>SJYX01023142.1:190996-238395 GCA_006410675.1 Oreotragus oreotragus
GCAAAGTAATGTCTCTGCTTTTTAATATGCTGTCTAGGTTGTTCATAACTTTTCTTCCAAGGAGCATCTTTAATTTCATGACTGCAGTCACCATCTGCAGTGATTCTGGAGCCCCCCAAAATAAAGTTTCTCACTGTTTTCATTGTTTCCCCATCTATTTGTCTAGAAGTGACGGGATCGGATGCTTTGTTTACTGAATGTTGAGTTTTAAGCCAAATTTTTCACTCTTCTCTTTCACTTTCATCAAGAGGCTCTTTAGTTCTTTCTTCACTTTCTGCTATAAGGGTGGTGTCATCTGCCTATCTGAGGTTATTGATATTCCTCCCAGCAATCTTGATTCCAGCTTGTGTTTCATCCAGCCCAGCATTTCACATGATGTACTCTGCATATAAGTTAAATAAGCAGGATGACAATATACAGCCTTGACATACTCCTTTCCCAATTTGGAAACAGTCTGTTTGTTCCATGTCTGGTTCTGTTGCTTCTTGACCTGTGTACAGATTTCTCAGGAGGCAGGTAAGGCAGTCTAGTATTCCCAAAATTCTCTTTAAGAATTTTCCAGTCTGTTGTGATTTACACAGTCAAAGGCTTTGGTGTAATAAATAAAGCAGAAATAGATGTTTTTCTGGAACTCTCTTGGTTTTTCTATGAGCCAGTGGATGTTGGCCATTTAATCTCCGGTTCCTCTGTTTCCCATTTCGTCTGCCCTTTTTGATACTTTTCTTCAGTACATACATAATTCATCTGACATTTATTAAGTACCTAGTTTAGGTTATGAGAGTAACAAGATTGTATCTAAGTTTACAACTTCCATGGCAGTCCAGTGATTATGATTCAGCACTTTCAATGCTGTGGCCCCAGGTTCAATTCCTGGTAGGGCTTCCCCAGTGGCACAGCAGTAAAGAATTCACCTGCAATGCAGGAGACACAGGAGATGCAGGTTTGATCTTTGGGTCAGGAAGATCCCCTGGAGGAGGAAATGGCAACCCACTCCAGTTTTTTTGCCTGAAAAACCCATAGAGACAGGAGCCTGCCAGCCTACGGTCCATGGGGTCGCAGAGAGTCAAATGCGACTGAGTGACTGAACATACACAAGGGAAATAATATCTTGCAGGCAATGAAGTAAGACCAACAACAACAATCAACTGGGTAAACAACTAACGAGGATATAAGCTAAAATATGGACAAATACTGGAACATTTATGGAGTCCTTTCAGAGATCTGGGGTGGTAGTATTTGGGGGCAGATTTGGAGGAAAATATTTCAATTTGTGGAAATGGAAGCAAATCATATGCAAAAGAAGCAATATTAATTTTAAATGCACAGTGACAGAAAGTACAATGTGTACTTGGAGAAACGTTGCTATACAGTGAAAATGGAAGCTCTTTTAATATAAACATTTTATGAAAAGAAAAATGACAGTCAAAGAAACAAGACTTATAGTGAAAATAACAGTCTTCTGCCCAGCCTTTTCAGTTTCTGATCCTCCTTTTTATAGATAAGCTTTCTCAACCATTTCTTCAGACACTGGCCATCATATTTTAAAATAATGTACTTTGAATACTGTTTCTTAATTCATAAATTGTGGATATATCTACAATCTGCTCTGAGATGAAAATCTGACATTTTACTTGGGGCTTCCCAGAGGGTGCTAGTAGTAAGGAACCAGGCTGCCAAGACAGGAGATGCAGGTTCAATCCTGGGGTCAGGAAGATCCCTTGGAGGAGGAAATGGCAACCCACTCCAATATTCTTGCCTGGCAAATCCCATGTACAGAGGAGCCTGGCAGGCTTCAGTCCATAGGGTCACAAAAAGTTGGACATAACTTAGCAACTAAGCACACACGAAAGAAACACCACCCCTCGCCTTACAACTCAGATTTATCATTGCATTTGGTTAAATCGATTATCAGTGTTTATTGCCTTGCGATGTTGTTCATGAAGTACCAAGCTGTATAGCTGAATTGCTATATTTCTCCTCTTGAAAGGATTATTAGTTAACAGTAATGCAGCTCTGCAGCCATATTGGAGTTCAAACCCTGAATAAGGCAGTTCTTAGTTATATTAACTTTGAGCAAGCTATTTATTTTATCCCTCTGCCATTTCCTCATGTGCAAAATGAGCACAGGACCTACAGGGCTGTGATAAAATTGAATGAGTTAGTACATGTACAAGTATGTAGAACAATTGCTGGTACTTAGTATATAGCCAGAAAATGGTAGCCATTCCTATTACTGTGGGTTTTTACTAGAGTTTACATTTATCTTTCTCCTGTGCTTTTCCAGTTACTCCATCCATGTGAAACTGTACACCATGGGGCCCCACTCACATGGAAACAATAAACGTGGTTATACGGCAGTGTCTCCACATCTTAGTCTTTTATCAAGTTTTCTTCTAAGAGTCCTCCCTCCAAAAACCTTGTCCTGCTCCAATAGTTTTTTGTGTGTGCTGTCATCATGGGTCTTTCCTGTATTACTCTTCTGGATTAGATTCAGCTTCTTTGATCGCAAGTATCTTTATTTCATGATATACTCCAATTTGCTACAGCTAATCTACAAGTAACTTTCTTTTTAAAACATGTATTATACATTTCAAAATTTCATTTATTTTTGGGCATGCTGGGTCTTCGTTGCTGCATGTGGAGGATTCTAGTACGCTGTGTGGGTTTGCCGGCTTCTCTCTGGAGTAATTTCTCTTGTGGAGCGTGCGCTGTGGAGCACAGGCTGTAGAGTGTGGGCTCAGCAGTTCGCAGGCTTCTCTCTGGGGTTGCTTCCCTTGTGGAACATGGGCGTAGAATGCAGGCTCAGCAGTTGCAGCACACTGGGCTGATTTGCCCTGCAGCATATGGAATCTTTCCAGACCAGGGATCAAACCTGTGTCCTCTGAATAGGCAGGCAGATTCTTAACCACTGGATCACCAGAGAAGTCCTACAACCAACTTCTAAAAATGGTGTATATAAGTAAAATTCCTAAGTTTTTGTTTCAAAAACAGTTTTATTCCAGCCTAAGAAATGACTGACAACTAAATGAAAATTTAGATGAAAAGTTTTTATCAGTGGTTAAAAACTCCTCCACTAACTCCTTGAAAATAGTGTAATTTTAAAGAAATCTGATGCTATTGATCCTTTTCTCTTTCAAGGAGCTTTTAGGATCTTTTCTTCTGCCCCGTGCTCCAAAGTCTGACAAAGATATATCTTTTTTTTTTACACTAAGCTACTGTATCTTTCAACCTGGAAATTTGTGTCCCTCAGCTCTACACTATTCTTGTACTATTTCTTTGGTAATGGAACCCCTCGTTTCTCGTTTCTCTTGGTGGAGTTTACTCTCTTTCTGGGATCAGTTGTTGAAACATCTGGTTTGGCCCATTCCTCGTATTTTTGCTTCTATCTTCTCCATTTTGGTTTTATTTTTTTCCACTGACACATCCTCTATTACCTTTCTATTCATTCATTCACTCACTCAAGTATTTACTGATGACTAACCTACTACATTCTCCTACGCCCCAGGCAATGTTCTGGCAACTAGAGATAAAGTAATATGTGAGATAATCCCAACCCTTGGGTTGGACAAAATTGAAAAGTAGGTTAATAGTGCCATAATGTACCATAAGAAAAATTAAGCAGTCAGGAGGAGATATGAATGGAAGTAAAAGCTGTTTTAAGTAGGAGGATCCAGGGAAGGCCTCACATTTGAACAGCAATGTAAATGAAATGATTATGCAAGACATGTAAGGATCTGGGAGAAAGCATTCCAAGCATCGTTGACTCAATGGACATGAATTTGAGCAAACTCTGGGAGACAGTGAAGGATAGGGAAGTTGGTGTACTGCAGTACATGCGGCCACAGAGTCCAAAGAGTCGGACACGACTGAGTGACTAAACAATTCCAAGCAGAGAGAACAGGCTATACAGGTTGCAAGAAGCCTGGTGTGTCTGATAACTACCAGGAGGCTAGTACATCTACTGTAGAATGAGCATGGGAGAGAAAGTGATTTCCTTGGAGGAACAGTCAGGAGCAGATGGGGTGGTAAAGTCACATTATGGACATGGTAAGGAACATGGGTTTTATTCTAAATTTAGCCACTGTGAACAGGTAAGCACTACTTTATAAGTGACACTGGCTTGGTTAGGTAAGTGGCAGGCAGCAATAAGTGGAAATCAGAACAGAATATATTTAAAGGTGGAGCTAGTAAGAGTTGTTAATGAACATGAGCCATTAGGTGGAAAAAAGGTGTAAAGGATGATTTGGGAAGATTTACTTGAGCAACAGGATTAATGATCTACCATTAAACCCCATAAAGAAAGAAAAAGGAAACAGCAGATTTGGAAGGTAATGGAGAGGGAACAGGACTCTGGTTTTTTCGTTTGTTTGCTTGCTTGTTTTGGCTACACCTTAGTTTCCCAACCAGGCATCTAACCTAAGTCCCCTGCAGTGGAAGCATGGAGTCCTAACCACTGAACCATGAGGGCATTACCAGGATTGTTTCTTAACCGTAAGTTTGAAATGTCCTACATAATGGTTAAAAGCAAGGAGGTGAGTTGCATGCATGAGTTCAATTCCTAGACTGGATGGGGTATGGAGCCTACAAAGATTTCCCTTTTCTCTTTAAGATAGAGATATAAGAAGAAGTGTGTAAACTGAAGTAAAAGAAAAAAGAGAGAGAAATTAATAATTTAGGAGCAAGATGTGAGTAAAGTCCTTAAATAGACTAGACAGAAGACAGAGTTTGTAACACCAGAGGCAGGTTCAGTTCAGTTCAGTCACTCAGTTGTGTCCGACTCTTTGCGACTCCATGAACTGCAGCACATCAGGCCTCCCTGTCCACCAACCCCGAGTTTACTCAAACTCACGTCCATGGCATCGGTGATGCCATCCAACCATCTCATCCTCTGTGGCCCCTTCTACTCCTGCCCTCAATCTTTCCCAGCATCAGGGTCTTTTCCAATGAGTCAGTTATTCACATCAGGTGACCAAAGTATTGGAGTTTCAGCTTCAGCCTCAGTTCTTCCAATGAATCTTCAGGACTGATTTCCTTTAGGATGGACTGGGTGGATCTCCTTGCAGTTCAAGGGACTCTCTAGTCTTCTCCAACACAGTTCAAAGCATCAATTCTTTGGCATTCAGTTTTCTTTATATAGTCCAACTCTCACAGCCATACATGACTACTGGAAAAACTATAGCCTTGACTAGACGGACCTTTGTTGGCCACGTCTCTGCATTTTAATATGCTGTCTAGGTTGGTCATAACTTTTCTTCCAAGGAGCAAGCATCTTTTAATTTCATGGCTGCAGTCACCACCTGCAGTGATTCTGGAGCCCCAAAACATAAAATTTTAGCCAGTGTTTCCATTACTTCTCCATCTATTTGCCATGAAGTGATGGGACCAGATGCCATGATCTTAGTTTTCTGAATGTTGAGCTTTAAGCCAATTTTTTCCCTCTCCTCTTTCACTTTCATCAAGAGGCTCTTTAGTTCTTCTTCACCTTCTGCCATAAGGGTGATGTCATCTGCATAACAGAGGTTATTGATATTTCTCCCAGCAATCTTGATTCCAGCTTGTGCTTCATCCAGAGGCAGGTAGGCTGATATATTTGATAATGAAAAGATGTAATGCTCCTGGTTTCTCTCTCTCAATAATACAAAAATCAGTTGATTAGTTATAAGCGATTAGAAGCNACAGAGGTTATTGATATTTCTCCCAGCAATCTTGATTCCAGCTTGTGCTTCATCCAGAGGCAGGTAGGCTGATATATTTGATAATGAAAAGATGTAATGCTCCTGGTTTCTCTCTCTCAATAATACAAAAATCAGTTGATTAGTTATAAGCGATTAGAAGCTGTTGGAAATTTGAGCCAAGTATTGAGTAAGTAGTGCAAAAGTCACCTCAGAGAGTGGAAGATTGAAATGATCAGAGGGATATAAGATTCTAGCTAAGTGCTAAAGGCCCACTTCAAAAAAGTGGTTATCAGTTGACTGTGAGAACAATCAGCACAACTGAGTCTTAATAGCCATGCAGATATATGTAGGAGCTGATTAGTCAGAGATGAGATATTGCAAGCAAACAATAAGGGGATGGTTATATGGATGGTCCATGAAATCTAAACTGGATTGTTAGATTTCAACAAACTTGTTATCAGTGTATCAGTTTCACCTGCAGGAATATGGGATGTGGAATTAAAAATAGTTACTGAAGGCATTTCCCTGGTGGTCCAGTGGTTTGCTTGCTGAGCTTCCAATGCTGAGGGCATGGATTCAATCCCTCATGGGGGAATGAGGATGCTTGCAGCAGGATCAAAAGAATAGTTACTGAAGATTTTAAATCAACTACATAAATTATCACTTTAGATGTAAATGATCAAAACACACCAATTAAAAAGGGACTGTCAATCTCTTTAACAAGTGGTGCTGGGAAAACTGGTCAACCACTTGTAAAAGAATGAAACTAGATCACTTTCTAACACCACACACAAAAATAAACTCAAAATGGATTAAAGATCTAAACGTAAGACCAGAAACTATAAAACTCCTAGAGGAGAACATAGGTAAAACACTCTCCGACATAAATCACAGCAGGATCCTCTATGATCTGCCTCCCAGAATACTGGANTGGGAAAACTGGTCAACCAATTGTAAAAGAGTGAAGCTAGAACACTTTCTAACACCATACACAAAAATAAACTCAAAATGGATTAAAGGTCTAAATGTAATACCAGAAACAAACTCTTAGAGGAAAACATAGGCAAAACACTCTGACATAAATCACAGCAGGATCCTCTATGACACACCTCCCAGAGTAATGGAAATAAAAGCAAAAATAAACAAATGAGACCTAATTAGAATTAAAAGCTTTTGCACAATGAAGGAAACTATAAGCAAGGTGAAAAGACAGCCTTCAGAATGGGAGAAAATAACAGCAAATGAAGCAACTGACAAAAAATTAATCTCAAAATTATACAAGCAGCTCCTGTAGCTCAATTTCAGAAATATAAACAACCCAATCAAAAAGTGGGCCAAAGAACTAAACAGACATTTCTCCAAAGAAGACATATAGATGGCTAAGAAACACATGAAAAGATGCTCAGCATCACTCATTATCAGAGAAATGCAAATCAAAACCACAATGAGGTACCATCTCACGCCAGACAGAATGGCTGCCATACAAAAGTTTACAAACAATAAATGCTGGAGAGGGTGTGGAGAAAAGGGAACCCTCTTACCCTGTTGGTGGGAATGCAAACCAGTACAGCCACTATGGAGAAGAGTGTGGAGATTCCTTAAAAAACTGGAAATAGAACTGCCATACGACCCAGCAATCCCACTGCTGGGCATACACACCGAGGAACCCAGAACTGAAAGAGACACGTGTACCCCAATGTTCATCGCAGCACTGTTTATAATAGCCAGGACATGGAAGTGACCTAGATGTCCATCGGCAGATGAATGGATAAGAAATCAGTGGTACATATACACAATGGAGTATTACTCAGCCATTAAAAAGAATACATTTGAATCAGTTCTAATGAGGTGGATGAAACTGGAGCCTAATATACAGAGTGAAGTAAGCCAGAAAGAAAAACACCAATACAGTATACTAACACATATATATGGAATTTAGAAAGATGGTAGCAATGACCCTCTATGCGAGACAGCAAAAGAGACACAGATGTATAGACTAGTCTTTTGGACTCTGTGGGCAAGGGTTTGAGAGAATAGCATTGAAACATGTATATTATCATATGTGAAACAGATCACCAATCCAGGTTTGATGCATGAGACAGGGTGCTCAGCGCTGGTGCACTGTGATGACCGTAAGGGATGGGATGGGGAGGGAGGTGGTAGGGAAGTTCAGGATGGGGGACACATGTACACCCATGGCTGATTCATCTCAATGTTTGGCAAAAACCACTACAATACTGTAAAGTAATTAGCCTCCAATTAAAATAAATAAATGTAAAAATAAATAAATAAATGCAATGTACTTACATTAAAAAAATAATAAAAGAGGCGGCAAGAATACACAGAACTATACATAAATGATCTTCATGACCCAGATAATCATGATGGTGTGGTCACTCACCTAGAACCAGACATCCTGTAATGCAAAGTCAAGTGGGCCTTAGGAAGTGTCACTAGGAACAAAGCTGGTGGAGGTGATGGAATTCCAGTTGAGCAATTTCAAATCCTAAAAGATGATGTTGTGAAAATGGTACACTCAATACTCTAGCAAATTTGGAAAACTCAGCAGTGGCTGCAGAACTGGAAAAGATCAGTTTCCATTCCAATACCAAAGAAAGACAATGCCAAAGAATGTTGAAACTACCACACAATTGCACTCATCTTGCAGGCTAGCAAATTAATGCTCAGAATTCTCTAAGTTAGGCTTCAGTAGTATGTGAACCAAAAATTTACAGATATTCAAGCTGGACTTATAAACGGCTGAACAACCAGAGATCAAATTAACAACATCCATTGGATCATAGAAAAAGCAAAATTCCAGAAAAACATCTACTTCTGCTTCATTGACTATGCTAAAGCCTTTGACTGTGTGGATCACAACAAAGTGGAAGATTCTTAGAGACAGGAATACCAGACCGCCTTACCTGCCTCCCAAGATATCTGTATGCAGGTCAAGAGGCAACTTAGAACCGAACATGGAACAACTGACTGGTTCCATATTGGGAGAGCAGTACATCAAGGCTGTATATTGTCCCCCTGCTTATTTAACTTAGATGCAGAGTACATCATGTGAAATGGCTAGCGGGATGAAGCACATTTGGAATCAAGATTGCTGGAAGAAATATCAATAACCTCAGATATGTAGATGACACCACACTTATGGCAGAAAGCAAAAGTAACTAAAGAGCCTCTTGATGAAAGTGAAAGAGGAGAGTGAAAAAGTTGGCTTAAAACTCAACATTCAAAAAACTAAGATCATGGCATCCAGTCCAATCACTTCATGGCAAATAGATGGGGAAACAAAGGAAACAGTGACAGACTTTATTTTCTTGGGCTCCAAAGTCACTGCAGATGGCGACTGCAGCCATAAAATTAAAATACGCTTGCTCTTTGGGAGAAAAGCTCTGACCAACCTAGTGAAAGTCACTCAGTCATGCCCAACTCTGTGACCCAATGGACTATAAAGTCCATGGAATTCTCCAGGCCAGAATACTGGAATGGGTAGCCTTTCCCTTGTCCAGGGAATCTTCCCAACCCAGGGATCGAACCCAGGTCTCTCACATTGCAGGCAGATTCTTTACCAGCTGAGCCACAAAGGCAGCCCTAGACAATGTATTATGAAGCAGAGACATTACTTTTCTGACAAAGGTCTGTCTAGTCAAAGCTCTGGGTTTTCCAGTAGTCATGTATGGATGTGAGAGTTGGACTATAAAGAAAGCTAAGCACCAAAGAATGGATGCTTTTGAACTGTGGGGTTGGAGAAGACTCTTAAGAGTCCCTTGGACTGCAAGGAGATAAACCAATCCATCCTCAAGGAAATCAGTCCTGAATATTCATTGGAAGGACGATGCTGAAGTTCCAATACTTTGGCCACCTTATGTAAAGAACTGACTCATTGGAAAAAGACCCTGATTCTGGGAAAGATTGAAGGCAGGAGAAGAGAATGACAGAGGATAAGAGAATGACAGAGGATGAGTTGTTTGGATGGTGTCACCTACTTGATGGGCATGAGTTCAAGCAAGCTCCAGGAGTTGATGATGGACAGGGAAGCCTGGTGTGCTGCAGTCCATGGGGTCACAAAGAGTCAGACACGACTGAGTGACTGAACTGAACTGAAAGCACACTAAGCAGGAAGGCACATTCTCCCCATTTCTGAGTGGACAAACTGGGGATTCAGACCACCAAGGGGTCCAAAATTATCAGGCAGTCTTTGTCACCTTTAAGACTCCTCCAGAGCATCAGTCGTGGTGGGGACTAGTGGAGGGAGGAAAACCTAGCAGAAGGGGAAGGAGTGCCAAGCAGTCATGGCATTATGCACAACTATATCCCTCCCAGAAGTAGAAGGGTGCCTCCTACTGGCAATCAGTCGACTTGCTTGTGTCCTTCCCTAAATATGAAGGACACCTAGAGGGTTGGGCCTTGCATGTGTCCTTTGAGCCAGACACAGATTTCAGTCACTACCTCACTTGATTACCACAATAGCTCTGTAAAGCATGTTCTATCTTCATTTTATAAACAAATAGGCTGATATTTGTTTATATTTTGACTTACTGGAAAAGTCCCTGATGCTGGGAATGATTGATGGCAGAAGGAAAAGAGGGCATCAGAGGATGAGATGGCTAGATGGCATCACCTGATGCAATGGACATGAACTTAGGCAAACTTCAGGAGATGGTGAAGGACAGGGAGGCTTGGTGTGCTGTAGTCCATGGGGTTGCAAAGAGTCAGACGTGACTGGGAGATGTGTATAAGAGACAGTATCTAGCCTTAGTAAATTAAAAAAAAAAATGAAATCATTTCAAGTGGCTTTTCTGATCACAATGCAGTAAGATTGGATGTCAACTACAGGAAAAAAAAAAACTGTTAAAAATTCCAACATATGGAGGCTAAACAACACACATCTGAATAACCAACAAATNGGTGGGATGATTTGGGAGAATAGCATTGCAGTATGTATACTATCATGTAAGAAACGAATCACCAGTCTATGTTCGATGCAGGATGCAGGATGCTTGGGGCTGGTGCATGGAGTTGATCTGGAGGGATGATGTAGGGTGGGAGGTGGGAGGGGGGTTTATGTTTGGGAGTTCATGTACACCCATGGCAGATTCATGTCAAAGTATGCCAAAACCAATACAGTACTGTAAAGTAAAATAAAGTAAAAATTAAAATTTAAAAAAAAAAGAAAAAAAAAGGACTGTCAGAGTGAATTTAAAAGATCAAACTGTATATATGCTAGTGATAAGAAATCTACTTAAAAATATATATATATATTAGAAGTAAAGGGACAGGGACTTCCCTGGGGGTCCAGCGGCTAGGATTCCTCCCTCCCAGGGCAGGGGCTCTGGGTTCGATCCCGGGTCAGGGAACTAGATCCTACACACCACAACAAAGGTCCTATATGCAACAACTAAGACCCAGCACAACCAAATAAACAAATAAAAACATATTTTTTTAAGTAAAGGATAAAGATATACCATGCAAACGTTATCCAGAAGAAAGCTGGAGTGTTCATATTAATTTCATACAAAGTTTCAAAAGTACAAATACTATCAGAGATAAAGAGGAACACTAGAAAATAACAGAGGTCAATTCCCCAAGATACCACAACACTAAATGTGAATGCACCTAAAACAAGTGAGCTTCAAAATACATGAGGCAAATATAAAAGATATGAAAAAATATATATTATGTCCATAAATATAGTTAGAAATGTCAACATTCCTCTCAGTAATTGATAATACAAGTAGGCAGGAAATTAATAAGGATATTGATGACCAGAGCAACACTATTAACCACCTTGATTGACATTCAGAATATTCTACTCAACGATGTCAAGTTACAGTTGTTTTCAAGTACACATGTAACCACAAAATAGACCATATGTTCCACGCTATAGATCAAATCTTAATAAACTTAATAGAAAATCTGAAACAATATGTTATCAGATTCTAACAGAATTAAACTAGGAATCAACAGCACAAATATCTGCAAAACTCCCAAACACCTACTATCTAGGTAACCCTTGAATCAAACAGAAGTCTCAAGAGAATTAAAAAAATACTTTAGTCTGAAAAAAATGAAAATAGTAAAATTTGTGAGATGCACCTAAAGGAATACCTTATACTTTTTTGTAATATAAGTGTTAAGTGCTTATATAAGAAAAAAAAAAAGAAAGCTCTAAAACAGGAACTTACACTTCTACCCTAAAAGAGCACATTAAATCTAAAGCAAACAGGAAGAACAATAAAGACTAAAGGAAAATTAATGAAAGTGAAAACAGAAAAACAGTAGAAATATTTAAGGAAAAATACTAAATTTATGCAATGTCTTCAAGAAAATGGAAAAAAAGGAAACATTTTCAATTCATTTTATGAGGCCACTAATAACAAAATCAAAGACATAATAAGAAAAATACAAACCAATATCCCTTATGATCATAGATGAAAAATTCTCAACAACATATTAGCAAACTGAATTCAGCATCATATAAAAATAATAATACATCCTGACCAACTGGGGTTCATTTCAAAAATGCAAAGCTGGTTCAACATTTGGAAATTAATCATCGTTTAAACAGAAACATGATCATCTCAATAAATGTAGAATATGACAAAATCCAACATCCATTAAGGTTAGAAGGAAACTTTTCTAAATTAATAAAGAACATTCGTAAAAAATCTACAGTTAACATAATGGTTAGAGGCTAAAGGCTTTCCCCCTAAAATTAGGAACAATTCAAGGATGGCCTCTGTCACTACCGATACTCAACATCACATTTAACAGGTTGAAAATGAAGTAAAACTGTCCTTAGTCACAGATTACATTATTGTCAACATAAAAAAGCACAGGACCAATCGGGGGTGGGGGCTGGGGAACTTCCCAGGTGGCTCAGCAGTCAAGACTCCGCCCGCAATGCAGGAGACTCAGATTCAATCTCTGTGATGGGAAGATCCCCTGGAGAGAGAAATGGCAACCCACTCCAGTCTTCTTGCCTGAGAAGTCCCATGGACAGAGGAGCCCGGCTGGCTACAGTTCAGGAGGTTACAAGGCTGAGACACGACTTAGCAACTGAACCACCATCACCACCACCACCACCACCAGCTGAGAAGGCTCAGGGAAAGGGGCCTCATGGAGTAAAGCTCCAATTTCATCATGACAATTCCAAGAATCAGGCATGGTGGAAGGATGTGGAGAAGGGTCAATTAGTAAGACTGAGTCAGATTAGGAAATAAGTTTCTTAGGGTTAAAATCTATGTGCTGTCAAATAACCTTTGAATTTCTGAAAAAGATGAGGAAGATAAAAACAGATGAGGGCATGATGAAATTAGTTTTTAAAAATCTCTATTAGTTATATTTAGTTATGCTTATACCTTCCTTCTCGGGATGGGTCCCTTAGGTTGACTGTGGTGATAAAGTGTGTGACAGGTCATGGTGGTCTTTTAAGTATTACAAGGCATTACTCTGGATCTCCCTTAAATCCTGTCAGGACAGAAATAAACTTGAAAGAATTTTTTATAACTTAATGGTCATTTTTTTAAAAGCTCTTATTTCTTAAAGATTCTTTTTTCACAGCAACTTGTATCATATGGATCCAAAGAATTCTTCAAGGTCATCTTAACTAGACCTTTAAACTACTCCTCTGTTCCTTACATTGTTTGCACCAGTTTCTTTTACGTTGTCATTTCTCAAACTTTTAATCTTAGCTTTAGCATATGGTTAAGAGTGAGGCACCGAAAGACTGTGATTAAGAGTACTAGCACTAGTTTATTAGCTACCATCAGATCTATCAGTTCCTCAATTTCATTTTATTAATCTTTCCCCCCATTATTTCATCCTTCTAGTTCTGTCAGTACTAAAATGGCTGTTCAAGGCTGCAACACAGCTGGCATGCTGGACTTCTCTTCTTCATTCCAGAAATGATTAGCTGATGTTGTACCTCGCCTTTCTTTTGCAAGGCTTATTTCTCCGTTTTGGTGGAGTGTATCATTCAGGTACTTACCAAGAAAGGGGCAATGGAAGACAAAAAGTTCTTGACACCTTGAATATATGAAAGCATTCTACACTTGACACCTCAGTTTGAAATAGAATTGTTAAACATAATTTTCACTCAGAACTTAGAAGCATCGCTTCCCCTTTCACTGATGAGAAACTTGATGCCATTCTTATTCCCAATTCATTCTAGGGGAGCAATTTCCACATTCCAATCCCATTTTTTTGGACTTTCGCATCTTGCCTTATGTTCTGAAACAAAACATCCCTTATTGTGGATCTTTTTCCATTTATTGGATTCATTTTGCTAAGTGCTCTCAAAGTGACATAGTGTGTCAAGTGTCCTTAATTACTTTGATACTCTGCTTTAAGAAATTTGTTAGATGGTCCCATCACTTCATGGGAAATAGATGGGGAAACAGTGGAAACAGTGTCAGACTTTATTTTTTTGGGGCTCCAAAATCACTGCAGATGGTGACTGCAGCCATGAAATTAGAAGACGCTTACTCCTGGGAAGAAAAGTTATGACCAACCTGGATAGTATATTCAAAAGCAGAGACATTACTTTGCCGACTAAGGTCCGCCTAGTCAAGGCTATGGTTTTTCCTGTGGTCATGTATGGATGTGAAAGTTGGACTGTGAAGAAAGCTGAGCGCCGAAGAATCGATGCTTTTGAACTGTGGTGTTGGAGAAGACTCTTGAGAGTCCCTTGGACTGCAAGGAGATCCAACCAGTCCATTCTGAAGGAGGTCAACCCTGGGATTTCTTTGGAAGGAATGATGCTAAAGCTGAAACTCCAGTACTTTGGCCACCTCATGCGAAGAGTTGACTCATTGGAAAAGACTCTGATGCTGGGAGGGATTGGGGGCAGGAGGAGAAGGGGANTCCATTCTGAAGGAGGTCAACCCTGGGATTTCTTTGGAAGGAATGATGCTAAATCTCAAACTCCAGTACTTTGGCCACCTCATGCGAAGAGTTGACTCATTGGAAAAGACTCTGATACTGGGAGGGATTGGGGGCAGGAGGAGAAGGGGACGACCGAGGATGAGATGTCTGGATGGCATCACTGACTCGATGAACGTGAGTCTGAGTGAACTCTGGGAGATGGTGATGGACAGGGAGACCTGGCGTGCTGCGATTCATGGGGTTGCAGAGTTGGTATGACTGAGCGACTGAACTGAACTTAACTGAATATTTCATTGTGTATATGTACCACAGCTTTCTTATCCATTCATCTGCTGATGGACATCTAGGTTGCTTCAATGTCCTGGCTATTATAAACAGTGCTGCGATGAACATTGGGGTATACACGTCTCTTTCAATTCTGGTTCCTCGGTGTGTATGCCCAGAAGTGGGATTGCTGGGTCATATGGCATTTTTATTTCCAGGTTTTTAAGGAATTTTCACACTGTTCACCATAGTGCTGTTATTGTGAAGGGTGCTGTGCTAGCTAAGTGGAGATGAAGCCCCACAGGAGGTGAGACTTGGTGCAAAAGGCCAAAGGGATGATCTTGACTTTGGGAATCATCTAATTAAAGATGGTTTTGACACCTTGTTAAAAAATCTGTTTCTCCGATATTTGGACCATAGGAAAAGGCAAAAGTGATCTAGAAGGTCATGATTACCCTCAGGGGTAGCATAAAGAATTTTGTTTCTCTTAGGTAGATTAAGTTATAGGTAGCAAATTGATCGGGGAAGGCAATGGCACCCCACCCCAGTACTCTTGCCTGGAAAATCCAATGGACGGAGGAGCCTGGTGGGCTGCAGTCCATGGGGTCGCTAACAGTCGGACAGACTGAGCGACTTCACTTTCACTCTTCACTTTCATGCATTGGAGAAGGAAATGGCAATCCACTCCAGTATTCTTGCCTGGAGAATCCCAGGGATGGGGGAGCCCGGTGGGCTGCCATCTATGGGGTCACACAGAGTCGGACACGACTGAAATGACTTAGCAGCAGCAGCAGCAGCAAATTGATAGAAATAGAATCTGTCATCTTTACAATTTTCCAAATCTTTCATATGAATTAAGTCATTTAATATTAAAAATAGTCCAAGCATATGTCAATAGTCTCTGTTTGCAGAAAATAAAAATTTCAAAGAGCGCAAATGACTTGCTCAAGGTTGGTGGTGGTTTAGTTGCTAAGTTGTGTCCAACCCTTGTGATCCTATGGACTATAGCCTGCCAGGCTCCTCTGTGTAGGAGGTTTTCCAGGCAAGAATACTTGAGTGGGTTGCCATTTTCTTCTCCAGTGGATCTTCCCGACCCAGGGATCGAACCTGTGTCTCCTGCACTACAGGTATATTCCTTACCAACTGAACTACCAATGGGGCTATAACTCATGTCTTGTGATAAACAGTCAAAGTGTTGCTACAATATTCAGTGTGTTGCACTCTGCGTCTTGCCTCAAATACAAAACATCATTTTAAATGAGAGAATTGCCCCAAACCTAGAGATAAAAACTAAAAACAGTGGCCAAATCCAGATCCTAGATCTCATATTAGGATGTTGGAGNACCAATGGGGCTATAACTCATGTCTTGTGATAAACAGTCAAAGTGTTGCTACAATATTCAGTGTGTTGCACTCTGCGTCTTGCCTCAGATACAAAACATCATTTTAAATGAGAGAATTGCCCCAAACCTAGAGATAAAAACTAAAAACAGTGGCCAAATCCAGATCCTAGATCTCATATTAGGATGTTGGAGTGCATTCCAGTTTCAGATCTATTGTTTCTATTTTAGTCTACAGGTCTGATATGATGGGGATTTACCCCACCTGGTTCTCAGTTTCCCTAAATTGGCATTCTCTGAAGTTTCAAGAAAGGTGTCTTTGAACAATTTCAGTTCTCACCATCTCTCCATCTTTTAAGGAGAAAATGAAGCTCTTTGCATTGGCCATTCAAATCAAGAGGTACTTAATTAAGCAGAAAGTCTTCCGTTTTGGTGAAGCATGTTCTTGATGTAGGTCTGTGTGGGCCAACACAACATATCAATAGGTCAAGAATATCTTCCATCCCTGAAATGTTAGGCTGATTCATTTGAGACATTAGAGAAATTTCCCTTTTCAAAATTTCATTTATGGGATAACCTTAAAATGAGCTACTATATGAGAATGGGAGATCATGGTATTTTTTAAAGTCCTGTTGTCCTCAGGCAACTTACATAGGCAAGGGGAAAAAATCTATTTTATCAGTTAATTCTGTTGATATAGATATAGATATATATTATCAGAGTTTGACAGAGTAAGGCAGAGTAAGCATTAACTCTGCCAAACTCTAACAGCTAAAGACCCCAAACCAGTTCACTTTTTGGTTATAGATTAATGTCTTCTTCCCTCTTCTTCCTTTTCTTTAAAATTTTTTGTTTCTAAAACTATCAGATTAATTAAGCCTATATATACAGGCAGAGGGTGTCAAAAAGACAGAGGGTTTCTGGATCTATACAGGCTGAGTCAGTAGTTATTACTGGTTCTAGAAATTAAAAGGGACTACTATCCTCATTCAGAGGTACACTGCTAGAGACGGGGTCCTGTGACATTCCGGCCAAAGTGTCAATCCTGGGTTTGTGCAAGTTTGGCCGGGTCGACTACATCTGCTTGGGTTGTGGATGACACTTTTTTCCCAGGAGTGAGGCAGGTCGTTCCTCCTCTTTATTTGTGTTCCATTCCATTTAGTATGCACGGTGGGCATGGTGCCCCTCTGACTTTTAACCCTAAGAGAGTGCACACAAGTTGACTGGGAGCCTCTAGGGAAAACTGAGCTTTAATGACAATTTGAGTGTAAAATCTGGTCTGTGGAAGAAAGGTCACCACATCTGCATAGCCCCTGGAGTCAGGCTTAGAGCCCCGTCTGCCTTCAGATAAAGAAGCATTTTCCTGTATCTTAAGGCTGCTTTGGTTTGAGGTATAGGGAGCTCATGACAGAATCAGGGGAACTGAGTGATGTTTGTGCATGTTTGAGTGCACTCTGCATCCTAAGAGAAGACTTTGGAGAAAGCCAATCAATACTACAAGCATGTCCTGGATAGCAGCAATGCTGTTTTCATTCTGTTACAATAATGAATTGAAGTCTCCCAACAGCAGGTATAATAAGCACTACTCAACCCTTGATATTCAATCAGCTTTAACTGGCTATATCTATCTAAAATTCACTGTTAACTGTGGTTTTACAATGCCCCATTGGCAACCTTTTATGGCTCTCTCTGCACAAAAATGCAAAAACATCAAAGCTGCTTCTCAGTGCCGTATAGCCAGGGCTTCCCTGTATTTGCTAAAATGTTTTCCATTTTTTATTTAAAGTCCAGTGGAAGGCATTCAGACATTGTGCACAAAATGAAGTGGTTTTGCCTTCAGTTTGAAATTATTTTTGCCATTACTGTTAGCCTAGAGTTCATATCTTCATCGTTTCTGGTTGTGAAGTGATCTTGTGTTATTTAGATCCCCAAAGCCAGCTCATCTCTTACATGAAATCAGGCTGTCTTTTTTTTTCCACAAATCTCTCTTATGCTTTTTTGTATCTGATGACTTTTTACTTATTTAAAGCCACTTTTTTTTTTTTTTTGCTACAGAATGCAGAATAGCAGAGGCAGTTTATGCACAGGATAAATAAGCAAGTGCTTCTAGCTTATTTTATTAAGAGAAATGAGATAAGAAATTAAGGGCTAGTGAAAAATCCTGGCAAAATCCACATTCTGGAAAGAACCTAAGTTTAAAACTCAGAATCTCAATATGGATAACTCTATCTCAACATATTTGACTATTTTTCATTTTGTTTTCACTTTAATTTTAAATATGAAGAACATATTGTTTTATGGTTAATTCAACATTTTAACAAAAGTATTTGGTCAATTCAAACTATGTCACAAGTTCATATCAAATTATATTGTTCAATTTTAAGATTTCATCAGTTCAGAGTGCTTCATGTAAAGGGGATAAATTTGACCAAAATCAATTTTGGACAAACAAGGTAGAGGCCTATATAAATACTTTTGATTCAATGACTGAAATTGGTTCATAATCACTGCTTTTATTTCTGACTTCATGTATGAACTCTGTAAGATGATTTCAGTGGATTCTTCAAAATATTCATTTTTCTGTGTAAAATATGAAACAAGACAACAATGATAGAAGCTGAAATTAATTACCATAAAAATTATTTTAGTTTTCTTATGTAGAATCAGCATAAGATGGATCCAAATTTAGTTAAAATCACAATATTTGAGAAAGATGACAATGAAAGCCATTATTGTGATAACATTTATAAATTTTTTTTTTTTTTTTTTTTGCTACAGAATGCAGAATAGCAGAGGCAGTTTATGCACAGGATAAATAAGCAAGTGCTTCTAGCTTATTTTATTAAGAGAAATGAGATAAGAAATTAAGGGCTAGTGAAAAATCCTGGCAAAATCCACATTCTGGAAAGAACCTAAGTTTAAAACTCAGAATCTCAATATGGATAACTCTATCTCAACATATTTGACTATTTTTCATTTTGTTTTCACTTTAATTTTAAATATGAAGAACATATTGTTTTATGGTTAATTCAACATTTTAACAAAAGTATTTGGTCAATTCAAACTATGTCACAAGTTCATATCAAATTATATTGTTCAATTTTAAGATTTCATCAGTTCAGAGTGCTTCATGTAAAGGGGATAAATTTGACCAAAATCAATTTTGGACAAACAAGGTAGAGGCCTATATAAATACTTTTGATTCAATGACTGAAATTGGTTTATAATCACTGCTTTTATTTCTGACTTCATGTATGAACTCTGTAAGATGATTTCAGTGGATTCTTCAAAATATTCATTTTTCTGTGTAAAATATGAAACAAGACAACAATGATAAAAGCTGAAATTAATTACCATAAAAATTATTTTAGTTTTCTTATGTAGAATCAGCATAAGATGGATCCAAATTTAGTTAAAATCACAATATTTGAGAAAGATGACAATGAAAGCCATTATTGTGATAACATTTATAAATTTCAGTATTTGTAAACATACTCATACATGAATAATTTAATAATATACATAGATTAAAATTTATAAATAAGATTTTAAATAATAGGCTTCAGTTCCTTTATGTCTTGTATACAGAGTAGGCAAACTTCTACTTCCAAACAAATAAAAAGCTAAAAGTTTCTATCAAAGCAAGGGTGGTAAACTAAACTTAGCTTTTATAATAAAAATAGTGTCAAATTCAATTTCCCTTTCTACTATTAAGAAATTCTGAAATGTTTTGAAGTAGCACCAGGCTGCAGAGTAATGCAATCTGTAAAATATCACCAATATTTTCAAACATGTGGTAATGATTTTCCTCACACTTAAATGTGGCCCCAATTCTAACAATAAGCACAGTTGCTTTTGAAAAAATGCTAACTTTGACAGGTTTGCTAGCTATTTTTTCAATTATGTTTAACAAAATATCACTAACTTCTTCTAATACTTCAAAAGATCATCACATTTTGGGGAGGAGAGGTGCAGTAATCATTCTAAATCCTTATTACCCAAACAAATAGTAGCTGCACTAGACTAAAACATTAATCAATTAGGTTACTTATATTTAAGATACTTATAATTTCAATAATTATTAATTCCCAGATTGTGGAATTTATGTAATCTACTTTATGAGATCTAAAAATATCCTTACTTCATAATGTCTACCAAGTGAAGCATACACACTTTTTATTTTACAGAAAATAAAATCAAAATTAGGAACATGCATAGTACTGATAAAATTTAAATTATTACTCTTAAATTCAAGGGAAGTCTAAATTATATCAAAATTTGGAAAGGCATTGCAATTTATCTCAAAGTGTTGTAAAAATTTGTGGCAGTGAAATAAACGGATTTCAGAGAAAAAATAATTCAGGTCCAGTATTATGACCAAGTTCTTTGGTTTCTTTTCATAGATAATAAATACATAAATAAAATAATGCATATGTTATATAATTAATTAGTGACTAGAACCATAAGAAAGTCATAAAAAATCTTTGTTTTGAAATGACGCATATTTGTCTTTTTGATAGACTTTCATTCAAGATGTGAAATAAAATTCATTGGAGTTCAGCCACTGTAGAAAAATGTTTCATAGCTAGAACACAGAAATGATTTAATAAGTTCTATGAAAAGTCAATTTGCATGAGATCAGCACCTAGCCTATAACGGGTGGTAATGGATTGTTGGCTTGATTTTATACCACTTGACATCAGATTACAATACACTGAATAAATGTTAACCTATAATCCCTTTAGTAAAAGCGAGCATTGTTTGTCTTCCCTTGTAGAGACCACATTGATTTTCTTTTATTGGATGCTCAACCACTGCACCTTAGATTGATTACTTTGAATTAAATGTGCAGAGAACATTTTTATTATTCTAAAACAGCAATCTTAACATTAAGGAGATGCACTTCCTCCCATCCCTCTGAACTACAGAATGTATACTCAGCCATATCATTTAGATTTCCTTAGTTTTCCCATTTTGTTTCAGGGCTGCTGTGATGCTGACCCTTAGTCTGCCCCATGACCCTTGACCCAGACACATCTGACCAGTCAAGGCTCTGGGGGTGGCAAATTAATAGAAACCCTGCTTGTTAATTGCATAAAAGAAAAGCCAAAGAATTCATCACCTCAGTCATGGCCATTGCTTTCCTTTGACCTCCTTTTCCCACAAGGCTTTTGCTGGTGGTCACATCTGTGGTTTTCCTATAGCCTACATATTTGCCATATAATTATTCAGCATCAAACCTTATTAATCAAATCGATGCTGTGTTTTAAATGGAAATGGCAGGATTAATACAAGCATTCATTTCATCCTGAAAATCTTGATGGCTTTAGCACGTGAAATCCAATTGGAATATAAAAGAAGGGATGTAGAGACCTGATTGAATTAGGGGAGGCATGGTGCACATTAAATTACATATGCCAGCAGGGTTCCATGCTTTTATAGTAAAATACTGCTTTGGAGTCTATACGTCATATACCTCTTGTGATTTTCTGTTATTCACTAGCACTCCCAATAAAAGCAAGTACATAAAAGGTTTCCATATTTTTAAAGCTATTTTTTAAATGTCGAATGTGCCTTCAGTAGAAAAAAACAACAATTTTCTTGACTATCTCATTGAATGTAAGAGATAATCACAAGCTGATATAGCTGAAACTAAGTATATTTTCTATTAAGTGATGTTAGATAATTCCCCATATGATGGGAAAGGATAGATCTATAATATTAACTTTCAATAAACCCCTTTTATTCTAAATGTCTTTATAAAGTAGGTGGTCAATATATATTAATGGAATTAATAGAATTTTATATAGGGTTTGAAAAACTGTATTACAGACAACACTGTTTAAGACTGAGACTTGGAAACCAGAGTTCTAGCCAGACAGTTATTGACAAGTACCACAAGGATATTAGCAAAGCTCAGTAGCTTATTCTTTGGAGTTAACGCTGACCTAATGCAAGATTAGCACTAACACATCAATACTTTTAGGAAATAGGTGGCTTTATGTTTCTTTAACTCTTAAATTTGAAAAAATTTGGCACATTCTGGAAACTCTTTTCTCTCAAAGAGGTTTACTTAGCTGACGTTTTTTGTTTTTATTCTTTGGGAACATGAGAGAAGATGGGAGTGTAATTGTAGTGGTAGTCCTATTACGGATGTAAATGGGCTTCCCGGGTGGTGCAGTGGTGAAGAATCTGCCTGCCAATGCAGGAGATGCGGGTTCCATCCTTAGGGAAGATCCCTGGAGAAAGGAATGGCAACCCACTCTAGTATTCTTGCTTGGGAAATCCCATGTATAGAGAAGTCTTGTGGCCTATAGTCCATGGAGTTGCAAAGGAATCAGATACAATTTAATGACTAAACAACAAGTTTGGGCACATTTTTACATGACCATTTGGAAGGAATTTAAATATGATGCAAGTACGATAATCCTACAAAGAAAGATACTTACAAAATAATAAAGCATTTGGTTAGGAGAATTCAGTGAGCGTAAGTGGCACTGTCTTATTTGGTACTATGAAAAGTTAGATGGGCTTCCCTCATAGCTCAGTTGGTAAATCATCTGCCTACAATGCAGGAGACCTGGGTTCAATTCCTGGGTTGGGAAAACCCCCTGGAGAAGGGAATGGCAACCCACTTAAGTATCCTTGTCTGGAGTACCCCATGGACAGAGGAGCCTGGAGGGCTACAGTTCATGGGATTGCAAGAGTTGGACAAGACTTAGTGAATAACCACCACTGCCACCACCACCAGAAGTTAGATACGATAGGAGACATTTCTTCTAAACTTTCCTATCTTTATGTAATTTCAAAGCCAGAATTTGTCTCACCTAAAACAAATTTAAACTCATTTTTTCAGTGAGTTTTTTTAAAAAAGCTTGTATAAACAAAGATCTTTTAACAAAGGTCTGTGATAATTCATATGGACCATTGTGTGAATGAGAAAAATTTACCACCTAGAGACAAATAGCCTTCTGGATGTCCAGCCTGATGGGCTTTTGCTTTTACCCCAAATAGAAAATGAAGTATCTTGCCAAGCTGCATGGTGTTAGAACTAGATTTCATGCCCTCTGACACTCACGGCTGGGTGTCCTTGTAAACTGAAAAAACTGTACTACCTTACGTAGCAGGCCTACTTTCTGTGAATACCCAAAACCAAATGGACAGCCTCAATTGCTTGTCCTCAGTTGCCAAAAGACCATAAACAGTTTTAAAGAACAAATTTGAATTTGAATACAATTAAGTGGTAAACTCGTAGAAAGTTCTGATTAAGGAGAATTTTTCTGGAGAGTCCATCTAAATGCTAATTATGTGCCAGTTGAATTTTGTTTCTTTTAGAGATAGATGTTTTCTGTAATTGATTTACTCGGATAGCTGTACAAGAAGAAAGACTTTGAAGGACCTTTGTCTATGACAGCTCACCTTCACTTGCACTATCATTCTGGAGCAATAGCTCGAAGCATGGAGGTCTCTTCTCCTCCCTAAACATATTGAAACACTTTTGAGTAATATATTCCTCTATACATTCCATCACAACCTAAGAAAAAGTTACTCACAAGATGTGTATGACAATATGTTTGTGAAACTGTATTTGACAATCATGAAGACAAACTTCTGTAGTATATTTTATGGCATAAATTCTTTCGTTTTAATACGTCCCTTGCCAAATTAAATTATTTTACTCATGAGACTTTACGTCACGACTCGCTGTAAAAGACAATTAGGTGTAAAATAAATCAGTTTATCATCCAAACAGCGGACTTTAAGAATAAGTTGATATACAAATACTGTCAGAAGCTGTTTGTTAGTTAAAAATAAATTGTATCTCAGGTCCTTCACTGTAATTATCATTGTTCACTATTTTTCCATGATCTGGAGTTTCGTTCATCTTGGAATTGACTCAAGAGCATTTGTTTCTCACCAGGCTTCCAACAGGATCTTAAATTAAAATGAAAATCTTCAGGATGAATGAAACTGTTAATCTAGCATTCTATTTGATCTTGGTGTAATTATGCATATTAACAAACATGTGCAAGCGTGTGCTTCCATGTGTGTACACAAGAACGAGAAGTATATCTCCCCACATTCCAGAGAGGAGGTACAGTGATTCTATATGAGGTAGTTTCCCACATAGTTCTGCCGATCTTTTCTTGCTAAGGTCTAGAAAGCAGCATTTCTTAAAATTAAACCTTAGTAAATGAAAGTAAGGAATCAGTTTGATGTTGCACTTCATTAATAAAGGAATAAACGATGTTCTGACTTACCAAGAAAGCATTGCTTTGCCCACTTATAAGTAATGCTACTTTTACTAACAGGAGAAAGATTTGCTAAGTATACGTTTGATGTGTTGGACGTGTTTTCAAGATAGGTGTGTGCAGAAACTGAAAATCATATCCTCAAAGCCTAAGATAACTTGTTCTGGATCAATCATGTAAGCAATTCCTTTTACCAGCCAGAAGATCCAAATATTTTATGCCTCATAGTGAAAGTGCATTGTATCTAAGGCAAACTGAAATTTACTCTTTCTATTCCTAGGATGAAAAGTGAAAGTGTTAGTCAATCAGTCATGTCATAGTTTTTGCGACCCTACCAGGCTCCTCAGTCCGTGGAATTCTCCAGGCAAGAATACTGGAGTGGGTAACCATTCCTTTCTCCAGGGGATCTTCCTGACACAGGGATCAAACCCAGGTCTATTGCGTTGCAGGCAGATTCTTTATTGTTTGAGCCACTGGGGAAGCCCATGGATAAAAGTAATTATTTGGTGTACCTAAATTGGCTTCCCTGGTGGCTCAGAGGGTAAAGGGTCTGCCTGCAATGCAGGAGACCTGGGTTCGATCCCTGGGTCAGGAAGATCCCCTGGAGAAGGAAATGGCAACCCACTTCAGCACTCTTGCCTGGAAAATCCCATAGACAGAGAAGCCTGGTAGACTACAGTCCATGGGATCGCAAAGAGTCAGACACGACTGAGCAACTTGACTTTCACTTTCATACCTAAATTAGGAGAATTGGGACTTCCCTATAGCTCAAATGGTAAAGAATTTGCCTGCAATGTGGGAGACCCAGGTTCGATCCCCTGAAGAAGGAAATGGCAACCCACTCCAGTCTTCTTCCCTGAAGAATCCCATGGCAGAGGGGCCTGGCAGGCTATAGTCCAAGGGGTTGCAAAGAGTCGAACACGACCAAGCAACTAACACACAAATTAGGAGAATCGAGCAGACCAGGACAAATCTAGTTCTTACCACGGCAGCACATAGTTAGGGACTGACGAAAAATAATGCCTGTTAAATACTTCCCTGGTGGCTCAGATGGTAAAGAATCTGCCTGCCATGCGGGAGACCCAGGTTCGATCCCTGGGTCAAGAAGATCCCCTGGAGAAGGGAATGACAACTCACTCCAGTGTTCTTGCCTGGAGAACTCGATGGACAGAGGAGCCTGGAGGGCTACAGTCCATGGGGTCGCAAACAGTCCAACGTGACTGAGCAACTAACTCTTTCACTTTTAATTCTATCATGTCTAGATCAAAGGAAAGTGCAGACTATTAAGTACTTAATGAGAAACAAACAAAACTAAACAAAAATGAAGAACTTGTCATTTTGTAGGAGACAAATGTGCAGAAAAGAGGCAGGAGGAGTTTGGGTGGCAACAAATATATGTTACTTCACCTCCATGAGAAGATTCTCTGCACAGTGTAGTGAGAGACATGAAGCTACTTAATGATATTTTGAACATTTCTTAAAGTTGTAAAATAATCTAAAAGTTCTATATTAATAATAGTTTCTTAGGTTTGGCAAAAAGTTCACAGAACTGAAGTATGTATCACCATGAATTGAATTGTATCACTCTCATATTGAACTCACCTATGATTTGCTTTATTGTTATAATTATTTGCTATCATTTGTCATGGGGAAAAGAAATCCTTTTATAACAGGGACCAATTCTATTTAAAGAAGAGTCAACTGTTGTTCAAGCTCATTTAAATTGTCAAAGTATCTTGTTGACAAAAAAGGAAAAAAAGTATTTTAATTCTAGAGCAAGTTAGGTTCTTTCCACAAAATTATTTTTTTAAAAAACTTTGTTGCTACATGAAGAAATAACCTCTTAACATTCATATGAAAATGGATAATAAGCATTTAGGGAGATTGTTTAAAGAATCCAGACTTAATGTCTATGCCCAGCATTTTTTTTCCTTCTCAAGTTCAGTTTAAAGAATTAAATGGTCCAAGTTGTCAAATGATTGGTTTTATTTGATGCCATTCTGTTCAATTTTTGGCTTACTATTGTATAGCAGTGATCTGATTTTGTTCCACTTTGAAATATAGGTGACAAACTGCATTTTCTGTTAAAATCTGTAAAAAGAGTTTATATGTTTTGGCTGAACTGTCTCAGCACTACGAAAAGCATTCTTTCGTAATACGTAATGCACATTTCAAGAAGATGTCCTTTTCCATGACAAAGAAGAGACATCTCTTTTCTCAGTAGCCTTATGAAGACAAAGTTGCTCCCTTTGACTTGGTAATATATTGACCTAAGAAAGTAAATAATCTACAAATTATTCATATATATATTTACATTTGTAATATAGCAAAATACCATTAAAAAACAACAGCTAAAGAGTAATCTCTTTCCTTAGCAGTAGACTACAGTGATAATGAAAACCGTGTTCTAAGAACAGTCACACAGATAATAAACCATAAAACATAGAAGGATCCAGTGAAATCATTCTGAAACAAACAAACAAAAAAAACTGATAAAAGCTAGACATGTCTCAAAAAGTCCGTTTTCAAGGGACAGATGATGATTTATGCTTAAGAAGAATCTTTGAAGAAGTGTAGGTGATAGAATTGCTCAAACTGTACCCCCTGTCCAAGTCCCAAGTGACTGGACACGGTGAATGTGAACAGTGCAAATGGACTCTCATGCTTTATGTTACAGGCACCGAATGACCACATGAATTGACAAGGTGATCTTTATTTTAACAGGAGATTTGAAAATCAGGTTTTAAAAATTTGGAGAAACAGAGTTAAAGATAAATCCACTTCCTCCATAATCTCTTTCTAAAGTCGGCATTTAATGAGGAGTCAGACCTTCTTTCACGAAGGCCCGTCACGCCAGTACTGCACTCTGTGCTCTTACCGACCGAATCATGCCGTAAACTCAAGATTCAGTGCAGGATGATAGCCAGCCTTGCTCCAGCCCCTCAGATAGTCCGGGACGTCTCAACAAACACTTGAAATGCTACCAAACCCAAGCCGCCACTTCACATGATTTATGATGTCATTAGTGTCAAGCTATCAGTGGACAAGAGGGAAAGAGACAAGAGCAAAGCTGACTAAAAACAAATAGTTTTGATTAAACTCAAGGACGCTCAGTACAGCTTTCAGCAAAAAGGCATTCATCATTTCCGAAGCTGACCTTGTGTTTTCTTCCCCCTTCATTTAAAAGAAATCCTAAATGCAAACGTAACACGTTAGTGTCTTGCAGACTCCGAACCCACAGTCCTGTGTCCACTCTTAAAGGTGAAATGAATGAAGTAAAAGATAGGACACCTTTTTTTGACGGGGCTGATAGAGTAGTTAATTGACCCTCTTCTTTAAGCTCTCCCTTCCCCTCTCCTTTCATTTCCCAGAAGAATTCTGTCACTCTCCTTCTAAATCATTTCCAAAGAGTAAGCTCTTCTGTCTCTCCCCTCTCCTGTTTTCTATGCCATTTTTATATTCCAAAGAAAGAGGGACTAGAAATGGGATATAACAAGAAAGATAAAAATGCATGTGAAGTAAACAAGGGAAACAAATTATTTTCATGTAAACATTTCTAATTGGGCTGCAAAGCTCTTCTTCTAGAAACACAGTCAGATTATTCCTCAGAGTATTAGTGTGTTCACGTCTCTTGTAGTAAGCAGGCATAACGCTCCTTTATCTGACGTGGGCTCTGCTGAGAGCACACCAGTTCTCTTTAGAGGGAGAATTAAAATAAAACAAGAAAAAGTAAAGGAGAAACAAATGATTTATCAAAGATTTTGTTCTTCGTCAACATCCAATTGGGCCGTCACCTCAGGAAATCTCATTTCATGCCCTTGTAAAAGCTGCAATAACTCATTCAAACAACAGGAGGAAACGAATAGTCCAGGCTTTAAAAATGTATTTTAAAAAGCTGTCAGTAACCCTGTTTCTTTTATTTTTTTAAGGTAATAAGTTTTTCGACTCAAGTACAGATTTAAAGTAATAATGTTCTCTTCACACATTTCTGGTGTATCTTTTTGAGCATATGGATCTCACATTCTTTTCTTCAATAACTTTTATATTTTGTTAACATGGCACACTTCAAACTCGTGAGGTTTATCAGCAGATACGGCTTTCATAGACATTAACATAAATTAAATTATATCTCAATAGCAGAATGAAATCATTTAATTACGGTATTTCAATGTTAACCACACATACCTACTTGTAAAAAAAATCAGTATCCCATAAGACTTAAGATAAAAGCTCTTTTTAATAATGATTGGAATACTTTATGAAATGTTGCCCAGTTTTAGTTGGAATCATTTACTCATGTACACTTAAAACACTCCTCCCCAAATTAGGTATATTTGCTTTGATTCTCAAAAACTTTCTGGTAGGGTTTTCTTTTTTTTTTTTTTTAATGGGAAATAAGACAGACTGTTTTATAAGTATTAACTGTGCATGAGAACATTTGTAATATCACCCTTGGAGAATAATAAACAGATACTAGAGATTGAAATTCTGACATAGTTTACAGAACAATAATCCAAACATCTGTTATAATGACAAGGGATTTGAGCAGAATAGAGAGTACATGGGAAACCTCTGCTACTTTTAGTACAGTTATAACGTTAAATCAAAGCAGTGCAGCTCATGGCAGCTTGCTGCTAATATAAACAATTTTCTACATATTCCTGGGCCACAAGCCAGATCTCAGGATTCAGTTACAAGCACAAGGTCAAGAGGGAATCAACAGTATGAAATTACTGCCTATGAATCAAAAGAATAAATGGATACTTGAATATGAAAACAAATTAGAAGGTATACTATCATTTAACTCATCAAATGAATTTCTGGGACAACTTTACGTATGGAATTTGCTGCAGAATTAGTAGAAACACTAATGTATTTATTGATTAAACCTGAGTTGTTAACATTTCCCTAAGTCAGGCTCACCATATCATTTTTTCTTATTTGAATCAATAAGAAAATCCAAAATCTAATCATAATCAAGAAGATAAATATCTAGTCATAATTTTTTTCATAGAAGAAATGATGCTAAAAATTTTTACACTAATGATAAAAGCAAATTTTCTTAAACCTGAACTATGAACAGACACATTGTTGCTTGGAGACTTGTATCCCAGACTTGTTAAATGATCTAAAATCTAGTTCTTTTTATAATATCTTGGCCACATTATTTTGCCCCTGTAAAATTCAGTTCCCTGTAAAATTCAGATTACATTAGAAAGACCCCAAGAAACTATTTGGTATAAGAAAAAAAAGACATACACAAAACAAACTGTGGTATAAACAAACTGTGAACTTGATATGCATATATATGTGTATATATACAAATATACATATACACATATATATAATAATTTATTGAATGTTTTGAATTAAAGTTTCTAATGAATTTCTCAGTATGCTTGCTTTCCGATATGAATAGAAATAATGTCATCAGACATTGGCTAGAAAAGCTTCTTTATTTTTGGTTAATGGTTATCTGAATTCCTTTATATGGAGAGAACCCACTCTAGTATTCTTGCCTGGAAAACCCCATGGACAGAGGAGCCTGGTGAGCTACAATCTACAGGGTTACAAAGAGTTGACTAAGTGGCTTAGAAATAAAGCAAGCAATATTTATAAAATCTGCTTCAAGTATGAAAGGAAGGAAAATAATTGAAAATAAAAAATGGTAAAATTGAGGGGGAGAAAAAGTAATAATGAGGTTTTCTTTTTAATTCTATTAAAGAGAAAAGTAGAATTGTTTTGGGGTCAAAACCTGTGAATTTCCTCTTCCCAACACACATTTTTGAAGACTCCACAATGTGCATAAAGATACTGTTCTCTGAAAGAGGGCAATCTTGGAAGTTGTAATAGGAAATTGAAGAGACAAAGACATATATCATAGAAAATATTCCATATGAGTTCATTAGATTGTTGTAGAGTTTCAAGTATGCCATCAGCTTAAACATCATCTTCTTCAATTGTTCTATTCCAAATGAGGTCCATTAAATTCCTCTCAGAAGTTTCAAAAAATGTAAGAAAACAAATTGCTTAAAGTTGTTCTGAAATGTTGAAAAGCTAAAAATAGGATTGTCTTCCAGTTCCAGTAAAGATAAACCTATGCCAGAGTTTCCCTTTCATTGACTGCAACCAACCTCCACAAATTGCTTGAGCAGCATTAGAGGATACTGAAAAGGGAATATCAGTAGGCAGGAAAGGGAAGAACACTAGAATTTGAAGGACCATGAACCAGAGTTTATTATTTTTTTTTCTCTAATATTTATTGGCCTGAATACATTGCACTATAAAATCCAGAAGTGAGCACTATGGTTCAGAAAGACCAAGGAGAACCTTTCTTACTCTGGTTTGAGAAGCAGTAAAGGAAACTCCTAAAGTTTAGAGAAAGTGGGAGAAATCTCTTGATTTTTCTCCGCTCCTTTCTCTCTCTTCTACTGCACTCCTCACCCAGGTTGTGCTGAAGCCAAAACTCCTCTTTGGGAGAGCTGCATCTCCAAGAGCGTGGTGCAAAGCTGTGTGTTCTCCCCTCTCCCTCTGCCCTCCTGCTACATGGCTCTGGAGGGAGTAGTACAATCACAGAAGACAACAGTTTCTGACCAGAGGACCAAACAGTGAAAACAATGGGCTGGAAAGTCCCAGAGATTTTATGAAGAAGAAATATCTTGGGAAAGCAATAATTTTGTTTATTAATTCCCAGGTTAGCCCCTAACCTCTGCAAGCACAAGTCTGATCCTAATTAGCATACTGTAGACTTTAAGACGTGTGATAAAGAAATAGATTTCTCATTAAGTCTCAGACTGATCGCTGACCACATACATATGCAGGATAGAAATGAAAGCACTGGAAAGGCTTTGAAAACTGAACCAGCAATGGTAACACTGTCAATAGAAAGCTAAAAAAAAAATTCTCATAGACTATAAATAAGACCCCTTGTCTCATAAATGTAATATTCAAAATGAACACAATGAAACAAAAATTACTTGGCATATGAAGAATCACAGATATTTCTTCATATGGGAAAATGAATAATTTTCATATTTTCATAATTACCAATGAAAAAATAACAGAGATGTTGAAATTATCTGGCAAGAACTTTAAAGCAGTGTTGTAAGTAAAAATGCTCCAGTGGGAAATTGCAAGTAATTTTGGGTCAAATATTAAAATAGTAATTTCAGACAAAAAAATAAAACTTCAATAAAAAGAAACATTGCCATAGATAAAGATGAACATTGCATAGTATTAAAGTAGACATATGGACTCTATATCTATCTATACCTAATAGATTATCAAAACCCATGCGGCAAAACTGATAAAATCTTTTAAAATGAATATAAGAGAGTAATGAAAGAAATCAAAGATGACATAAACAGGTGGAGAGATATTCCATGTTTCAGGGTAGTCTTTCTGACTCCATGGACTTTAGCACGTCAGACTTCCCTGTCCATCAACAACTCCCAGAGCTGCTCAAACTCATATCCATTGATCCCATCTAACCATTTTGTCCGCTGTCATCCCCTTCTCCTCCTGCCTTCAATCTTCCCTGCAACAGGGTCTTTTCTAATGATTCAGCTCTTCATATCAGATGGCCGAAGTATTGGAGCTTCAACTTCAGCACCAGTCCTTCCAGTGAATATTCAGGATTGTTTTCCTTTAGGATTCACCTGTTTGATCTCCTTAAAATTGTATTGCCTATAAAAAATAATTTTTACCTTGTGTATGTTTGTATTGCTATTTCTTATCTTATTTCAGTAAGACTTCAAGTGCTACAATAAACACAAGTAGTGAGAGAGAATGTCCTTTCCTTGTTCCTGATGTTGGGGGTGGGGAGCACCTAGTGTCTCATTAATTGTAATATTATAGTTTTTTTAAAATAACTATTCTTTATTAAGTTAGGGACACTCTATTTAATTTTGTAAGAATGTTTGTCACAAGTTAGTGTTGGATTTTGTCAGACAAAATGCTTTGTCTGTGTTAACTGAAATGATGATATGATTTTTCTTCATTAGCCTGGTAGATTGTTTTGATATTTGAATGTTAAGCTAGCCTTGTTCAATGGAAAAAATTTCACTTGGTTATGGTGTATAATTCTTTTTTATACAAATGTTGGAGTCTATTTTTTCATATTTTGTTGAGGATTTTTACATGTATGTTCATGAGAAAAACTTGTCAGTAGTATTGTCTTTTTTAAATTTGATTTTGATCTTAGGGAAATAATGACTTCATAAAATTAGAAGAAATGCTTCTTCTGCTTCCATTTTCTGAAAGAACTGTTGAGGAATTTCTTCCCTGAATCATTGCTATAGTTAACTAGTAAAACCATCTTGGTCTGGTAATTTCTTGTTTGAAGGTTATTAATTATTTATTTATATTAAATTTTCCTAAACATGTTTTATGACTCAGCACATCGACTATTTTGGTGCATGTTCCTTGTGAGCTTGAGAATAATATATATTCTGCTTTTGTTGGGTGAAACACTGCATAAATGCCAATTAGATCAAGTTTATTGATAACACTCTTCCACTTATCATATCCCTAATGATATTTTGAACTGTGGTGTTGGAGAAGACTCTTGAGAGTCCCTTGGACTGCAAGGAGATCCAACCAGTCCATTCTGAAGGAAATCAACCCTGGGAGTTCTTTGGAAGGAATGATGCTAAAGCTGAAACTCCAGTACTTTGGCCACCTCATGCAAAGAGTTGACTCACTGGAAAAGACTCTGATGCTGGGAGGGATTGGGGGCAGGAGGAGAAGGGGACAACAGAGGATGAGATGGCTGGATGGCATCACCGACTTACTGGACGTGAATCTGAGTGAACTCCGGGAGTTGGTGATGGACAGGGAGGCCTGGCGTGCTGCGATTCATGAGGTCGCAAAGAGTGGGACACGACTGAGCGACTGAACTGAAATGAACTGAATGATATTCTGCTGGCTTGATCTGTCAATTACTGACAGAAAGGTTTTATCTTTAACTATATTATTGCATTTCTACACTCATTTTTAAAGGTATATGTTTCTGTTTATTTTAATTAATTTATTTTTTAATTGAGAATAATTTCATTACAGAATTTTGCTGTTTTCTGTCAAAACCCAGCAGGAATCAGCCATAGGTACACATATATCCTCTCCCTTTTGAACCTCTGCCCCATCTCCCTCCCCATCCCATCCCTCTAGGTTGATACAGAGTCCCTGCTTGAGTTTCCTGAGTCATATAGCAAATTCCCATTGGCTATCTATTTTACATATGGTAATGTAAGTTTCCACGTTACTCTTCCATACCTTCCATACATCTCACGCTCTCGTCCCTTCTCCTCATGTCCATAAGTCTACTCTCTATGTCTGTTTCTCCACTGCTGCCCTGTAAATAAATTCTTCAATACCATTTTTCTAGATTTTGTACATGTGTTAGAATACGGTGTTTATCTTTCTCTTTTTGACTTACTTCACTCTGTATAATAGGTTCTAGGTTCACCCACCTCATTAGAACTGACTCAAATGTGTTATTTGGCAACCCACTCCAGTATTCTTGCCTGGAGAATCCCATGGACAGAGGAGCCTGGTGGGCTACAGTCCACGCGGTCACAAAGAGTCGGACACGACTGAGCAACTTCACTCACTTCACTCAATATTCCATTGTGTATATATACCACAACTTCTTTATTCATTCATCTGTCAATGGACATCTAGGTTGCTTCCATGTTCTAGCTATTGTAAATAGTGCTGCAACGAACAATGAGATATACGTGCCTTTTTCAATTTTGGCTTCCTCTGGGTATATGCCTGGGAGTGGAATTGCTGGGTCATATGGTGTTTTTATTCCTAGTTTTTAAAGGAATATCCATACCATCTTCCATAGAGGCGGTATCAGTTTACATTTGCACAAATAGTGCAAGAGAATTCCCTTTTCTCCACCTCCTCTCCAGCATTTATTGTTTGTAGACTTTTTGATGAGGGCCATTCTGACTGGTGTGAGATGATATCTCATTGCAGTTTTAATTTACATTTCTCTAATAATGAACGATGTTGAACACTTTTCATGTGTTTGTTAGCCATCTGTATGTCTTCCTTGGAGAAATGTCTGTTTAGGTTATTTTACCACTTTTTGATTGGGTTCTTTGTTTTTCTGGTATTGAGTTGTATGAGCTGCTTGTATATTTTGGAAATTAATCCTTTGTCAGTTGTTTCATTTGTTATTATCTTCTTCCATTATGAGGGTTGTCTTTTCACTTTGTTAATAGTTTCCTTTGCTGTGCAAAAGCTGTTAAGTTTAATCAGGTCCCACTTGTTTACTTTTGCTTTTATTTCCATTACTCTAGGAGGTGGGTCATAGAGGATCTTGCTTTGATTTATGTCATCAAGTGTTCTGCCTATGTTTTCCTCTAAGAGTTAGGTCTTTGATCCATTTTGAGTTTATCTTTGCATATAGTGTTAGGAAGTATTCTAATTTCAATCTTTTACATGTAGCTGTCCAGTTTCCCAGCACCATTTATTGAAGAGGCTGTCTTTGCCCCATTGTATATTCTTGCCTCCTTTGTCAAAAATAGGGTACCCATAGGTGCATGAGTTTATTTCTGGGCTTCCTATCTTGTTCCATTGGTCTATATTTCTGTTTTCTTGCTAGTACCATAGTGTCTTGATGACTGTAGCTTTGTAGTATAATCTGAAGTCAAGAAAGTTGAGTCCTCCAGCTCCATTCTTCTTTCTCAAGATTGCTTTGGTTATTCGGTGTCTTTTGTGTTTCCATATGAATTGTGAATTTTTTGGTTTTAGTTCTGTGAAAAATGCCATTGGTAATTTGATAGGGATTGCCTTAAATCTGTAGATTGCTTTTGGTAGTATAGTCATTTTCACAATATTGATTCTTCCTACCCTGGAACATGGAATATCTCTCCACCTGTTTATGTCATCTTTGATTTCTTTCATTACTGTCTTATATTCATTTTAAAAATTTTTATCAGTTTTTCCATATGTGTTTTGATAATCTATTAGGTATAGATATAGAGTCCATATGTCTTCTTTAATATTATGCAATATTCATCTTTATCTATGGCAATATTTCTTTTTATTGAAGTTTTATTTTTTTGTCTGAAATTACTATATAACTATTCCAGCATAACTTTACTTGGTGTCACTCTGATATATTTTTGTCCATCCCTTTACTTTTACTTATTGGTGTCTTTATATGTGAAGTGGATTTATTTTACACAACTTAATATCGTCTCTAGTGTACATTTGTTTGTTCACTTATTTGACTTCCATTTTTTAAAAAATTGGCATATTTACATAATTTACATTTTAAGTTGTAACTGATGTTTAATCATTTTATCTGTTCCCTTCTTCCTTCCCTCTGTGCCTTCTCTGATATTAATTAAAATTTATATAAATTATTCTATTTTATCTCTTTTCAGAGTGTACCAATTATATTTTACAATTAAAAAAAGTATGTCTCTAGAGTGTATAATATACATGTTAAATGAATCTAAGTCAATATTCAAATAAAACTACCTATCTTTACATGTATACAGATAACTTATAACCTTCTCAATATTGCTTACCATGCTCTGTGACATTGTTGTCATGCATTTCACTTATCCATAATTACCCAATATATTGTTACTATAATTATTTTGGGACATCTTAGGTGGCTCAGAAGTAAAGAATCCATCTGTCAATGCAGGAACCAATGGAAACATAGGTTTGATCTCTGGCTAAAGAAAATCCTCTGGAAAAGGAAATGGCAACCCACTCCAGTATTCTTGCTGGGAAAACCCCATGAGCAGAAGAGCTTAGAGGGCTACAGTCCAAAGAGTTGGACAAGACTGAGCAACTGAGCAACATAATTACTTTAAGCATCAAATAAAAAATACAATTTTGCTTTGCCTTCATTTATTATTTCTCCAACATGCTTCTCTCTCTTTTTTTTTTTTAACGTAGATTCAAGTTTAATCTTATATAATTTCCCTTAAGCATGATGAACTTTTAACTTTCTTATAAGAGTGATTTAGTGAGACATTCCCTCATTTTCATTTGTCTGTGAAGATCTTTCGCTATTTTGAAGGATAATTTTGCTGGATACAGAATTCTATTTTGGTTAGTTTTTTTTTAAATCAATATTTAAAATATTTGACTCCTCTTTCTTCTTTCTTGTATGGTTTCTGATGAGAATTCACTTAATTTTCATCCTTGTTCTTTTACAGGTAAGGCATTCTAACTCAATGTCTCAAACTTCCTTTAAAGTTTTCCTCATTTTATATTTTCTGTATGAAGATTGACTATAAATGCTTAGATCTATTTTTCTGTGTGTATATTCAAGGGAGTATATTCTCCTTGAAGTTCTCTGATACTCATGGATCTGTGCTTTTTAAAACATCTGGATGAATTTTGGAAATTCCTTTCTATTATTACTTCAAATATTTTTTCTGCTTCATTTTCCTTTAATGCACCTAGTATTCCGATTATAATTGTATTAAGCCTTTTGAAATTGCACCACAGTTCTTAGATCATTTGTAAAAATGATTACTTAAGTGTTTCTACAGTGAGGTTTATGACTTCATGGTCTTCTGATCAAATTAGTGTCTCTCATTGTTATACATCTCTGAATGTACCTTTCCAGACAGATTTCAAGGTGGCAGTTTGCCTTATGACTTCAGTTTTCTGATTGGTCCAAAAAAGTCATTGTTTTCTACTTTTTCTAGTTTTTTCTTGTTGTAAAGATGGAAACGATAGCCTCTAAACTTTAAACCTGGTTAGAGATGAAAAGGATGTTTCTTCCCTGTTTTCTCTCCATCATATTTATCACAATCTAATAAGATGTATATTTTATTAATTGATTGATTAATTATGGTCTTTTTCTCCAAATTGGTGTGTAAGCTTTATGCAAGCAAGTCTTTTTAAAAGATTGTTATTGATATATATAAAAGTTTAGGACACTATCAAACTCAAGCAACCTGTTCCAGTATTTTTGCCTGGAAAATTCATGGACAGAGAAGCCTGGCAGGCTGTAGTCTATCAGGTTGCAAAGAGTGGGACACAACTGAGCAACTGAGCACTTTCCTTGATTTAATCAGTTCTTGATGGTTATTTTAAAAATACAGACAAAAACTCTAAGGTGGTCAAAAATCCTTCCTGTTAATCTCCTTTTCCTATCTTCTTCATATGCCTCTCTGTCTCTATTACATTTCTACTTACTGCCAAAAATTCAAAGTATGCCAAATATTCACAGGAAAGCAATTGGTCTGATGAGATAATTGATTTCAGGGATGTGAAATAATTCTTATCTAATACGAATTTAGTGAAGTGAAGTTGCTCAGTCATGTCCGACTCTTTGTGACCCCATGGACTGTAGCCCACCAGGCTCCTCNCCAAATATTCACAGGAAAGCAATTGGTCTGATGAGATAATTGATTTCAGGGATGTGAAATAATTCTTATCTAATACGAATTTAGTGAAGTGAAGTTGCTCAGTCATGTCCGACTCTTTGTGACCCCATGGACTGTAGCCCACCAGGCTCCTCCTCGATCCATGGGATTTTCCAGGCATGAATACTGGAGTGGGTTGCCATTTAGTAGATTATCAGTAATTGCTTACAAACCAGATATTTGGTTGGAAATAATGGAAAAATGTTTCATAAACAGTGAGCTTTGTTTTTACACTTAGTAGAAAGAAAGTTGCCGTTTCAGTTCTTATACTGTATGTACCATCTTTGGCCAGTGGGACACAAACATTAATTAATAATTTTTAAATAGGTGGCGAAATGGTTTTATTAAGCTGCCCTTAGCTGTACTCTTTCTAACTTAATCTAATTTTCCAAAGTATGTGTATAATTTATCTTCTCCATAGGATCTTCCCAACCCAGGGATTGAATCTGGGTCTCCTGCATTGCAAGCAGATTCTTTATCATCTAAGCCACTTGGGAAGCTCAAGTTATCTATTGATATATATTAATTATTGATTTACATAAGTAATTTCAACTTAATTTTAGTTCTTTCAAGTAAAAGGAAAATCCTATAATTTCTAACAACTGATAATCTTTTCAGAGGGTGGGATGATTTGAGAGAATAGCACTGAAACATGTATATTATCATGTGTGAAACAGATTGCCAGTCCAGGTTCAATGCATGAGACAGGGTGCTCAGGGCTGGTGCACTGGGTTGACCCTGAGGGATGGGATGGGGAGGGAGGCAGAAGGGGGGTTCAGGATGGGGAACACATGGCTGATTCATGTCAATGTATGTCAAAATCCACTATGATATTGTAAAGTAATTAGCCTCCATTTAAAATAAATAAATTTTAAAAAGAAAAGAAAACAAATCTTTTCAACAGTATGAGTAAACTTAGTTCAGCCTACTTATATTTAACCTTATTCTCTACTAGCTTATATATATTAGATTTTTCCATTTGAGTCATCTTTCTATCAGCCTTATAACATCAGCTTCACTAGGTTCAAATATAATCAGTTTGAAATTTATTTGTATAGATTTGCTTTCTGGGAATTCAGATTCAGATTAAGTGATTGGAATTTGACTCAAATATGAAAGTAAAAATTATCAGCAATTAACACTCTGGTATTATTAGAAATATTGCCACTAAATCCTGGGAAAAGCCTACCAGATAGCATATCCAACCCAAAATAACAAGGTAGGTTTTGTCTCTTGTATCAGATCAATGTTGAATAAAGATATTTTAAGCACTGTGTTTTTTTTTCATATTGCTACACCACTTTGGTGGCTCAGAGGTTAAAGCGTCTGCCTCCAATGAGGGAGACCTGGGTTCAATCCCTGGGTCGGGAAGATCCCCTGGAGAAGGAAATGGCAATCTACTCCAGTATTCTTGCCTGGAGAATCCCATGGACGGAGAAGCCTAGTAGGTTACAGTCCACAGGGTCACGAAGAGTCGGACACGATTGAGCGACTTCACCTACCTACCTACACCACTTTCAGTGAAATAATTTGGATAAAAACTTTCTAAATTTATTTTTTAAGTTTAAAGGGTATTGAGGAAATGTTTTCCATTTTAATTGCAGAATGAAAAATTATGAGAATTTTTTCTCTCTTTTTAAAAGCCATGACACAATCCAGTCTAGCGTTTTTTTGCCAAAATATTTATTATTATTTTTGATGATTTTGTATTTTTTAGTGAAATGAAATTAAGATTGCTGGTAACATTTTCAAAATTTGGCAATTTTATTTTAATCCTAAAATAACTTCAAAAGATTTAAAATTCTAGGGGAATAACCATATAATGTCTGAACACAGTGTCGATCTTATTTTCTGAAAGACAGAGATGAAGCACAGGGAAGCTCAGCAAGATGTAGAGACATTAATATATTTGGACTGGCTCCAAGTCTGTTCTAGAAATTCCATTATTATTATCCTATAGAGTAGTTCAATATAATTGTGTGATATATTGGCTTTGTGTGCATGCTAAGTCCCTCAGTTGTGTCCGACTCTTTTGTGACTGTAGCCCGCCGGGATCCTCTGTCCATGGATTCCCCAGGCAAGAATACTAGAGTGGGTTGCCCTACTGTCCTTCAAAACCTTGCCTTCTTTTGTTCCTTGGGCAGGCATTAGAGGCTTGAGAGTAAAGCACAGAATAAAATTAGATCAATTTGTTTGTTCTAAAATGCATTAGTACAATTAAATATGTCATAGCCCAGATAAAAAAAGTGTTTTTTGTTTTTGTTTTTTAAATTTTAAAAGTCACTAGACTAGAGGTAATCTCTCTAGTTTGTCTAGGGAAGAATAAGACTTACATTTTCCCCTCTTTTGATCTGCTTTGATGCCATGGAGGAGTTAACTTTATTCCATCCTCTTGGAACTGCATGTCATATTAAAAAATGTCATATTGAAAGAAACTGAAGCATGAACTCTAAAAGCTTTAGTTAGCTAAATGAATATTAACTGGTTAATACTATGGATAAGGAAGAGTGCTTTGTGGTGTGCTGGGTTAAGTCACTTTAGTTGGTCCAACTCTTTGTGACCCTGTGGACTGTAGTCCGCCAGGCTCCTCTGTCCATGGGATTCTCCAGGCAATAGTACTAGAGTGGGTTGCTGTGCCCTCCTCCAGGGGATCTTCCCCACCCAGGGATTGAACTGAGGTCTCTTATACCTCCTGTATTGGCAGGCAAATCCTTTACCGCTAGTGCCACCTGGGAAGCCCTAAACAATGCTTTATTAAGGTTTTAAGTAATGATATAAAGACTGCATCTCAGTTACCAGTGTTTTATCACATCTTAAAAATGTAAAGTTTAACTCTGTTAAGATGGTCAGGATGATCTAAAAGTTACCTCTGATCTGTTTAGTATATCGGATGATAAATGACCAGACAGAATTAAATGTGCAGTTTTGCCTTCATTTTATTTGGGGTAATGACCAAAGCGCTGGGATTTAAGCATTCTAAGCTATTTCCTATGCCACACAAAGAAGGATCAAAGAAAGCTACATATTAAAAGATTAAGTCCAGCAGTGGCATCACTGGTGAGACCATTCATGCAACATTCATTTAACAGTACCTTCTGGAATATGTTAAGGAACAGGTCTAAGAAAGATAAGGAAGGGCAGCATTATCCAAGGATTGTACTTAGCACTTTGCATGGACTATAGTGTACTATCTTTTGAAAGAGCCAAGTTCCTCTGTCCATGGGATTCTGAACACGACTGGACATGATGGAAGCAACTGAGCATACAAAGATGTTCTGATCTAATTACCAGAACCTGTGAATTGTTGTTGCTGTTTAGTTGCTCAGTGGTTTTCAACTCTTTGCCACCCCATGGACTGTAGCCCACCAGGCTTCTCTGTCCATGGGATTTTCCAGGCAATATTACCGGAGTGGGTTGCCATTTCTTTCTCCAGGGAATATGTTACTTTATGTGGTAAAAAGGAACTTTGTAGATGTGATAAAGTTAAGGTTCTTGAAATGGGAAGATTATCCCAGATTATCCCCATGAGTTCAGTGTAATCACAAGTGTCTTCTAAGTGAAAGATGAGGGCAAGAGAGTCAGAGTGGTTGAATGGGAGAAGAACTAACCTATACTTGCTGGCTTTGAAATGGAGGAAAAGAACTATGAGTCCAGCAATGTGAGCAGCCTATAGAAGCTAGAAAAGGCAAGGAAACAGGATCTCCCCTACAGCCTCCATAACAATTCTGTCCACAGCTTGATTTTAATCCTATATCTGCCATTTCAACCTCTGACCTTCAGAGCTGTAAGAAAATATCTTGCATAGTTTTAAGTCACAAAGTGTCTGATAATGAGTTACAGTAGCAATAGGAAACTACCATAAAAACCAAAAGCAAAATGTTTACAAGAAATGCCTTTCTCCTTTCCTCTCTGCCCCCTTCCATATTTCATAAAGGATTTGGACTGCTTGCACAGCACATTCAGGTGAACTTTATTTATGACCAGCCAACTTCTTTGAGAGATGCTAATAGCATCAAATTGTTGCTTTTACTCCCCTCCACCTGCCCAATATTCCCACTGTTTGTTGGTATAAAGCAATGCAATGGTATATATTACATCTTCCAATGCCGATTCTGGTGAAATAAGGCAAGTTTGAGGAAGATCCTGAAGCCATATTGAAACTTAGGAAAAAGCACTGTGACCACTTATCACTGGGAATATTTGCTGTCAACCCAGGAGGAGGGAAGGAATGCTGTGGTTAGAAGTGGGAGCAATCTGGAAAAGTCTGTAGAGATAGTAAGGAGAACTGATTCACTGGGAACACTCAGAGACCATAAGGAAGCTTCAAGGTATTGAATAAAAGCTGAGGGAAGAGATATCCAAAAGAAACAATTTTATTGCAAAACTTTTTCTTGAGGGTTCACTTCCTACCTGTGTATGTCACAGTGAATAGGAATAACAGGCTTTGATAGACTCCCTGTGTTCTGCCAGACTGTAATCCATACACAGTAATAATTTCTTTGGTGAAAGTAAATTATAGATTATGAAAAACCAAATTGTTTTACTCATCATTAGAGTTGATAAAAGCACTCAGCAACTTTCAGTAACCTGACAAGCACCCCACACTGAAAAGGGAAATGACCCAGTGGAACTGGGGGTTAAGTGACATGATTATGATCTTTGGATTGTGTTTGATGAGCCCTAATGAAATTTTAGCTATTTCCCTCCCTTATTGATGAAGAAATTACTTGAGAAAAACACTTGTTAGAATAATTTGTCAGATGGTCTCTCTTATCAGTACAGCAATACCCCAAAAGTACCTGAATAGAAAGGTCAAAAGTCTGATGTTTGCTTTATGTTTTCTTAATATATATAGACCAAGAGCAATGCTTCCTATCTATTATATAAGAGCTGTAGAGTCCATAACTTTGGGAAATTTGATGATCTAGAATGCATTTTTAGCAACAAACATTTCTTCTCAAATATCAAACTCAAATTTTCATTTTTATTTACGTATAACTTAGATAGTTCCTTGAATAATTTTTATTAACCAAGATAAAAAAAATACTTTCTGAGCATAAAAGAAAAAATCTCTTTTCAATTGACATGTTTATCATTTTAATTGGACATAGTTATAATTATACACACTTGACAAATGGCATGTTTACAATTAAATCTTCTTTGAGTTGGTTGTGACATTAACTTACTATTGTCAACTCAGCATTTAAATCATGTGCTAATTTAATGTTAGATATATGCTGTAGTTGAAATATTCATAGTATCAAAATGTTGGTAGCTATAAAATAAAGTACCTCTTTATGTAATTGTCTACAATCCATCTATATTGGGTTTGCAGCACACAAATCTGTCACCCATCAAATGAGCTGTTTTAAGTTAAAAAAAAATACCTTGTGAATGTTGAAAAAATATTGAGATTCCAAATATATAATCATTATTTAAGACTCAGTCTAAACGTCTGTGGTTAAGTGTAAGTGGGACACACACAAGGAAGTGGAAAGAGAGCAATGTTTTAGAATTGATATATAGTGAATAGCTTTGCATGAAAAATTAAGATTCTTCTGAACCCACCTTAAATAAAGCATCCAGCGCATGATAGAGATGGATCACTTGCTCTCATAAATCTGGCATTTAAACTGAACTAGTTATGAATATTCGTGACAGAAAGATTTAGCTGTACGCCTCATCCCCCCACCAGTGACTAAATAATTAGTCTTTCCGTTAATCTTCATTACCATTGTCATCTTCCACCTTGTCCTTTGAAAACAAGATTGAAATAGAAGGATATCTAGAAATTCATATTGAGAAATATGAGAGCTGTAAGCCATTCAAATGACAAAGGTGCTTGGAAGAGACAGAAAAGTTATTTCATCTAATCTATAGATACACCAATGTTAAATTGATTAAAATTTCAAAGGAGATTTCGGTGCATGTTAATGCTGATGAATAGTCCATAGACAGCAAAGGGTAAGATGAAATGCAGGCTAGGAGGAAGCACTAAATTGTCTTTCACATTCCTTGTGCTTTCTCTTGTTCCTGGCCCCTGCCCTCCACCTAGCCGCCACTTCAATCCTACAGCACAAATGCACTTCTGGAAAGGAGTTTATGTGATAAGAACCAAGATCATAGATATGCCTTTAGAATGTTCTCATGAATTCTATAAGAGGACAAGAGAGGCCGATAGAAACTTACCCTTAGGAACTGAGATCTCCATCACCGGGAAGATAACTTCCTTTAACTGGTATATTACCAGCAGTATAAGTCCATTAATAGAAAAATAAAACAGATAACATTACTATTTATATAGCACCTAGTAGGCATTAGAGGCTTCCCTGGTGGCTAGGAGGGTAGAGTGTCTGCCTGCAATGTGAGAGACTCCAGTTCAATCCTTGGGTTGGGAAGATCCCCTGGAGAAGGAAATGGCAACCCACTCCAGTACTCTTGCCTAGAAAATTCCATGGACTGAGGAGCCTGGTAGGCTACAGTCCATGGGGTCGCAAAGAGTCGGACATAACCGAGCAACTTCACTTTCACTTTACTAGACATTAGCAATATGATCGGAGAAGGCGATGGCACCCCACTCCAGTACTCTTGCCTGGAAAATCCTATGGACGGAGGAGCCTGGTAGGCTACAGTCCATGGGGTTGCAAAGAGTCGGACATGACTGAGTGACTTCACTCTCACTGTTCACTTTCATGCACTGGAGAAGGAAATTGCAACCCACTCCAGTGTTCTTGCCTGGAGAATCCCAGGGACGGCGGAGCCTGGAGGGCTGCCCTCTATGGGGTCACACAGAGTCGGAAACAACTGAAGCGACTTAGCAGCAGCAGCAGCAGCAATATGATCATATGTTACCTAATTCTTCCCATAATCATTACCTATAAGTTTTGGTCTTCTTATTTAGACAAGGATGTTGAGGTCCAAGAGGTAAAGTTAACTTGTTTGGCATAATTGCAAGTTTGTGGTAAAACAGAGCTTGGAGCCACAGTCGTAAGACGTCAGGCAAACGCTGTCAGATGGTCTTACTTGTTTAAGCACATTTCAAATACTTTTCTTATCTTCAGAAGACTCAAGGAGGGAGAAGGGCACAGAGAAACATTAAACTGTATGGAGAAAAACAAAAGTAAAATGAGCAAAGAAATAGAGTCAACAAGAAGAATATGTTTTGTGGAGATTAATTCATTTTTACCTGAAGTTAGGCTGATAATAAGCTGATAACAGTAATTTTATTTATTTTAAAAACCTCTTTGGATACTCATCTGTCCAGTTTCTGTATACATAAGTTGGGTTGGTTTTAGGTTTTAACAGAGGTTATTGATAAAATATGATAGTTTCATCCTTTTTCACAGTCAAAGACAGATAACTTATTTCAGGAGGGCCTCTGAGTCCTTTACCTGACCTGACATGGACAGGATCATGCCACATTAATTATTTGTTTGCAAAAGCACATAAACAGAAACTTCATTGACATTCAGCATGAAGAAATGTCCCTAGCAAAATTTAGAGTCACCTTCCTGTCAATAATACATTAAAGGAAGTTTTGTTTTCAATATTCCTGCATAACCTGAGCCACTTAATATTCGATACAGTCTTTCAAGACCAAGTATCTAAATCAAGCAAGAACAACTTGTATTGTCACTAAGTGATGAATTTATTCGTGAAAGAAAGAGTTGATCTTTTGTTTTTCATTTAGACATAAATAAATGTATTTTTCATCCTAGACATGAATTAATTAGTGCTTTTCTGTCCCAGACATATACAACATGAAAAGAATGTAAATTCAAACCTATCAATACAATTAACATTGGAAGCAGAGGTGGGAAGAGGAAGGCAGTCTGACATTTATACTTATATACTTTAAATCTCTCATAAGCTAATTAAGAGGATTCCAGACTGGGTACTTTCTAGTTAATGCTGTGCAATCTTCCCTGTTATCTTCCTGCCGCTGTAAGCTGATACAACCAAAATAGTTGGCTAAGTTCAACACAAAATTCTGACATTTGAGGTACCCAATCTGGAAGAAATTGTTGGCTTTGTTGATAAGTACCTCTTCTTTTTATGGTAGTGAAATTTCTTTTAATCAGATACAAATATTAATTCATATCAGTTCAGTTCAGTTCAGTCGCTCAGTCGTGTCCTACTCTTTGCTATCCCATGAACCGCAACACGTTACCAACTCCCAGAGTTTACCCAAACTCATGTCCATTGAGTTGGTGATGCCATCCAACCATCTCATCCTCCATCGTCCCTTTCTTCTGCCTTCAATCTTTCCCAGCATCAAGGTCTTTTCAAATGAGTCAGCTCTTCGCATCAGGGGGCCAAAGTATTGGAGTTTCAGCTTCAACATATAATTATGACTTAATAACATAAAACTTTGGCATCTGTTTTAGAGATGCATTTGCTTTGAGTGTGAAAGTGCTAGTCACTCAGTTGTATCTGACCCTTTGCAACCCTATGGACTGTTGCCTGCCAAGTTCCTCTGTCCATTACGTTCTCCAGGCAAGAATACTGGAGTAGGTAGCTAATCTCTTTTCCAGGGCATCTTCCATCCAGAGATTGAACCCAGGTCTCCCACATTGCCTACAGATTCTTTAACATCTGTGTTAAGGAAGACCATTTGCTTTGAAACTAAACAACAACTCAAAATCATAGCAGTCTGGGTTCTTTTCAAAAGTCAGGTTCAGAGAGGTATTCAATCATTCTTCATAACACTTTTAACTCAAACCCTGGACCACTTTAAATGACCGGAAGTGTATATTAGGTGGAATTCACATCAGGGAGAGTAAATAAGGGCGGCTATATCATTTTCTCACCTCGAGGAAGACACTGTTGGAGGCCCCACTGAAGCCAGAACTAGCTATAAACACATTCTGGAGAATATTTGGTATCTTCCCTAGAGTCATATTCACAAAAGTATGTTTTATTATTATATTGTTGAGTTTTCTTAGAGACCGTTTAAGAAAACTTGAAATAAAACTTGTTGTATTTGCCATACAATGTTTTGAGGAACAGGAACTCGTGTCCTATATATAAGTCTGAGAAATTTAAATTCTTTGTCCTATTTAATAAGGGCATATAACTGTGTCTCTCATTTTGATTTCACTGCTGGAAACCTCAGATCCAAATTTTAAGCAAGAATAATCATGTTAGATATGCAGTATCTTATCATCAACATAGTGTTATAATCGTCTCGTTGATTCTGATTTTTTGTTTCTCTTTTACTTCTTATTAAAAGTCTTCCTAGAATCTGCTTCAGGTAATCTGTGGGAAAAGATAGGGTCATAAATAAACAGAAATTTTAAATATATGTGGAAGGACTGTATATTATTATATAGAAAATTATCCACTATTTTTTCAATTTAGCTGTACCCACTAAATAAATAAAGTCCTATTTCAAGCAAACATTCACATATCTGAGTATTAGAATTCTAAAACTCACACAATACCATAAGTATTAATTATGAGATAAGAATTTGGGGTTCTAAGGGTCTTGACCCCCAGAATTAAATACACGGGTACAAATGGATTGCGTCTTCTTTAGCATGAGCTGCCCATCATTTC
>SJYX01023142.1:278601-350194 GCA_006410675.1 Oreotragus oreotragus
TGTCTTGCATACAGGGTCCTCATTACCATCTTTCTAAATTCCATATATATGTGTTAGTATACTGTATTGGTGTTTTTCTTTCTGGCTTACTTCACTCTGTATAATTGGTTCCAGTTTCATCCATCTTATTAGAACTGATTCAAATGTATTCTTTTTAATGGCTGAGTAATACTCCATTGTGTATATATACCACAGCTTTCTTATCCATTCATCCGCTGATGGACATCTAGGTTGTTTCCATGTCCTGGCTATTATAAACAGTGCTGCGATGAACATTGGGGTACATGTGTCTCTTTCTATTCTGGTTTCCTCGGTGTGTATGCCCAGCAGTGGGATTGCTGGGTCATAAGGCAGTTCTATTTGCAATTTCTTAAGGAATCTCCACACTGTTCTCCATAGTGGCTGTTGCTGCTGCTACTGCTAAGTCGCTTCAGTCGTGTCCGACTCTGTGCGACCCCATAGACGGCAGCCCACAAGGCTCCTCCGTCCCTGGGATTCTCCAGGCAAGAACATTGGAGTGGGTTGCCATTTCCTTCTCCAATGCAGCAAAGTGAAAAGTGAAAGTGAAGTCGCTCAGTCATGTCTGACTCGTAGCGACCCCATGGATAGTGGCTGTACTAGTTTGCATTCCCACCAACAGTGTAAGAGGGTTCCCTTTTCTCCACACCCTCTCCAGCATTTATTGCTTGCAGACTTTTGGATCGCAGCCATTCTGAGTGGTGTGAAGTGGTACCTCATTGTGGTCTTGATTTGCATTTCTCTGATAATGAGTGACGTTGAGCATCTTTTCATGTGTTTATTAGCCATCCGTATGTCTTCTTTGGAGAAATGTCTATTTAGCTCACTTCTAGCTGTAGAGCGGTGGCCATTTCCAATGAGTGGTCATTTGTGAAAGTACATTGTTTTGTGAAAGGATAGTATGTTAGAACAGAGTCAGTAGGTGGGGTGATAACTTCATTTATTGGCATATTTATAGTTTTCAGTGGAAAAGTGTGGGCAGTTGTTACATCTGCACTAGGAAATGAAGCATAATTAAAGGTCAAACAACATTTTCATTGATGTGAATATGAAGGAATCCAGAAAAGCCTCAGGTTATTTCTTTTTATATTTTATTGCTATTTTACAACTGTTAATATGTGTCTTTAGGTTTCTGACAGAAAGAGGTTGCTTGCAGGGATCAGAAGGTAGTATTCCACAGGGGAAATGTATTTTATACTCAGCAATAGCAATTTACTTTGAGTTCTATGGAGAAAAAGGTTTACAAAATGATTCAACTGACCAGGTGGATAGGTTTTTTTTTTTTTTTTTTTTTTTTTAATGAGACTAAAAACCTAACCAAGGAATTCAGCTTTTGACTGTAGTGGGTTAAAGGGCTGTTACTAGGAAAAAGTTAATTTTTTTAAGTGAATTCATTTAGGAAAAAAATAACCCCTATAGAAGCTCTTTATTCTACATGAGAATTAGTCATTGTGTTTTCCCTCATGATGTACTGTGGCAATAAGAACCCACATACAGATTGCACTCAGCTTTGCTAATGTTCTAGCACTCTGGGACCTGCAGATGTAACCTATAGAGATAGTGTGACTTTTACTGCCAAAATCAAGTTTTCCCTAAAAGCACACATCATGTTTCCATCTTCTACACTTGGGTATTTCCTTTCTAGAAATGTACCCCTAATGAATATTAGAGATTTGAATAGCACGGCAGTTAAAAATATATTGTTTCTTTTCAGATCTTTTCTACAGGGACAAAGAGAGTGTCAATTTTCCTTTTTTTTTATTCTCACTTAAAAATTAATATTAGCTGAATCCCTGTGATCAGCATGCAGTCAAATAAACAAATCAATCAACAAGGAAATTATCTGTAAGATAAATGTGATGTAAACCATCACTATGAAAGGCCAATGCAGAAATCATTTTATGCAGACCTCAAGCAACTCGATTTCTGAAGGATGGCTTTAATGGTGGCCTTAACTAAAATGTATATTTTAACAAGGCATATTTATAGCACATAATAAATGTTTAAATTAGATTAATTAGTATGTATCGTGGAGGCTTTCTTACTGTTTAGAATTATTTGCCTTGCTAACATAGTAAATCTAGATGAGCTGAGCATTCAAATCATTCTAATAACAACACTTGGCATTTGTACAGTGTGTTATATTTTCTAAGTACTTTATAATTACGGTATTAATTAGTTAAGTGGCAGAGTAATCTTATGAAAAAGTCTGCACCGTTATCCCTTTTCACAAATGAGGAAGCTTAAAATGCAAAGGACAGTAATTCACATTGCAAGCAAAATCAGGTTACAACTAAAAAACATTTTAAATGACTTGTGCATATCTAATGCTGCTTGATTTCATGTTCTTTGGATGAAGAGGTAAAAGTTTCATCCCATATGCAGATTTTAAGAAAGCCCACAGACTAAGGAAAGAATAGAAAAGAGAGTTCTTTAGTTCGCATTGCATTCTGTCTCCTATACTAAGCTTTCATTATATCCTTGAGGCTGAGCTGTTGTACCTAGAACCATGATGGTGAACTCGGTATCCTCCTGGAGGATCCTTAGTTGCCTACAGAGGAAGCATTGTCTGTTCCTCACTGAAGCATCGGTAGTGCTCCATGTAGGGCAAAGGTGAACAATAATTTCAAACGCTAATGAGGCTGGGAAATTCACTTGTCTCTTTGGTTTATAATCTCAATGCAAATTAAGTAGGATTTCCAAAATATTATAGAATAATATTAGATTATCTTAAGCAACTTCAACAAACATTAATTAATTGCTTATTTATGTTCTGACTTCTAAAGGAAAACCCTAAATTAGTAGAACAAAGTTTCTGTACTAAGTGATTTGTAGTTTAGCAGAAGGATATAAACATATCAACAAATTAAAGCAATATGAAACAAATAGTTGTTAGCCACTTGCCAACCATCAGGCATAATTTTAGGGCCACAGCAGTGAACAAAACAGGTAAAAACCCTTGCCTTTATCTAGCAGATATTCCAGTGAGTTAATAAAAAAACTATTAAACGTAGTGTGATAAAAGAGGGATACAGTATGTATAAATGAGACATGCAAGAAAAAGGTAGCCAGTACTTAACGTATCTGTGGGACATTGATGAAGTGCCATTTGGATTTAATATTGTTAAATGAGTAAATGTTTGAGAGTTAGAGAGAATATATAGGACAACTGATGGGATTGGAGGATGGAGGCTGACTGAAGAGAGAAAGGATTAGGTGTGGAGAAAATATACTAAAGAAAGAAAGTTTGGTGGACAAAGATTTGGACATACAAAAGTCTGGTAGATTGCAAGTAATTAGGCAGAGCTGGAACTCAGGGCATATAGGCAGTTGGCTTCAAAGATTAGTAGAAAAAGTACGCTCAGTAGTGTCCGACTTTTTGTGACCCCATGGACTGTAGCCCACCAGTCTCCTCCATCCATGGGATTTTCCAGGCAAGAGTACTGGAGTGGGTTGCCATTTCCTTCTCCAGGGGATCTTCCTGACCCAGGGATTGAACCCAGGTCTCCAGCATTGTAGGCAGACGTTTTACTATCTGAGCCACCAGTCAAGCCCCCAGAAAAAGTATAGACCCACATAATCTGCAAAATTAAGAATGCTGTAATTATGGCTATGTAGTATACTGGCAGACAAGATGACCAAGATGGATGGTGCTGGTGCAGCTTGGCTTGGTGGGGAAGGAGGATGAGAACATTAGTTCTAGGAGAGGTGAGAAGGATCAGAGGCTTCCATCTCTATTTGACTTTCCAAAGGAAGCTCTAACTAATTTGAAAAGTGAAAGTGAAACCATTCAGTTGTGTCCGGCTCTTTGTGACCCCGTGAACTGTAGCCTATCAGGATACTCCGTCCATGGGATTTTCCAGGCAAGAATACTGGAATGGGTTGCCATTTCCTTCTCCAGGGGATCTTCCCGACCCAGGGGTCAAACCCGGGTCTCTCGCATTGTCAGTCAGTTCAGTTCAGTTGCTCAGTCATGTTTGACTTGGCAGATGCTTTACCGTCTGAGCCACCACACCAAGGAAGTAATCAGATAATAAAATAGAAAACCAAACTACAGCCGCCAGAACAAAAACTTGTCTCATATTTGATCCTTTATTTGGTTGGTCCTCTATTATCTTCTCAGCAACACCCCCCCCCCAAGTTGTATGTATTAAATGATCAACTGAGAGATTACTGAAGGCAAAGCAAAATCAACCAAAATCCCCTTGAAATCCACAGGTTAACATAAACAAAAGATTTAAAATTAGGTAAAAGGGTTGCAAAAGAGTCAGACACCACTTAGGTACTGAACAGCAAGAGCAGTAGCAACAAATGTTATGTTACAACTGCCTTATATGACGGGATCAAGTGGCAGACTGTTTTCACAAGTTTCTTAGTCTTACAGAGTAAGGAGTTGATTTGTAGAAAAGTTGAGTGGTTTTCCAAGTCTTTGCGGTATATGGAGACTTCGCTTTATTCAGAAATGTAATAAGCTTGGTTTCTTGTTGTCATTATGGCTACCAGTATTGCTCCAGCAACTATGGAGCCTCTTTTCTTTTTATGCTCTTCTATTACCTAGTCAAAGTGACTAAGTTCACTTGCTGAATGACTTGTAAACAGGTTTCCAAACTTTTCTTAATAAAAAGTACTGATGCTGAAAAGTACTCATACTGATGTTAATGGGAGATTAGCAGTCACAGAAGTTTTTCTCTCCTTATATATTACTCATTGGAAGAATTGTGAGGGAACTGTTGGAGAGGGAAAAGCAAAACATTTGTGAGGAAATGAATTTCGAGGCATGCTCACCTAAGCATTTTCTGTATCAGTGTCCTCATGAGGAGGTAGACCTGTTTCAGTGTTTAACATTCTCTTAATCTGTAAAGTATCAAATTTGCTTGTGAAAATCTGGTTCTACAAGTCCAAAAACTCCTGCCTATAAATAACATCACAATTATGGTACATGATTTTTACTCAAGTATTTTTCCCTCCCCCCAAATAATATAACAACAATAACTAGAACAAGAACATCATCATTATCAACAACAACAATCAACAAAGGGATTGATGAGCTATAATACGATATTTTCCTTCTCTGAAAATAGTTTTACGTATACCTTTGAGTGAGAAACAATTTGTAAGGATCTCATTTTTCTCTCATGTACAAAAGAAAGGTACCAACTAACCTTACTGTTTTAATAGCGCTCTTCAGAGTACTAGGTAATGCAATTAGATGAGAGGAAATTATAATGTGAGTGTTGAATAAGAAGAAAATATTATTTTCAGATACTATGATTTTATGCCAAGAAAGGTCAAATTATTTTTACCACAAAACTATTAGAAACTTTAAGATAAAATATTAAGATTGTTCCTTACAAAAGCAATGGTGGTATTTGAACTCTGATCTGGGAAGATCCCACATACTGCGAAGAATCTAAGCCTGTGTGCCACAGCTATTGAGTCTGTGCTCTAGAGACCAGGAGCCTCAACTACTGAAGCCTGTGAACCGCAGGGCCTGTGCTTGACAACAAGAAAGAAGCCCGCACACTGAGAATCCCATGCACCACAACTGGAGAGTAGCCCCTCCTCAACACAACTAGAGACAAGCCCAAGCAGCAGCAAAGACCCAGCACAGTCAAAAATAAATAATTTTTAAAAAGCAATACAAAAAGTTCACGTCCTTTCTATAAAAATAAAATTTTAAAAAGTCCCATTTTTAATAGCCATGTAAAAGATAAGTGTGCTATGGGCTGAATTTTGACTCTCCGAATCCATACATGTGATTGTACTTGAAGCAAAGAGATAATAATGGTTGACTGATATCATGATTAAGAGTGGGGACTTGACCCTTTGGATTTTGTGTTTTTAAAGAAGAGCAACCAGAGAAGCTGCCCACTCTGCTAGGTGAGAACACAGCAAGAAGTTAGCCATCTGTCAGCCAGGAAGAAACTGCTCAGCCACAACAGAACCTTAATGGAGCCTTGGTCTGGGACTTTCCAGCCCCCAGAACTGTAAAAATGTAAATTTCAGTTGTTTAGGTCACTCAATTTCTGGTATTTTTATAGCAACTTAAGCTAATGGATACAGATTTTGGTTCTGAGACGTATATGTGTGGGGGTGCTTCTGCATCAAATAATTTAAAATGTGGAAGTAACTTTGAAACTGTATAAAGCAGCTTTGAAACTATAATGAGAAAGAAGCTGGAGGACTTCTGAGACACATGCTATAAAAATACTATATGACCCAACAATCCCACTAGTGAGCATACACCCTGAGGAAACCATAATTGAAAGGCACATGCATCCCAGTGTTCATCATAGAGCTATTTACAATAGCTAGGGTATGGAAGTAACCTAGGTTGGGGCTTCCCTTGTGGCTCAACTGGTAAAGAATCCACCTGCAATGCCGGAGACCTGGGTTGGGAAGATCCCTGAGGAAGGGAAAGGCTACCCACTCCAGTGTTCTGGCCTGGAGAATTCCATAGACTGTATAGTCCATAGGGTCACAAAGAGCTGGACACAACTGAGCAACTTTCACTTCACTTAAATGTCCACCAACAGATGAATGGATAAAGAAAGTTGTGGTACATATACATGATGGATATTACTTAGCTATAAAAAGGAACACATCTCAGTCAGTTCTAATGAGACAGATGAACCTAGAGCCTATTATACAGAGTGAAGTAATTCAGAAAGAGAAAAACAAATATCATATGTTAGCATGTATATATGGTATCTAGAAAGATGATATTGATGAACCTTTTTGCAGGGCAGCAAGGGAGACACAGATATAGAGAAGAGACTTGTGGACAAAGTGGGGGAAAGAGAAGGTGGCACAAACTGAGAAAGTAGCATTGAAACATAAATATTACCATATGTAAAATAGTAGCCAGTGGGAATTTGCTATTTGATCCAGAGAGCTCAAATTCGGGGCTCTGTGACAGCCTAGAGGGATGCGATGGCATGGGAGGTGGGAGGGAGGTTCAAGAAGGAGGAGACATATGTATACCTATGGCTGATTCATGTTGATATATGGCAGAAATCAACACAATATTGTAACGTAACTATCCTCCGATTAAAAATAAAGAAAACATTTAGCCCTGAACAATAATAAAATTATAATTTCAAAACTGGAAAAATAATCCCACATTACCCAACAGATTTTTGATAGAAATATGACATTAAAGGTCATTTTGATGACATCTCAGATAGATATGAGGGACATCTTACTGGAAACTGTTGGAAAGGTGATCCTTGTCACAAAGCAGTAAAGAAGTTTTGACAAGGATTTGGAGAAATTGGAATGCTTGTGCACTGTTGGTGTGAATGTAAAATGGTTCAGTTGAAAATATTTTGTTCCTCTTCCACTCAGAAAATTAGAAATAGATTTACCATAAGATCTGACAAGTCCAGTGTTAAGTATCTACACAGTAGAGTTGACAGCAGGGTCTCGACATATTTGCACACTCTTGTTCATTGCAGTGTTATTCACAATAACCAAAAGGTGAAAGCAACTTAAGTCCAATGAAGGATGAATGAGTAAACAAAATGTCGTATGTACATAAAACAAAATATTATTTAGCCAAAAGGAAGGAAGTTCTGATCTATGCTTGAGGACATATACTAAGTGAAATAAACCAGGCAAAATAAGACAAATACTATATGATTCCACATAAAATAGAGACAGAAAGTAGAATGATGGTTGCCAGAGACCAGAAGGAGGGAGGAACAGAGAAGTATTTAATGAGTAGAGAGTTTCAGTTTTGAAAGATGAAAAGAGTTCTAGAAATTGAATGCACAATAATGTGAATATATTTACTACTGAGCTCTACATTTAAGAATGCTTAAGATGGTAAATCAATGTTATGTGATTTTACCACAATTTAAAAATTGTTTAAAAGGTTAAAAGGAGCAATGACTCCACAAGAGACTGACCCAGACTGCCCGTGAGTGTCCAGAAGTCTCCAGTGGAGGCATAGGCCAGCAGTGGCCTGCTGCAGAGTTGGGGACCTGAGTGTGGCAGTGCATGCATAGGACCTTTTGAAGGAGGTCCCATTATCTTCACTGCCTCCATCATAGTTTGGTCTCAAGTAAAATAACAGGGAGGGAACACTGCCCCGCCCATCAACAGAAAATTGGATTAAAGATTTACTGAGCATGCCCCACCCCCATCAAACAAGACCCAGTTTCCCCTTCAGTCAGTCTCTCCCATCAGGAAGGTTCCATAAGCCTCTTATCCTTCTCCATTAGGGGGCAGACAGAATGAAAATCATATTCACAGAAAATTAACCAGTCAGATCCCATGGACCACAGCACTGTCTAACTCAATGAAACTATGAGCCATGCTGTGTAGGGCCATTCAAGACAGACAGGTCATGGTGGAGAGTTTTGACAAAATGTGGTACACTGGAGAAGGGAATGGCAAACCACTTCAGTATCTTGCCTTGAGAACCTCATGAAGAGTATGAAAAGACAAAAAGATAGGAAAGATACTGAAAGATAAACTTCCCAGTTCAGTAGCTGTCCAGTATGCTACTGGAGATCAGTGAAGAAATAACTCCAGAAAGAAGAAAAGACAGAATCATAGCAAAAAGAACACCCAGTTGTGGATGTGACTGGTAATGGAAGTAAAGTCTGACACTGTAAAGAGCAATATTGCGTAGGAACCTGGAATGTTAGGTCCATGAATCAAGGAAAACTGAAAGTGGTCAAACAGGAGATGGCAAGAGTGAATGTCGACATTCTAGGAATCAGTGAACTAAAATGGACTGGAATGGGTGAATTTAATTCAGATGACCATTATGTTTACTACTGTGGGCAAGAATCCCTTAAAAGAAATGAAGTAGCCCTCATAGTCAACAGAAGAGTCTGAAATGCAGTACTTGGATGCAATCTCAAAAATGACAGAATGATCTCTGTGCATTTCCAAGGCAAACCATTCAATATCACAGTTATCCAAGTCTATGCCCCGACCAGTAACGCTGAAGAAGCTGAATGGATCTATGAAGACCTACAAGACAGATGTGTATAAGAGACAGGGCCTTCTTAGGACAATAACCTCAAGATAGAAAAAGGCATCTCTGAGTCAAGGTAGACCAGAACAGCCTCATCAAAGAACGTGGTGGCAAAGGAGGGCAGGGGTTTAGGAGTTTCTGTGTGTGGCTGCTCCCCTGCACTCCAGTGCAAGTCAGATGGAGCAAAAGGTAGGGCAGAGTGTTCCTTTCACCACACCAGCTTCTGGCTGGGGACCTGGCTTGCAGACTTTTTCTCTGCTGGTCTCTCAGGCCACATGTGAGCAAGCATGTGTCACCAACAAGCGAGTGAGGGCTGGTTGTGGGGGAAAGTGTCAAGTGATCCACCCTCTAGGTTTGTCTGGACACTCTAGGTTCTGCACTGACAGCCTGGCATCCCCCAAAACCCCTCAGTCCCTTGCAAAACTGGACACTTGGTTATCCTACTCACCAACCGGAGCAGTATCATGGAAAATTAAGGTATTTGTGGATTCACTATGACTTACTTTTTTTCACAACTTCAAAATGTTCAGATTGCAGCTCCACAAATACCAAGTTACTCAGTTATAAAACCGGAAAGCATTGGATTAGACTGAATGTGGGAAATGGTGAGATTTGTGGACAGTTGTAAACAATTCACTGCAAATATAGGGAAGGGAGATGCTAGTGTTTGTAAGAAGCAAACAATGGTAAAAATGTAGAGGGTTTACTTTTTAGTTATTTAAAATATGTAGAATGCTGTTGATTTTCTCTTATTATTATATAAGATTTATTTATTTATCTGTTCTGGGTCTTCGTTGCTGTGCAGATTTCTCTCTAGTTGCAGCAAGTGGGGGCTGCTTACCTGTTGTGGTGCACTAGCTTCTCATTGAGGTGGCTTCTCTTGTTGCAAAGCATGGGCGTAGTAGTTGTGTCGCACGGGCTTAGTTGCTCAAGGCACGTGGGTTCTTCTCGAATCAGAGATCAAACCCGAGTCTCCTGCATTGGCAGGCGGATTGTTTACCACTGAGCCACCAGGGAAGCCCTGATTTTCTCTTTATTATTACCATGTTTTTATAGCAATAGAAGACTTTTGTTTGTTCATTTGTTTTGGATTCAGAAAGTGTAACTATTTACAAGGGATTTCGTTGGTTAACTTGCAAATCACCCCCACCCCAGTGCTTCCTATGGTCTTAGCTGTTTAACTTTGAATCCTCCCAACAACAGGGTATGAAGAATGTAAACCTCATGCTTAGGGAAGTACTGTTTGCACATTTCTTAATGTTCTGCTGAAAACCATCCGCTTCGCGTACTGCTGACACTACAAGTTCAGGGTCACTAACGTAAACCAGGCACCCAACCTTGCCTAGTCCTCTCTATTTTCCTCCAAATTCTAATCCACCCACCGCCCCACCCTCCTGCCTTCTTTTCTTCTCTTAATTGATTCAGAGAGCACAGCCTTCATCAGAGGCTGCCATCCTGCCACCTCTACCCTGACTCTGTCCACATTTTTTCATCTGTCTCTGTTCCTGCCGTCATAAAGGAATTTCTTCCTTTCCTTTAAAAAAAAAATCTTCCCCTAGCTTAGCTTTATTTATTTAATTTTTAAAAAACTTTATTTTATATCAGAGTATAACAATGTTGTAATAGTTTCAGGTGAGCAGCAAAGGGCCTCAGCCATACACATATATGGATCCTTTCATCCCGGGTGACTCAGTGGTAAAGAATCTTCCTGCCAACGCAGGAGATATGGGTTCGATCCCTAGGTTGAGAAGATTCCCCTGAAGTAGAAAATGGAAACCCACTCCAATATTCTTGCTTGGAAAATGCCATGGACAGAAGAGCCTGGTGGGCTACAGTCCATGGGGTTGCAAAGCGTCAGACACGACTGAGCAACTAAACCCACACACGTGCATTTTGCCCCCAAACCCCCCTCCCTTCTTTAAGTCTGTGAGTCTGTTTCTGTCTTGTCAATAATTTCATTTGTATTATTTCTTTTTTGATTCCAAGTACAAGGGATGTCATATGATATTTCTCCTTCTTTGACTTATTTCACTCAGCGTGACAATTTCTAGGTCCATCTATGTCGCTGCAAATGGCATTATTTCATTCTTTTTAATGGCTGAGTACTAAAGAATTGCTTTCTTTTAAAGTCACAGCCTCTACCTTGCTGATTCCATCCTCACCTCCCTCCCAGGATCTTCCACATCAGTCACCACCACCCCTGCCTCTGTATTTTCATCTGCTGCTGCTCTATGGCTCCATCCTTTAGCATTTCACATGTCGAACTCACTCCTATCTTTAAAAGAAATTATTTTTTCTAGTCCAATTGCTCTCAGTGCTAGTTACTGATGAAAAATCACCTGGGGAACTTTAAAAACTTTACAGTGGCCAAGCTGTACCTCAGAACAACTAAGTCAGAATTGGCAGGGGTAGGGCTCAGTGTCAGAAGTTATTTTGAAAGCTCCCCAGGTGATTAAGGAACACTGATCCAACCTACCTATCCTTCCAGCTACCGCCATCTGTCCTCACTCACTGTCAGACTCGATCTGCTGCCTCCTTTCCCTGACCCCTCACTTATGCCTCTGCTGTGTGACCTCACCTCTGCCTGCCTTGGCCTGCTAACCCATCAAAGTCACTGAAGAAGCTCTCATCGCCAAAGCCCATTCCCTGAGCAGCAGCCTTGGCCTGTTGACCATCCCTTCCTCCCTGAAGCATTCCCTTCCCTTGGTCCCGTGCTGCTGTCTCCGATCTTTCTCCTTATCCCTCTTGCCTTCCAATTTCCTGGACTTTTTTCCCTCGGGTCTCTCCTTCACCTTGTCTCTACCACTCTTGTTGGGCAATCTCATCCTCTCTCTTGGCTTTTCTTGCCAGCCAGTGTTAAGAACTCCCAAGGAGCCCACCCAGATTTCTTGAACACCCCTATCTTATCTCCCACTGCCCCCTACACAGCTCCACACAGTGTGCTCAGGAGCAACCTCAGATTCAATGCCAACATCAAACACTTCATCTCACCCCATACTCCTGAATATGTTCTTTCTTCAATGTTTCCTGCCGACTTATATCCAGTTACCAAGTAATATGGGCATTACCCACACTCTTAGAAAGCTCTCATCCACTCATTCAATTCCAGTTTGTGCTTTCTCCTGAGTCATTTTAATTCAGCTTTCATTTAAAATATTACTCCTCTAGGAGGCCTTTTCTGATGCCTAGACTAGGTTTGGCTCCCTGCTGTGTGCTTTGAGAACATGTGACCCTTGCCCTAGCATAACCCATAAAACCTATAGTAATTGCTTAATGGCTGACTTCTACTGGCTAGGGACTCAGAGAAATACAGTCTTTACCCACCAGGATCTTAGAGTCTAGAGAAGAAAAGGAATCATCGTAATAAACATCTCATCTCATCCTCTGTAGTCCCCTTCTCCTCCTGCCCTCAATATTTCCCAGCATCAGGGTCTTTTCCAAAGAGTCTGCTCTTCACATCAGGTGGCCAAAGTATTGAAGCTTCAGCTGCAGCGCCAGTCCTTCCAATGAATCAGGGTTGATTTCCTTTAGAATGAGATGGTTGGATGGCATCATTGACTCAATGGGCATGAGTTTGACCAAACTCTGAGAGATGGTGAAGGACAGGGAAGCCTGGCTTGCTGCAGTTGATAGGCTCACAGAGTCAGGCGCGACTGAACAATGATAAACAGAAAAATGCATAGGTATGTGTAAGGTTCTCAATTTGTAAAAGGACTGCTTGACTATTCATAGGTGGCTTGAGGGGACCAGCTGAAGAAGGCTTGTGGGGCAAGTGGAGCCTCCCTCTTTCAGTCTAGTACATTATCCAGAAGTAGGTCTGCNATCCATACATGACTACTGGAAAAAACCATAGCTTTGACCAGACAGACCTTTGTTGGCAAAGTAATGTCTGAATTTTAATATGCTGTCCAGGTTGGTCATAACTTTTCTTCCAAGGAACAACTGTCTTTCAATTTCATGGCTACAGTCACCATCTGCAGTGATTTTAGAGTCCCCCAAAATAAAGTCTCTCATTGTTTCCCCATCTATTTGCCATGAAGTGTTGGGATCGGATGCCATGATCTTAGTTTTTTGAATGTTGAGTTTTAAGGCAACTTTTTCACTCTCCTCTTTCACTTTGATCAAGAGGCTCTTCAGCTCTTCTTCACTTTCTGCCATAAGGGTGATGTCATCTGCATATCTGATGTTATTGATATATCTCCAGGGAATCTTGACTCCAGCCTGTGTTTTATCCAGCCTGGCATTTCACATAATATACTCTGCATATAAGTTAAATAAGCAGGGTAACGACACACAGCTTTGGCATGCTCCTTTCCCAATTTGGAAAATTGGAACTCCTTTCCCAGTTCATTGTTCATGTCCAGTTCTAACTATTGCTTCTTGACCTGCATACAGAGTTCTCAGGAGGCAGGTGAGGTGGTCTCTTTAACAGTTTTCTGCAGTTTGTTGTGATTCACATAGTCAAAGGCTTTAGGGTGGTCAGTGAAGCTATTAAAAGCTTTTAAGTGGTTTGATTACAAAATAACCGGAACTCGTACTGGACTTCCTGTCCTAAAGCTATATGAACTGGGAGTGTTTCCTCCCAAGTAGTACTACATACTTTCACTGAGAAATAAACTTCAAAAGGATTGTTGCAGAATCCTAGGTGTTTTTTTTTTTTTTTTTNGCTTTTAAGTGGTTTGATTACAAAATAACCGGAACTCGTACTGGACTTCCTGTCCTAAAGCTATATGAACTGGGAGTGTTTCCTCCCAAGTAGTACTACATACTTTCACTGAGAAATAAACTTCAAAAGGATTGTTGCAGAATCCTAGGTGTTTTTTTTTTTTTTTTTTTCTTATGTGTTGGAGTCAGTTTTATCTTGGATTTATCTAGTTATCTGGAGTAGGAAATGGCATCCCACTCAAGGATTCTTGACTGGAAGATTCTATAGGTAGAGGAGTCTGTCGAGTTACAGTCCATGGCATTGTGAAAAGTCAGACACGACAGAGCAACTGAGCACACATCTAGTTATATCTTAGATTTTTGTTTTGTAAGTACTACTTAAGAGGGCAGAAAGGTGTGAATATAGAATTGTTCTTGTGGTGATCCCGAGAAGAGAATCATAGTTCTAAGACTTTCTTATTTTAAGTGTCAATCACAGATGTATATAATCACATGAACTGAATTAAGGTGTGGCCAGTTTGGGTTGGTATTTTGTATCGTCCACAACTGATTAGGCTTGTCTCTATGTTGTCGTTAGATTACGATACAAAGATCATGCATCCCACATAATACGTTTAATGAATGGGAATGATATCTGAGTTCACTCTTCAGTTTCTAGTGTATTCATAGGGTGGTCTAGATATTTTACCCAATGAGATCTTCACTTATTTTAGTTTTAATCTTTATTTAACTTCTTAATTATCGCAGATAATACATCTAAATTATGGTTAAATTGTATTTCTGACCAAAGTATCCTTTTTCACTTACTTGAGAACAGCATAAACAATGCCTATACTTCCACTGAAGCTAAATTATAAGGTTCCCTCCATTGTGCAAAAGTGAGCTTTAATTCTCTTTTGTATTTTTTTTTGGAACAACAAGCACACACCATTCCTATATTTAATATGTATTAATACTTGCATCAGATTTAGGCTTAGCTTCATATCATACCTATTCTAAATAATCATGAGCTAAAAAGTTAATTTTCCTCTAGTGTCTAAAATTCCTTGAAGTAGGCGGAACAGGGCTGGTCTGGCAGCTCCGAAACTATTTCAGATATTAAGTTCCTTTTAGATCATCCTTTTGTCACTCCTAGGATGTGACCAGGAGAAGGCAATGGCACCCCACTCCAGTACTCTTGCCTGGAAAATCCCATGGATGGAGAAGCCTGGTGGACTGCAGTCCATGGGGTCGCTGAGAGTTGGACATGACTCAGTGACTTCACTTTCACTTTTCACTTTCCTGCATTGGAGAAGGAAATGGCAACCCACTCCAGTGTTCTTGCCTGGAGAATCCCAGGAACGGCGGAGCCTGGTGGGCTGCCGTCTATGGGGTCGCACAGAGTGAGACATGACTGAAGCAACTTAGCAGCAGCAGCGGGATGTGCCCATGGAGTCCAGAGTAGCTAGTGGAATTCCAGTTCATATGTATGTTCTAGAAGTCAGGATAAGGGATGAAGAGGTAAAGGATGACTCCCACTATTCAAGTATATAATACTGAATTTTCATCTTACTGACTCACGACTCAGTCATATAGCTACATCTGCAAAGGAAGCTGGGAAATGCAGTCTTTAACTGCATGACAGCCCATCAAAAATTGGAATTCTATTGTTAAAAAACAAGGGAGGAATAAATATTGAGAGACAACAGTTTTTTTCACTACTTCCTAAGAATTAACTGAATTAAAAAGAAATGATTATGTAGCGATTTTTGTTATATGCTTTGAGAATCACCACTTGGCGAGGTGTCCAAAATTACTTGACATCTCATTTTTAGGTGCATCGTGTCTTTTAAAGGGAAACTTGAATTTAGATCATCAGAAGATGCTGTAACCTCTTCAAGTATAAATCTATCTTCAATTTCTGCACTGATGACAACAGCTGCATCTTACCAATGAGCCCCCATCTGATAGAAACATGTGTCTGATTTCTATTTTAGTCCTGGCATAGTAACTGTGAAAGACTTTGGTTGGCACTTAGCTATATTGCTAATATGTCACCTACTATTATTGCTACTGAACCAGTGTTTCTGTCACGTCTCTTATCTTGTACCATATCTGTAATCCCCATAAGTAAGCTAGAATTACATCCTTTTACAAAAATTTTCATCTTAATTCTGTGCTTAAATATATACACACCCACTGACTTGTGCACTTCACATTTTCACTCAAGTTCTGATACCATTATTTAAAAATTGTCAAACAATCAAGAAAGACTGAAAAGAAGGAAATCAACTAGAAAATTATATACTTGGCAGCACTGTGTAAAAAAATCATAAAATTGTATGTATTTATTACTTTAAAAATAAAATGATTATTTTGTTTGCTTCCTTTTGATTTCTTAGAACATTAAATCTTAAAATTCTTACCCAGCTCAAAATGTGTTATCTGAAGCATTGCTGGTATCCAGAAATCAAAATGTAGGGTGGTTTAACAATTTCTTAACAAAATGTTTTTCACAGGTAGTTACGTTTGTTTATTACAGAATGTCCTAAGGCTGTTTAATAATTATGATCATTTCAAGTTTTGTTGTTGTTGTTCTTGTTTTTGAGTCTTATTTCAGGTATACAATCCCAATGGTGAAATCTAACTTTCTTCATCGATTCTTCCATTTTCCATCCACCCCACTGGTCTGGGGTTGTATTCTGCTCCTACAGTATCCATTTTTTTTTTTTAAGTGATAACTTTCAGTAAAGTATAAAATGCATAGAGAAAAGTACAGTATCCAGAATGTCTATCATAAACTTGTGCAAAATGAGCACACCTATGAAATTAGCCCCAAGATTAAGAATTAGAACTTTACTAGACCCCAGATACCACTTGTACCTTTTTCTAGTCACTGCCCTCCCTCATGACTTTTAGCACTAAAGACTGCAGATATCCATTTTGAAACTTTTTATACACAAATGTAATTACGCAGAACATATAGAAATATGTCTTTAGACTCAGATTTGTGTGTGTGTGTCTGGGTGCTTTGTTCATTTTCACTGCTGATTAATTTTCAGTTGCTTTTGCTTTAGAGCAGTCTTAAGGTGTTCTTTGGTATAACTTTCTTTGTAATTATTCTGCATGGCATTCATAAGACTTCTCAAATTTATGGGCTGATGTCTTTTAGGTTTTGGAAAATTTGTAGCCAATATCTCTTCAAAGATTGTTTGTCTCCCATTCCCGCCCCCATTCTCTGCCCACCCCCTGCCCCCAATTTCTTGTTCTCTCTCTCTCTCCTTTCCTTCTAGGAACCCAGTTATTTATATGCTAGAGTTTTTTTACTTTTCACACATTCTTCTCATGCCTTTTCTAGTCTTTAATGTATCTTTCCTCCTCCCTGCCTTTATTTTCGTTTGGATATGTTCTGCTAACCTGCACATTTTCTTTCTGTTGAACAGTTCTCTGCTGTCTCTAACATTCTGTTGATACCATTTAATATGAATTTCAGATGTTTTATTTTCAGTCCTAGAAATTGTGGCTCCATTCTCTTGGCAGCTCTCATCTTTTATTTTATGAAGCTGATAAAATCCGCAACCTACTTTTCAGAGATTTTATGCTTTAGCTTTTAATCTCCTACTCTGTAAAGCCCCAGAATTTGGTCAGTCCTTTGAGGTAAAGCCCAGCCATATACTTTAGCCTCCCTTGTGAATCTTAATCAGAAGCTCTTTTGGTTTTTCTGTTTCCTGGAAGTAACACTCTATTAGTTCAAAACCCCAATTCTCAGTGTCCTGCTCAAGCCTAGAGTGGGCAAGAGCCCTGTAGTAAAAGCAGCTGCAAAAGTCAGCTCACTCTTTCAAGGTTCTCCTCTCTCTGGAATTTTAGACCCTCCAGTTCTTTGGTGTCTCAGCATCTCTCCAATGTCTTCAAACAAATGATTTATATGTTTTATCACTTTCTCCCAGTTGTTCTCCATGAGAACTTTGGACTGCCAGAATCAACTTAATTCCCTCTGATAGGACCTATTTTTTAAACTGACCTATTCATTTTATTTTAAATACTAAGTTATATGGATAGCTTGGAAATTTACACTCTACCTTTGTTGTCTGTTATTGATAAGCTTTAACTATCAAAGATCTGAATGTATACTTATAGTATATAGAGAGTGGCATATCACTTTATGAAATAAAACATATTAGAAAAAGATTGTCACAAAATATGTAATCCTAATAAATACATTTAAAATTCTTAAATGTCATCAAACTATGTATTCTATAAAATTTTTAAAATTAGCTCTATAAAATATATACACATTCAGAAAAAATTTTCAAAACCTTAGAAAAGTTTATCTGGCAGAATTGGAAGAGGGGAAGAGGGTATATGCTGTGTGTTTATTTTCTCTTCATTTCTAAGATTATTTTTTAATGTTTATCTGACTTGAATTATATACTTAATAAAGCAGATGTTTTTATAAATTATGATAGATCTTATATTTTCTAATTTCTGTCTATAGCTCTGTTTCTTTAAGAAAGCTCACAAATGCCTACTACTTCAAGCAATAGTTATATAGTGATGATTTCCAGTCCAAACAACTCTGCTGGGCTCAAGACCTGTGCATAGAAAAGTCAACAAGTTATTGTGACTTAGATATCATATAGGTACTTCAGAATCGGCTTGCTGGAACAATTTCTATCCCTTGACTCTCACTATAGCTGACATGTAGTATGCACATACTATGTATCAGCTATCTGTGGTAGCTCAGTCGGGAAAGAATCTGCCTGCAGTGCAGGAGACCCAGGTTCGATCCCTGGGTCACGAAGATCCCCTGGAGAAAAAAATGGGAATCAGCTCCAGTATTCTTGCCTGGAAAATCCTGTGGACAACGGAACCCGGGTGGCTACAGTCCATCGGGTAGCAAGAGTCAGATAAGACTTAGTGACTACGCCACCACTACCACTATGTATTAACTGATTAAATGTCGCCTCCTATTTCTGCTCCAATTCAACACCCTCTTTTTGCCAGTTGGTAGAGAATTCTTCCGGACAAGGAAGGCAATGGCAACCTGTTCCAGTACTCTTGCCTGGAAAATCCCATGAACCGAGGAGCCTGGTAGGCTGCAGTCCATGGGGTCGTGAAGAGTTGGACATGACTGAGTGACTTCACTTTCACTTTTCACTTTCATGCTTTGCAGAAGGAAATGGCAACCCACTCCAGTGTTCTTGCCTGGAAAATCCCAGGGGCGGCGGAGCCTGGTGAGCTGCCGTCTATGGGCTCGCACAGGAGTTGGACACGACTGAAGCGACTTAGCAGCAGCAGCAGCAGTAGAGAATTCTTCAGGTTAAGTTTTCTATACTCTCATAATATCCTGTGCATAACTTTATCACAGCACTTATTATACTGTGGTAGACATTTGTCTCTCTCTCCTCTCTGAATATGGATTCCTTGAAATTAGACTCTGCTATTGCAGGGAGAGTGTTTAATAAATATTTGAAGAAATGAAACTAGGGGATTATTTAACTGAAATTTTAGGTTTAAAACTAAGATTTGCAAATCAAAAGCATTTTGAAATATTTAATGAGAACTTTCAAAAGACATGAGATATACATATGTTTTTCATTCCTGCTATTTTTTTAACCAAAGTTCTTCAACAAATATTCATGGATTAGTGTCAGGTGTGGTCTTGAAAAGTGGTAATACAACAGTTAATAGAACAAAATGCCTGGTTCCTTCTGAAATTTATAGTCTAGTGATAAGAGAAAATAGAAAAATTAAAGATAAATGTAATAAGCTTGTAAATCATATAACAAATAATAAGTAGATAAGTGCTATAGATATAAAGAGATAGTAGAGCAGGTTGAGGAGGATCAATAGTTTGGGGGAAGAAGTTCAGTTTTCATCTTTACATGTTTTTCCTAGGCCACATTACAAGCTTTGAGCAAAGACTTGAAAGGAAAGTATTTGTTTAATGAATATCTGCAAGAAGAATGGTTTGGATAAAGAAAATAGCTAGAGCAATGACCCCAAGCAATTAAATGGAGATGAGTGGGATGAGCAGGTAAGAGGGAGAAGAATGGAAAATGGGATTGAGAGGAAGTGGGTTCTAGTCTATGTCGGGAATTTCAGGTTTTGTTGTAAGGATCTTGGCTTTTACTCTAACTTGAAATGGAGAGTCATTTCACTACTAGTTTTAACAGTGAAAGAACATGGTCATGATACATAGTATTGCTCTGTTTTGCTGTAGTATTAATAAACTCTCAGGAAGAGGGGTAAACTATCATGCTGGGAGACCTGCCATGGTGATGAGAGAAGACAGAGCCCTGATGAGGATGGTAGCAGAGAGCTGAGAAGTAACAAGTGCTAGATCCTAGATAGTTGAAGGTGGAGCCAATGAGATTTGCAGATAGATTAAACATGGTTTTTTGCCTAAATAACTGAAGGAGACAGTTGTCATTGACTGGAGTCTAAAAGACTGTAGGTAGAACAGATTTGGAAGAGAAGATCAGATTTGGGCATAGATTTGTCTACTAGAAATATACATGATTTGTGTCAGGTCATCAATTCAGGAGAGATATTTGAACTGGAAATATAAGCATATAGATGCCAGTTAAAGCCATGGAATAATGGGATATCACCAAGGAATGAGGCATAGCTAGACTCCTCCATCCATGGGATTTTCCAGGCAAGAATACTGGAGTGGGTTGCCATTTCCTTCTCCAGGGGATCTTCCTGACCCAGGAATCGAACCTGGGTCTCCCACTTTGTAGGCAGACGCTTTTACTGTCTGAGCCACAAGGGAAGTCATAGATAAAAGAGGAGATCAAAGAATGAGTTCTGGGAATCATTCAAATTAAGAGGAGATAAAGTAAAGGAGATAGAGAAGGAGGCAATAGTCAAGGAGGATGAATATCATATAAGACTGTGACCTGTAACTCAGGTGAAGGAAATGTCTTAAGGAAGAGCGAGTCATCAGCTCTGGATTGCTGATAAACTAAGTAGGACAGGGACTTGAAATTGATCAGTGGGTCTACTACTGAAATTATGGAGTTGTGTGTGACCAAAGAGAGGAATTTGGCAGTAGTGGTGGTGGTCCAGATTAAAGTAACATTAATAAAGAATGGGAGGAGAGGAATTAGATATAGAATAGAAAAGTCTGCTGAGTTTTGCAGAAGAGAGCAAAAAGATGAAAAACACGTTTGTACTAAGATGTGACAAATAATATTATCATAGTCAGCGTATTATTTCCCACATGCTTATGGGAATGGTCTAGCAAAGAATGAGCGCTGTGCGTGCTCTATCATTTCTGTGGCATCCCACTCTATGTGACTCAATGGACTGCAGCCCGCCAGGCTCTTCTGTCCATGGAATTCTCCAGGCAAGAATACTGAAGTGGGTTGCCTTGCCCTCCAACAGGGGATTGTCCTAACTCAGGGGTCAAACTCGGGTCTCCTGCGTGGTAGGTGGATTCTTTACTGGCTGAGCCACCAGTAGCACACAGTGAGTTGTTGATGTTATAGAAGAAAGTGAGGAGCAGAATTTCTGATGCTATGCCCTTGAAGAGGAATGAAAGATGGGAAATTGTATGAATTCAGACTTTCACTGAGGAAAGAGCTTGGAAATGCATGAATAACATCAGGCAGAAAGGGAGAGTATTCAAGTTTATGTACTGGGGAATGTGAATGGTGGATTCTTTGGAAGTTCTCTGATTGCTTCCATTTTTTTTCAGTGAAGGAAAAAAAAATTAGAATAGAAAAGTCTGCTGAGTTTTGCAGAAGAGAGCAAAAAGATGAAAAACACGTTTGTACTAAGATGTGACAAATAATATTATCATAGTCAGCGTATTATTTCCCACATGCTTATGGGAATGGTCTAGCAAAGAATGAGCGCTGTGCGTGCTCCATCATTTCTGTGGCATCCCACTCTATGTGACTCAATGGACTGCAGCCCGCCAGGCTCTTCTGTCCATGGAATTCTCCAGGCAAGAATACTGAAGTGGGTTGCCTTGCCCTCCAACAGGGGATTGTCCTAACTCAGGGGTCAAACTCGGGTCTCCTGCATGGTAGGTGGATTCTTTACTGGCTGAGCCACCAGTAGCACACAGTGAGTTGTTGATGTTATAGAAGAAAGTGAGGAGCAGAATTTCTGATGCTATGCCCTTGAAGAGGAATGAAAGATGGGAAATTGTATGAATTCAGACTTTCACTGAGGAAAGAGCTTGGAAATGCATGAATAACATCAGGCAGAAAGGGAGAGTATTCAAGTTTATGTACTGGGGAATGTGAATGGTGGATTCTTTGGAAGTTCTCTGATTGCTTCCATTTTTTTTCAGTGAAGGAAAAAAAAATATGATCAGCTGAGTTAGGACAGGGAAGAGGATGCTGAGGTCTAAAGAGTGAGAAGATGTCAAATACTTGTCTAGGAGAATACAAGTGTGAATGGACTGGAGACATATTTAATGACATCATTAATGGTCCACTTGTAAGCTATGAACAGAAATATAAAGTGAGACTAGTCAGCATGATGGGGTATTTTTCTCTAGCTAGTTTCAACTCTACAGATGTGGGAGCAGAGGAAGAATAAATCTGCTTTTAACCAAAATCAAGAGAGTGGCACAGGAATTATTGGTATATGCAAGGAAATAATTATAATGCTTGACCATGGAGTTTTTTTTTTTATATCAAACAGAATTCTTATTTTTGTAAACTAAAATAATATTCTCTGGAAATGGAATGATGATAATAATGTATTCATTAATAATAATATACCAAATAAAAGTTTAATTTGAAATTTGAAGTTCAAATGTATTCATGAAATTTCTTCATCTCTTCTTTAGAACTTCAACAATATATCACCATTGACATTTCCACATTTGATTATTTAGTGTGAATTCACTGAATGGAAGAATTATTAACTAGCACGGTAAATAAAGTAATGAAATTTAAAACAAGGTCTATGACTTCCAGTCATTTGAGTTATCTCTTCTGGATCAGATAATATTCAAGGAAATCAATGGAATATGAAAGAATAACAAATAAACTGAAGAGCATTAAATTCACTTTAAAATTTCATTTTCACAATGGTTATTAGAACTATATACAACTATATCTGTTATTTAACTTACCATTGAAATTATACTGAAAACCTTGAAAAAAGTGAAAACTGCATATTCAGTAAAGTACCATATCTCTCAAACAAAAAATAGCTTTTCAATGATCCTTGTCCTGAAAAAGGTAACACAAATGAATATGCATACTCCTTTTGCAAATGTATTTTTTGTTGTCCATAGGGGATGGCCTATTATTTGAAGCAAAACATTTAATTTTCTTTGCTTTATAAGATGGTACCCTAAGTACTTCTTTCCCATATGATTGGTTAGAAATTCCTTTCTCTTTAAAGTAGCATTCTTTGGGCATTAAGCGAAGTCAATTCAAAATAATTCTATTGAAAGTCTCTTAACCTGACATATATGAATATCTTCATATTGTTTGCAAAGATTTTGGACTTGTGTTTGTTGATTTATACACAAACTAGTTGGTGGAGGTCCCTAACTTATAAGCTCCCCAAAGGGATATTTGGCTCACAATAATAGTAGTGATAACTGATCCATGATATATGATAAGGGGGGTACATTTATTCCTGTGCTCTAAAGAGGAATAATTCTAGTGAATTGAATACTTGAACCCATTGCACAGAGTAAAAATTTGTATGTAGTAATTCTGTTTTGTAAACTAAGTTACAAAAGGGACAAGTGGATATACCCAAATCACCTGAAAGGCAACAATGTCAAACACAAAAGCCACATGTAAAAAATTCTCTCTCCAATGGAGAGAGAGAGCATCCATTTTTTCAACTGTGAGCGATTGGCTACTGAGAACCTCTTTTATTAACAAATCAAGCAGCTGTTCAGATCTACAGAAAAGCCCCCATGTTGTCCCTAAATACTCCAGTACAAAATCAGTATAAACCAATTAAGTTACAGAATGGGAAAAGCATCAGATTTATAAATGATGATTCACTTAACCTCATCCCACTCTTTTAGCTTTCAGTAATCATCAACCACCAGAAAATGATAAGCTTTTACATTAAACATGAATAAATATTCCAGAGCGAATTCTGCTATTTAAAGAAAAACACACATTTTAGGGACTTTTTTTTTTTTCCTGTGTGTCTACCTAAACTTTATTTGTTTTTTAAATTTGAAAAATACTTTTAACTAGTGACTGGAAATAATCTATGCCCCAGAAGATTTTATTATTTATCTTAGGAAATGCTGTTTGCACATAAAATGTTGTCCAATTATCAACAGAAAAAATGGTAAAGATATCAATATTTTCAAACTATAATGTTATAAATGGACCAAACTATCAAAGTGTACTTAGGGCATGTAATATTTGTAAAAAGAAAGCTAAATTAGGATTTAAGGAGATGTGGCAAATTTAACACATAAAATTATACATATTATTTATATTTTTCATATAAATGGAATAAAGCTTATGACTTACCCCACCTTTTAAAACTGTAGTTTAGAAATATTTCAGTTCAAAACTTATTATGCAAGAGTTTATATGATTTTATCCATAGTTTTATAGTCTCTTATTTGATAGTATCAAAATTATAGCTAATATTAATCTTAAAATCATAGAAATTTTAGAACTTCAAAGAACTCCCAAGGTCCTTGGGTCCAACTCTTTTATTTTACTTCCTCAATAAAAACTCATTAGGAAAATAATCCTATTTTTCACATTCGTTGCTAAAGGAAACACAGATTTCTATGCTCTATCACCCTGCCTAGTTCTCTCAATGAAAGGAATGACCTTGAATTGAACTGTAGAAAGTAAAAGGAAGAAAAGTTTACTGAGAAAGTTTAGTAAGGATACAGAAGATTAATGCATATATTTGTGTTGGACACCCTTCCCTGTGCTGCATATTCAAAGTGATGGGATAATGTTATTTATTATATTTTTCAGATCATTTGCAATGTTAATTTATATGAGTTTGATATCGCTTTTGTCTCTTAGTTGTGTGTTATTCTGAGAAACCCCTGGGGAAGCAAAGGATTTATATGCTTTGTGTACACGTTCTGCAGACTAAGCGCTCTGGCATAATTATTTTTGGCACTCGCTAACTGATTAAAACATCCAATTTAACTCATGATCAGTAAGATTAAACCTTTTTAATATACCTCAAAAGTAAATTATCATTTACCACTCAAACATCCCTTTCTGCACATGTCCCCAATAAAGCCATTCTTTTTTTTCCATTAATGTACCTTTTAACGAGGATTCCCTTTTATTTCTTCCTTTGGGCAAAACTGCCTTATCCTTTATGGAGAGGTAGGAACAAAGATGAGATAGAAGCTGACTAGATAAGTACATGGGTTTCTAATGTCATACCAATTTCAAGTCTTTATTTTTGTTGTATTCCATATAGAATTTGGTATTCAAGAAAACACACCCCTGATTTGAGTTTATTTGATGTATAGACAAACAGGAACAGTTAGAAGAAAATAGTACTAAAAAAAATAGTGTTCAAAAAAAATTATTTACATGACTCAGAAAAAACACTGTCATCTTTTAATATGAAATTAGTTACTTTTAAAAACTTAAGTGTTATATTTTAGTCTTGCAGTGAAACCCACTTAATGGAATTCTCAAAACACATTTCAATATTAGAATGATTTGCAGGGGAAAAAATGTTCCCAAGGATTAAAAAAGCATGATATAATCCTAAATTAGAATAATTGCAATTTACATGTTCTCTAACCTGCTGAGGACTCTTGCAGTGGTTCATCAGTATAATGAGAGCAGAGGAAAATAAAATGTAATAGATAACATGCATTGGCTCAACCAGCGCCTCATGGAGCGTTGAAGGAGTCACAGGTGTAAGCACCTCACACACTGAGGGAGGTGGAGGAACATCAGATTAGTGGAATCCTCCTGTGTGGATGCGAGGGTGTTACTGTGTACAAATGTCGTGGTTACTGCCTTTTATGCATAGGATTAACATAAAATGAAACAAGAATTATAGAGTAGGGCTTTAGATAGAAAATAGGTCAAGTTGATGCAGTAAATATCCTGTCAGAATTTTGATCCAGATTTACAAATACTTCACCAGATTGCTAATAAGCCTGTAGCCCGGCATGTAAATATTTGAACAGTATGAAAAATGCTTTGGAGTTAAACAACACTATTATGCCCCAGATAGGTTGAACTACTGAAATGTTGTCATAAACTAGGCAGAAGGGACACTTTTCTGGAATGCATGATAGACAGACCCAAAACACTGCCAAAACTATTTCCCTAAATTGTCAGGAAGTCAAAATCTCAAAATGGACTAAATCTCGCAGTTGGTTACGCGAATTCTAAGAGCTAGCAGAAGCAAGCTGACAAAAACTTTGTGTAGATTTCCCATGCTTGGATCTATAAGTGTTGGAGTCTTCTGGAAATACCAAGGGAAAAAATGGCCACTCTTAATATCTTTAAAACTACCATATCCATAGAGTAGACTTCACTTCAAGATATCTTCTAGACATGGGAATATCTTAAGGAGCCACTAATATATGTGATTTTTTTAAAGTAGGTGTGTTTGTGTCAGCCCTCTGGACCTTGGGGTTTGCACATAAACTTAAGCTCAGTGGGCTAACGTTTTCTCCATTTCCTCATCCCACATGAAATTAGAGAATAATTTATTGTTGAGGAATAAGATGTGACTCCCTTGGTTAGTGTATTAGTTTCAACAGTTATTAAAACTTGTGTAAGACATTTCTATTGTACTTAAACATAATTTATGGTTTTCATTTTTTGCCCCTTGACTTTTTGGCCAAATACAAGACTAAAAGACTTCAAGTCAAACTTTTTTTTTTTTTTTAAGTGAAATCAGTAGTAAGAAATATTCTATTTTCTCTTTTCTGGTTCTACCTTCTATTCTACCAAATAATATATTTACTCAATGCTAATTGATGAAATAATGAGATCTTTTCCTAAGAAGCAAGTTCAATTACTGTGTATACCATCTGTAATAAGGCATTATTATATCACTTTCCAAGAGTGTGATTTATTTTTAACTAAGAATGAAAACTTAACTTCCAACATGGGAGGGACAAGTTTGTTGTGCTTAAATTTTTGTAAATTGACAACTTTTGGCACAGGTGCCAAAGAAAGAACATGAATAAATGTCTCAAGCTTTGGTTGTTAAGGTCTAATTATAAGTGTTGTGGTGTAGAATTCATGGATTATTCATGTGTAATTACAGATAGCTATTGTGCTCCTTTAAATCATCCCTATGGCCCATTATGGTCCGTAACAACTGAAATAGCAATTGTCACAGTAAGGTTTGGGTTCTGTCACAGAGTGTGGACTCTAATCAATAATGATGAATGGTAAAATTTTACATCAAGCAGTCCAAAGTCTGGTTGGCCCCCTCCATAAATCTGGACAAACACCAAGCAGAGCAGCTGCAGGGTCTGGAAATTTAAAAGCCAGCACTCGCCTTACCCCCTACATGCATTTACCTCTGTAAAAGTTTAAAAAAAAAACAGGGAGGAAAGAAAAAAGGAAATGCTCAATATATCAATTCTAATAATTCACATGCTGTTTGAAGAATTTCCCTCTATTTAAAATAGGAGTGAACCCTAGGTTGTTTTCAAGGTCAATTTCAGGTGAAAAGGGGGTCATCTAGAGGTCACTCCGGCTCCCATGCAGGTCAATAAATGCCTCTTCACTTCCAGAGCAGACAAGCCGCTCACACCCAATCAATCCACCAAGGCTGCTGCTGCACCCAGTGTAATGAACAGTGAATAAATGTAGCCTATCATCACAAAACATGCTTTTTAAGTACCTTTCCTTTTCATGTAAAACCTCTCCCTGTCAAATTCTACATTCACTCATCCAGCAGTGAGTAGCAAAAGTGAGAAATCAGACTCTCATTGGGGTTGGTAAAAGGTCACAGCTGACAGACAAGGAGGTTAAACTGCCGAGTTAAAATACTGTTCATTACCCACTGCAGCTTTTTGCTAACTACACTTCTTAGTGTTAGAGTCAAGCAGTACATCAATATGCCCCTCCTCCTAATTTATTAGCAATTGTTGAATTGCATGGGGTGGGTGCTAAAAGGGAAATTGATGTCGTATGGGTGGCATATATGTACGTATAAATTCTTTGGCTTTTGCAAACTTCAAATTCCTTATCTATTTTCATACTCAATACCCTATCCAGCATGGTGTCTACTTGAGATGCACCCTAGTTATTAGGGAAGCATGAAGCTAAGATCAGAAGAGACTGAGGAATCTGAATTCCAAAGGCCCAGGGTCAGTTGTTTGGAGACTTTTTGAATTAAGAATTTTTTCTTAAACGAATTGTATAGAAGGCATTTTTACTTTTCTCAATCAAAATTCTGCTATTGAAACCTTTAATTTACACTAAAAGATGCAAAACAATGCATGTTAAATATACATACTATTTTAAAATTCAATTTATTAAAAATCATAAGAGAGCCTTATGCTGAGGGGGGTTAGCACCTATCAAGCACATTATCAGTTCAGAATATAATCTGTTTTTTTTTTTTTCAGGGAAGTGTGTAATACCTGCATTTTGTCATTAACTCTCATGTAGTCAAAGGAGCCTTTAATAGCAGTGAGTAATCACAGGAATATAAGTGGAAATAGTACTTTTTCTGGGTTCAGTTGACTAAATGAAATGGTTTGGTGTGAAAGCTGAGTGGATTAGAACAATTTTCTAAAAATGAAATTTCATTCTTTGATTAATTAGTACGTAGGTGGAATTCCCTTTACTGAAACACAGAGGCTTTGTATTTAAAGATTCTAGTATGAAAACAAGACGTAGAATATTCCAATACAAAATCACAAATCATGAATAAAATAAAGGTTTATTTACATGCTCTCTACAACAATAATTTGACTCAACAAAATTACCATTATCTATTTACATCTTTAAAAAATGCATTCTGAAATATATTCTGGAAAATTATATCTTTTTTCCCCCCTCCTGTATGTCTTCTCTCTCAGTGGGACTGAAAATAAAATGTTATGACTTAAATCACAAGAGGCTAACATCATTTTTAGCAACAAGGGCTGCATAATTTCAAGACTATGAGTGAGTGGCTGACTTTAACTAAAATGTTTCAGTTCTCTGCGTATATAGGTACATAAATAATTCAGAATTAATCCCTGCAGAGGGGACAATGGGAATCGTAAATTATCCATGTGCCGTCCTCAACATTAGAGGCAATGAACCTATAGTAACAAACTATGAGTGTTACTCATTACATACATTTCACAGACACCTTAACCTTTTGAATATTAATTTCCCTCTGCAGCTTGTAGCTAGGCAGTATCATTTTTTTCATTTTCCTTCCCATTCCTCTTGCCTTCATTTCCTTCTCTCCTTTTCTTTTTTGCAAAATCTCTCAAACCATATTTAAGCCACAGCTACTGAGGGGATGCATTGGAATACATTGATTTGTTACAGAAGGTTGTTTTTTTTTTTTTTTAACTGCATGATTTTCTGTAAAAATCCCTTAATATTACATGTAGCTTCTTTGAAGAATGTAAGGTGAGGTGTCACAGTCAGACTGTCTTTATGAAGATAAACGGGGTTGCAAATCTGTGCCAGTCTGACTCCACTGGGGTTGACAGGGTCCCTTGAATTTCACAAAAATATATACAGTAATTTTTTAAACTAGAAAGATATTGCAGAATTTTCATCTGAAGATGAAAATAAAGTTTTTTTTTAAAAGTACCTTAGTTCCTAGTTATAAAATTATTAGGTCTTTAACTGTTAAATTAGGGAGCTTATTTTTTTTAAAAGACTTAATGGGCTATAACAATGGGTAGTCTCGTTTTTGACTCTAAATTACTCTCTCAGTTTAAAATACTCTGATAAGCTTTGTAACTCTAATTTTGAATGATATACAGAGTATAAAATGAGTTCTTTCTAGTTTAATTCATTATACCTCATTCCTATTAGATACGATAAATTGAACTGTTGATCGTGAAAAGATTTTTGTGTAAATTTATGCACTAGAACAAACTTGCATATGAAGATGTACATAAATATAAATATATATTATGTGTATTATACATTCATATATATGAAATTATGTCAACAGATTTATAAATCTTAGCAATAAATTGAACAACACATATTATGAAGTGGTCCCACAGACATGGTTGGATTGAAATTCAGCAAAATTGTTTCAGCACCAGGTTTTTCCAATATTTCATTATGTTCTTCCCAAGCATAGTTGCATGTCTTTCTCCCTCATCTCTTTCAGGTCTTTACCTTTCTATACCTTCCATTAGTGCCCAATTTAAGATTATAAATCTACCAACACCAAGATCATGTTTTATTTCCTTCTTTATCCATATCTGAAGGTCTTTAAGCTCTGACATATATAGTGTGTTTGTTTATATACTTCTTATCCAGGTTGGAAGTTCTTTGAGGGCAGGGAGTTTTGTTAATTTTGTTCACTGCTATATCTTGAATGCCTTAGATATAATAGGAGCTCAATAAATATGTTGAAGAAATGAAACACATTTGAAGAACTGTTTGAGAATCACTATAGTCCCAACATGGCTATCAACATTAATAGAACTAATTATGGCCCTAAATCTAAGACAACACTGTCTTTTTTATTTTTCTGTGACATCCCTCCTCCCTAGCCAGTATACTAAATTTTGGCATACATTGCTTTCAGACTCTTTCAGCACCTGCTTTATTAAAGATAAAAATTTTCAGTAAAAGTCTGATATCATTCATTTATAATTACATTGTACTTGTCAGTGTGTCCCATGAAATGTATTTGCATTTAAGCCTTATCTTATATGATACAACTAATGGATTAATTTTTTGATCAAAGAAATTTCCAGTATAGACAATTGTTAGGTGAAATACTTCTTTTCCTCCATTTTGGCTTTGTCAATTCTCATTTTATTGATGTTCAATTCACGCTATTTAAACTTCTATTCTTCTCACTTACATATAAGAACAATTCTGTCTATGGTTCATTTAAATAAGTGGGAAATTGCCTTACCATGAATTGAGGTGGGGCTACAGGACACACACACATACACACAAACACACACTTTCTCACAGAGGGAACAACCAATTCTTAGCATTTTGAATTTGGTAAGAAATCATATTTTCTTATTAAAAAGCAGACATTGAAACCAAACATCCAAAGTGATCTTTGAAATTACTGAGGACTGGGTTTAGCTTTTACTTAGGTAATGGTATTTATAGTTGTGAAGAAAATCAAAGAAGAAACTTCACCTTAAAAACTTGGGCTATCTGCCTCTAGTTTTACTCCAGGAGAGAATTTTGTGGAACTGAGTTAAGTTATACTTTATTCCATCATTTTGGCATCAATAACATTGATGTAAAATTAAGATATTATAACTCATAAAAGTAACACATGGATACTTTTATAATCCAATTGTTTTGAACAAGCCATCACTGAAGGTTCATCATCTGATCAAACTGTTATTCTCCATACTTACTTAGGATTGTGAAAGCCAAGACCTGGTAAGTAAATGGCAGCCTTTCTAAGCCAAGCTATGAGTATGATATTTGAATATATCTGTTGGGACATATCCTTTTTTTTTGGTAACTGATTCTTTGTCTATACAGTTAGCAGAAGTGATCATCATTTAGTGAGGAATGACAGTGTTGTCAGGAATGTTTCTCAGTACTTAATCACAGTTGTGTAAGATGCATAACATTGTAATTTTCTATAAATGAACTTAGAATCTACTTCACTTCTTCACTTGGAAGATAATGTTAACCATTCAGTGTTCTTTACCCATACCTGTTGGTAGAAATCTGCATTTCTGAGGCTTATGCAGTCGCCAAGCTTGGGGGTGGGGATAAGCATCTTGATCATGACCATTGCTGTCTCCTAAACTGGCTTCACAGGGCGATCTATCTACCTGAAGAGTTTGGCTTTTGGAGCAAACACAGCCTACCTGTATCTCTCCCCTGTGAACCTACATGGCTCCTCTTACAGAGTTGTTTTAATAGCCTCTTTGATACACAAGAGATTGCAATTTTTGCCTCTCTCTAGGACCACAGGAAAATTTAAGTTGTTCCTCTGACTTACTGGAGCATAAATCATGTAAGGATCATATGAGTACACACCCCACTGAGCCACATTTACTCACTCCCCACTGCACCATCCCTGCTGGTTGAGAGGGTAATACTAGGGTGATACAGCTTTTCTCATCATTATAGTACATGTAAGCGGTAAGCACCATTCTTTGTCCTTTGATTTTCCCAAATCCATTTGAATATGGTTCTCCACTTGTCTTCTTCTTCTCTTATCACTCCCTTAAGAAACAGGAGACTGGATCCTGATTGCAAAATTGACTTTTAGGACTGAATTACTGAAGATATTTGTGAAAATCCCCCATGGTTCCATACAAGTTTTTAGAAAAGACTATTGTAGAATTGGCATGTTTACACATCTAATCAGCTATTAAGCTGAGTTATCACTATAACAATGTGTTAACCCACAATGAGATATGTAATGTGTGAAACAGTTACTTTACTTTGGAGCAGAAGAAAATAGAGCCCATTTTCTTTACATAGGAAGCAGTGAGAGCAGAGGGAAAGACATAACTCTTTTGTGACTTATTTCAGTATACCCTTGAAGATTTTAAAGTGGAAAAACCAATTCAGAAGAGTTCAGAAGAGTTACAACTTTCTGGGGAATAAGGTTTCCTTTGGTCCAGAGGAAACTAGTTTTCTCAATTTTTAGTTCTCTTAGGGGAAGTCATTTCTAAAGATAGACTTTGATTTAGCAGACAGATAACTTCTTGTGAAACATGAATAATGATTTTATAAAATTATCCTTGTTATTATTCTTCTATAAAATTATCTTATTCATCTATAAAATTCTCCTTATCCTTTCTTTAAGTGAAGAAAGGAGTTAGTGAATGTTCTGGTTATTCACCTTTATCATTTTTCCTCCTCAAGCTCCAAATACATGGTTATAGGTGCTGGGTGTCCATCTTTAATAACTTTTTTTAAAAGTTAACTTGGGATCAAAAAGAGAAAACAGTTATAGGCAAACCTACTATTTAGTGACATTCCTTAAATAAAGATTCATTAATATGGTTAAAACATCTTCATAATATATTTGAACCAAGTGAACCTATTCATTCAGACAAGTCTTGAAGGTGGACCTAAAGGAGTGAAAAATTACCATGTGGTCAAAGTATTAAACTTTTAATTCACATTTAAGTCAACTACAGTTCTATGAATTGGGCAACCTGAGTAAGTTCAAGTATATAATGAAAACCATGTTGCCAAAAGACTATGTGCAGTGTGGATTGAGTGCACTTGCTTTCTTGCCATTTAGTAGTTTGCACATAGTACATGCTAAATAAAGTAGCTGAACTACTTTAGAAAGCTATCCCTCTCCATACCCATAAGTGTCCACAAAGGATTTCTTCTTGCAGAATTTTAGGGAGAAATTCTACATACCATTCTTAGCGATACAGTCTATTGACTTAAAGCACAGTGATGTAGTAATAAATAATGTAATAATCCACAAATACCTAGCAGAGAGTTAATGTAACTAGCTATGTATTAGTTTTTCTGAAAACTATATGCATAGATGCAAGACGATATCTAATGAACTTGAAGGTACTAAGCATCTGACGATGAAAGTGGTGCCACGGAGATGAAAAAGTATCTTTTAAAAATGCAGAGGCTGATGACATCAATGAAATGTTTACTTATCTTTCAATTTTGTTACACATTATTGCTGTTCTTATTTAGACAACAGCTGCCGTCAACTATTTAAAATGTAGATGTTCATCCTATGAAAATATTTGAATCATTTTACTGTAGGAAAGTATATATATGAATCAACTTTAATTTAAATAGACAAATAATGGTTAAGGAAGCATTGATTGCAGCCATGATGAATACTGTGCTGTCCATCATTTTGGCATCAATAATATTGATGTAAAATTAAGATATTATAACTCATAAAAGTAACACATGGATACTTTTATAATCCAATTGTTTTGAACAAGCCATCACTGAAGGTTCATCATCTGATCAAACTGTTATTCTCCATACTTACTTAGGATTGTGAAAGCCAAGACCTGGTAAGTAAATGGCAGCCTTTCTAAGCCAAGCTATGAGTATGATATTTGAATATATCTGTTGGGACATATCCTTTTTTTTTGGTAACTGATTCTTTGTCTATACAGTTAGCAGAAGTGATCATCGTTTAGTGAGGAATGACAGTGTTGTCAGGAATGTTTCTCAGTACTTAATCACAGTTGTGTAAGATGCATAACATTGTAATTTTCTATAAATGAACTTAGAATCTACTTCACTTCTTCACTTGGAAGATAATGTTAACCATTCAGTGTTCTTTACCCATACCTGTTGGTAGAAATCTGCATTTCTGAGGCTTATGCAGTCGCCAAGCTTGGGGGTGGGGATAAGCATCTTGATCATGACCATTGCTGTCTCCTAAACTGGCTTCACAGGGCGATCTATCTACCTGAAGAGTTTGGCTTTTGGAGCAAACACAGCCTACCTGTATCTCTCCCCTGTGAACCTACATGGCTCCTCTTACAGAGTTGTTTTAATAGCCTCTTTGATACACAAGAGATTGCAATTTTTGCCTCTCTCTAGGACCACAGGAAAATTTAAGTTGTTCCTCTGACTTACTGGAGCATAAATCATGTAAGGATCATATGAGTACACACCCCACTGAGCCACATTTACTCACTCCCCACTGCACCATCCCTGCTGGTTGAGAGGGTAATACTAGGGTGATACAGCTTTTCTCATCATTATAGTACATGTAAGCGGTAAGCACCATTCTTTGTCCTTTGATTTTCCCAAATCCATTTGAATATGGTTCTCCACTTGTCTTCTTCTTCTCTTATCACTCCCTTAAGAAACAGGAGACTGGATCCTGATTGCAAAATTGACTTTTAGGACTGAATTACTGAAGATATTTGTGAAAATCCCCCATGGTTCCATACAAGTTTTTAGAAAAGACTATTGTAGAATTGGCATGTTTACACATCTAATCAGCTATTAAGCTGAGTTATCACTATAACAATGTGTTAACCCACAATGAGATATGTAATGTGTGAAACAGTTACTTTACTTTGGAGCAGAAGAAAATAGAGCCCATTTTCTTTACATAGGAAGCAGTGAGAGCAGAGGGAAAGACATAACTCTTTTGTGACTTATTTCAGTATACCCTTGAAGATTTTAAAGTGGAAAAACCAATTCAGAAGAGTTCAGAAGAGTTACAACTTTCTGGGGAATAAGGTTTCCTTTGGTCCAGAGGAAACTAGTTTTCTCAATTTTTAGTTCTCTTAGGGGAAGTCATTTCTAAAGATAGACTTTGATTTAGCAGACAGATAACTTCTTGTGAAACATGAATAATGATTTTATAAAATTATCCTTGTTATTATTCTTCTATAAAATTATCTTATTCATCTATAAAATTCTCCTTATCCTTTCTTTAAGTGAAGAAAGGAGTTAGTGAATGTTCTGGTTATTCACCTTTATCATTTTTCCTCCTCAAGCTCCAAATACATGGTTATAGGTGCTGGGTGTCCATCTTTAATAACTTTTTTTAAAAGTTAACTTGGGATCAAAAAGAGAAAACAGTTATAGGCAAACCTACTATTTAGTGACATTCCTTAAATAAAGATTCATTAATATGGTTAAAACATCTTCATAATATATTTGAACCAAGTGAACCTATTCATTCAGACAAGTCTTGAAGGTGGACCTAAAGGAGTGAAAAATTACCATGTGGTCAAAGTATTAAACTTTTAATTCACATTTAAGTCAACTACAGTTCTATGAATTGGGCAACCTGAGTAAGTTCAAATATATAATGAAAACCATGTTGCCAAAAGACTATGTGCAGTGTGGATTGAGTGCACTTGCTTTCTTGCCATTTAGTAGTTTGCACATAGTACATGCTAAATAAAGTAGCTGAACTACTTTAGAAAGCTATCCCTCTCCATACCCATAAGTGTCCACAAAGGATTTCTTCTTGCAGAATTTTAGGGAGAAATTCTACATACCATTCTTAGTGATACAGTCTATTGACTTAAAGCACAGTGATGTAGTAATAAATAATGTAATAATCCACAAATACCTAGCAGAGAGTTAATGTAACTAGCTATGTATTAGTTTTTCTGAAAACTATATGCATAGATGCAAGACGATATCTAATGAACTTGAAGGTACTAAGCATCTGACGATGAAAGTGGTGCCACGGAGATGAAAAAGTATCTTTTAAAAATGCAGAGGCTGATGACATCAATGAAATGTTTACTTATCTTTCAATTTTGTTACACATTATTGCTGTTCTTATTTAGACAACAGCTGCCGTCAACTATTTAAAATGTAGATGTTCATCCTATGAAAATATTTGAATCATTTTACTGTAGGAAAGTATATATATGAATCAACTTTAATTTAAATAGACAAATAATGGTTAAGGAAGCATTGATTGCAGCCATGATGAATACTGTGCTGCTGATGCTGCTGCTAAGTCACTTCAGTCATGTCCGACTCTGTGTGACCCCATAGATGGCAGCCCACCAGGCTTCCCCGTCCCTGGGATTCTCCAGGCAAGAACACTGGAGTGGATTGCCATTTCCTTCTCCAATGAATGAAAGTGAAAAGTGAAAGTGAAGTCGCACAGTCGTGTCCACCTCTAGTGACCCTATGGACTGCAGCCTACCAGGCTCCTCCGTCCATGGGATTTTCCAGGCAAAAGAACTGGGGTGCCATTGCCTTCTCTGGATGAATACTATAGGAACTGATAAAAGTATCATTTTCTTTGCATATATAATTGCTATATAAAACTCTCCTTAAAAATACAAATTATTTAGTAATGCAGATGCAAAGCAAATCTAGATGATGTTTTCTTCAAAGTAGTAGTAAATTCTTAACATGTTGGAAATGATAATGTTACATATAATATTAGAATAATATACTATGTGATAATGTAATATAAAAAATTTCATAGTGAAAATAGCAAATATATGCATTTTTAAAAACAAACTTTTTAAAAAACAAGCTAGTCTAATTTTTAAATTTTTATAGTTGTGACATACAACAATTAGGATAGTTCTAGAAATAGTATTATACTTAACATCCATTTTTTTCCTTGTCCCACTTTTACCCTTGTAATTTTTTGATCAACCATGATCAAACAGAAAGCCCAAGGCTATTGCTTCTCTGAGATGGTTTTCTGGGAATGACCTTATAATATTTTCAGACACATTTTGCTGCCAACATTTGGTAATATAGTATAGATAAATGGCTAGAACTTTATTGTAGGTATTGGCCAAAAATATTGGAAAATGTTAAAATTTAGAGGCCTCAGAAATTTAACTCCTTCATTTGTCATGTATATGTATGTTTATGCGTATAAGCACACACATATATGGTCACATATGTGACTCCAAGAAAACAAACTTCCAGACATCAAGTACTATAATATATAAATGTATAAACATATATACACATACATATATGCACACATATGTATATAATTCATTGATTCCTAGGTAAAAAGCTCCTGTATGCATTATATGTTCCTCGAAGTAATCAAAGCCCTGAAATTCTCTATAAATTTAACACTAATAATAACCGACCATTGTTACTGTTACAGGATATCCACGTTATAAATTTTTCTAGGGTCTGATTTCTGAAGGGCTCCACATGTTCTTTCGAACTTTCTTTAAAGCTCATGGATAGATTGAATGACTGAACAATATCTTAAAAGTTGATGAGTAAACTAGGAAGAATGTGGTGAAGCAAAGATACTCATCTCCTCAACATTTTCCAAAACCAGTCTTGATTCAGAAAGTTGGAAAAGTAGCAGACACACTGAAATGACTATTTGGGTATTTCTTCAGGGTGTCATTCAGCAGATAGAAGAAACCAAGGCTAATTTATTGAGTTATTGAAGGCCCCAACATTACATGAAATTTCAAGAAAAAAACTTTGATTAGAACAAACCCTTCAGGCTTAAATTAGGTAACTGTAATAGCCCATTTCCTTCATAGAGCTAGACTACAAGTTCCTTTATAGCTATAACTTTATCTTCTTAATGGTTATAGCCCTGGCATCCAGGACATAGCAGACATTCAATTCATATCCACCGAATTGATGAATGAATGAATGATTGAAAAAATGCAACTGAAAAGCTTTTTCAGTTTATCATCATGTTATAAGTACTTTATGATTTTGCCTAGTGAAACACATTCTACTATACAATACAATGTGAAAACAAAATGAATAAAGGTATAATAAAATACAATATTTGTAAATGTTAATCGTTAAAATAAGTCTTTGCCTTAGAGGCAAGTGTGAGTCAAATTTGTAGTATCATTTCACAGTGTTATAATTCACAATGCTGTAATGACTGTCAAATGTTTCGTTTATTAGGGATAACACTTTTCTATTTTTCTTAATCTTTCTTCAAATTTATGTTAAAATTAAAGAGTATATTTTTATTCAAAGAAAACTCTGAGTGAATAGAAAACTATTGTGTGAATATTCTGATGAGAGAATTTAAAAAATCTATGCTTGAATGTTCGTAGCTATGTTAAATGAGCACAAGTTAATTGTGTGCTTAAAATGCATAAATCAAGTAAGCCCACTTGACTGGGACTTACAGATTACATAGTTTTCCTTCTTAAAGGAAAAAAAATCTTTATGAGCCACAGTCCAATTATTCAATTTTGCTTCCTAATTATGGAAACTACTCATTTCTTGGCCTCAAGCAGTAGATGATACATCTCTGAAGGGTGATACAAAATCTGTCACCATCTATGGCTCATTTTATTCAATGTAAATATTTTTTGAAAACAAAAATAAATAGTTTAGAAATTCCTGCCTTCACAGTGGTTGAGATATGCATCATTCCTGCTATGTGAACCCTGGTTCATATCCTTCTTTAGATAAGATTATGGGATATGCTTTTCTCCTCTGGGACAGTGAAAATCACAGAAAGACAGCAATTGGAACAAGACTATAGACATGTTTTCTCATAATAAAAGCTGGTGTTTAAGCTATCAATGAAATTAGAATTAAATTGGGCCAATAGCTCATATTTTTAGAACTCTCATTTGAGAAATTGCATCCATTTCTCTCCTCTATGCCACAAAAAGATATTGCAAGTAACAAATTGAAATAGAACTTCTTCCATACCTTCTCAAGTGTCTTCTGAAGGAGCTCAAGATTTAGACTCAACTTAAACTCCTCAAAAAAAAATATATGTTCTAATGGCCTTAAAGACCATAGAAAGGAGTAGTGAGATGGTACATATGGAAAGTTTTCCACACAATCATGGAATTGTGTACTAAATATAGTTGTTCTTAAAATTATAAACAAGTTTTATAGCAACCATTGCTTATAGGATGTGGAGCTCCCAGATGCAGTTATTTAATATGGATAACTACGTGATAATAAAAATTTGAAGAAAAATTTCACTTCAATATTTACCCAGAAAAGCTGGCCCTCAAATTTATTTATGGAGTAGTTGTTCTTGCTATTTTTGTTTCTTTTTCCAGTAGTCCTCGTGAAAATTTAGGAACTTACTAACTAAACTAATGAAAATATATATTGGTATATTTTAAAGACAGTAATCACAAATGATGAGAATCATACTTTTGTAACTATATAGACTACTTAAGTATTTCCCCCTGGTGGCTCAGATGGTTAAAAATCTGCCTGCAATGAGGGAGACCCAGGTTCAGTTACTGGAGTGGAATGATCCCCTGGGGAAGGGAATGGAAACCCACTGCAGTATTCTTGCCTGGAGAATCCCATGGACAGAGGAACCTGGCGAGCCATAATCCAAGGGGATGCAAAAAGCCAGACATGACTGAGTGACTAACACTTTCACTTTCAGACTACTTAAGTAATATAAATTTAAGAGTAATTGGTGACAGTACATTTTTCTTTATGATGGATAATATTGAAAAGAATTGAAAATATGTAAATTTCTAGAATTTTTATCATACTCCATGTATTATTAAAAAACACACATTATTTTGTGAAAGCAAGAAGGACGGTGTTTCAAGAAGCATGTTTAATTTGAAACCAGGAATCGTTTGATAGACAGAAATTTTGAAGTAAAACTATCAATATTTAAATAGTTGGAACTCAGAAACTGATTCCTAACTGGACCTTTTAAGAACCAGTGGAGCCATTTTTCCTTCCAAAAACTGAGATACCACCAAACTAAAGAGAAGACATAGGTAAATACCAGCCTAATAATTGTATTGCCTTATAATGAAGCAGTCCACAAACTAGCCATGGAAGATAGTTAAGGGCTAGACTGTTAACTGTCAGGTGACATATTTTGTAGAGTATACTGAGTACAGTGACTTATGCGACAATAAGCATCAGATGACTAGGAAAATCTTAAATAAGAGGGTATGTATAAGCAAGTTAAATCATGTAGCATAATCCTACCCACTAAATGTTAGTTGAATTAGACTTTTAATGTTTAATCATGAGGAATATTTTAGGTCATTTGAAGTCTTATAAAACTGATAGAATGATAATTAGATTTCCTGGATAAAGTTCCCTGGTTATTTCCTTCAACTTTATACTTTAGGCAAAACAAAACTTATTTAGCTGGAGGGGTGTCATGATAATGAGAAAGACAGTTTTATCAACACCAGTTGAATCATACAAGAAATGGATATATTCCAGTCCCGTGTTATTTTTGTGTCCTGCCTTCATTTTATATAAAAAAAATTTATTACTACTTAACATATTCTGTCTCCTCCCATTAAATTGTATACTCCATGGGAAGAATAACTTCATCAGATTTGATCATTTCTGAATCCTTAGAACCTGGTATATGGTAGAATTTAAATAAATATTTGTGGAGAGGAATAATTGACATTGACATTCCTATGGCTACATTTATGAAGACAAATAATCATATATGAGCAGAAAGGACAGTAATATGTATTACTCCCAATGTTTGCCATAAGATTTCTCTCATATTTCTTCATGCTGGTTTATATTTATCAATACATGTGAATGACTTAATTTTTATTTTTAACAAAGAAACAGATCTATTCATGGGAATATCATAGACTAGCTATGTAAAAACTAGAGTGAGAGATAGAAAAGATGTCTCAAACTAACAGTGTTTTATTTTTGATAGAATTTTGCTTTACTAATATTGACATATGATCAAAATTATAGATTTCTTTTTAGGCTGTGTGGCCCCTGGATGTGGGAGCTCTGTAAAGACCAGCAAGATAACTTTAAAACAAAAAACAGAGCCAAGGATTATATTTAGTGTAGGTATTCCATGTGAGAATAAGATATTTGTTTAGATTTGATGAGAGAAATACCTAAAGAGACAAAAGGGTTTGGGATGTTAGGTGGTAAAATTTAAGTGCTTATAATGTACAAAAGACTACTTTCACATTTTAACTTTTGTGAACTATATCATTGACATATAACACTCATTTGTAAATAACCACATGCTCTATATTAGTAAATATCTTTCCAATAGATAAATTTCTGGTACTTTTTGGAATGATTATGTTTTCTTTGCCAGTATTTATAATGCCATCAGACAATCTTGTTTGAACTTTGACAATAAGGACTGAAATTCTGTAAATTTAGTTTATGACTGTGACTAAAGTCACATATTTGCATCTCACTTCATTTAATAATTAACAGAAATAAAACTTCTGTTACCTCAAAAAATGTTGATTCTTTAGGAATTCCTTTAGAATTGGTTTCACAAAATAGACACCTTGGCTAATACTAAAGGTGTAGTGGTGATTTTACTGTATGGGAATTTTCAGTCTTTTGAAACTGTTGTTCGGTTAAAGAGCTTTCAGAGTGCCCACAAAATGCTAAGATAGTCTCCTAAAACATTAAGGTTCAATTACTGTTCTATGAAAGAAGACATACTCACTTTTTTCACTAAATTTAACTGATTTTTATATCAAATTAATCAGATTTGTTGCTGTCATGAAGATATATCCAGAATTATATACTGAAGCCAGTGATCATTCAGGAGGCAGACAGAGAATTCGGTATCTTCTATTGAAGTTGAGCATAAAGATATTCGAGATGGTAATTATCATTTCTTTCCTTTAATTGTCTGAGCACCTAGACTGAAAATGATATTTTTCCTTTAGTTATTTTGACAAATAATTCTTTCATTTTGAACAAAGTTCTTACATAAGCAAATTTGTAAAGCCTTCTGTAACCATAATTCAATTCTATTTTAGCCTTATACATAACTGGGGACAGATGCCAGTTTAGAATGGATATTATCATGTTGCATCCATTTGATCCATAATTTTAAAATCCATGCATAATTAATATAATCGTTCTAGATTTTTGTTTTCTTATGTTGTATAAGTGTCCTGAAGTTCCGTGGAACTCAAGCACCCACCCCTTTTTTCAACATACACATTCTATGTTAAAATATCTGTATGATTTCTTTAATTCACAGGTTAACATTGTCATTATTGGTTCAGATACTATTTATACCAACATAGAATTTGCATTTCATACATAGCTACTTGGGCATCAGTTTCAGCCTTCAGAACTATTAGCAGAAATACAGAGATCTTTGAAAACACTGGAAACAGCAAAGTGATCAGAGCATTCTGTGCTGATTTTCAGTATTTGACACAAATTTAACTGACAGTTACATTAATTAAATAATAAAAAAACTAGTGTAGAAAGTTATTCACCAGGAGGTAAGTGAAGAGTACTAGGAATCAGCTAATAACTTGTTCTTACTTTAGACCAAACCTAGGTCAGAAAGGTAAGCATCTAGCTATTATACGGCCAACTTTATATCATTCAAGTCAAGCTTGAAAAAGCAGGTTTCAGATGTTGACTTTTGCTTTCCCCAGATATATGTGATCTTTGGAGGAGAAAAGGACAGCTTTAGGCCCTTGGTGCTGGCATTTTCATGTCTTTCTCAATACCGCAACCATGCTGTGTCCTTTGGAGGTGTTCTTTTACTGGACTGTTCCCCAATGAAACTGGGTCTTGAAGTGTCAATGGTATCAAGCGAGATCATAGGTACCTCTAAATCTGCCTCTGGTTGATGTCAGTGCTGCTAGCCCTGTGGATTCTGGTCATAGCTGCCAACTTTCTCTTTGAAACTTCTTCCTTTTCATTATGTTTAGGTGCCTCTCAAGTCACCGAGCTTTGGTCCAGACTCAAAATCAAATTTCTTTTTTCTCGTCTCTCCCTGACTGATCTCAGAGATATTACAAAGCACATTAAATCTCCAAAGAGAGACAGCACTTAAAAGTGCTATTTCACTTTTGTGTTAACTCACAAAAGTCAGTATCTCTGACTGATCACATATGAAAGAACCCTTAAAAAGGACAGTATCACATTAAAAAAAAATTAAAGCATTTTAAACTGCTCTTTGGGGTCTATCTTCTTTCAGACACTTCAACTTGATACAATGGTGGGGGTAGGTGGGTGGAAACTTGGTCTAAAAAATAATGATTAGCAAATTTGGGAAAGTCTTTGTTTGACTGGATACTTTTTGCTTTGTCAGTACTACTGCCACTGTATGAATTTTACCTCTCATTTGACCAATTCAAATTTCTCTATACGAACTTCTGTTTTTGAAAAATTGGTTTCTTTTTTTTACCCCTTGGATAAAAGTAGTCATAATAATAACAGTGAATGTAGGCAAAGAATTCTGTTTTTATAAATATAAAATTGGGTACTGTTTTAGAAAAGGTATGCCATCTTAAAAAAAGTTAAGAAAACTAAAACTTCAATGATGGGGAGATTTTATTAAGGAAAGAAAAATTAGCCATGTTTGATAGTCCATGGGTATGATTTCATAGCTGTGATTATGACTTCCTTTGCTCTCAGAGAAAAGGGTATTAACTTTAACATATTTATGAAAAATCTTGGATATCTTGTCAAGTAGGTAGATTAAAATTCAGAAAAATAATCTGACCCAAACTTCCCCAAATAGTATTTGTTTGTAACACTTATATTGTAAAAATGGAATCTGTGTATCTTTAACTAGCTGTTATAGAATAACATGGAATCCCCAAGAAAGGTATGTGATTAATAACTTTTTTATTCTATCAAGGGAAAACTGAGTAATTCTTGGTCTCCTATACCATTAAGAATCTTCAGTGGCTGGAAAAAATCACATGTAGATTTGATATTTATAAAATATTACCTATGACAAATCTTCCAAACTAGGCATGAAAAATTGAAGAACATTTTATTTGATTTTTAACTTTCAAAGGTTCATGGTGTATATGTGTATGTATGTGTAATTTTTCTTTTCTGGCCTTTGTGAAGGTGAGCATACTTCAAAATAGAGGAAATGTGGAGACTAGATTTTGGAGTAAATGGTACATTTATGTGGGAAAACACTGCTAAAGTATTATTGCCTCACAACTAAGATTGTACTAAGTATCATCTTCCATAATGAAAAGGTAAACCGTAACTGTGAAATAGTCTTTCTTCAATAGTTTTCATAACTGGTATCAAACTGATGTTTCTTTTCTTCCCTTGAGTGTTAAGCAACTGCTGGAAACCTTTATACTTTAAATCTTGAGGCAAAATGCATAAAAATATTTTTATCATACAGAGTAAGTAACTTTTAAACTGGATATAATATATATTATATGTGAGTCTAAGAACACTCATGGAGCTTACTATACTTTTATATATTTATACAGTGTGAGGGTTTAATTCGTGATTCAGTTTGCTCCAATTCAGAGTAGTTGACATTTTGATTTTCATATATTAAAACTTTCTAAATTCCAAGGGTACACCTCATTGACAGACTTTCCAAATTTTTAGATAAGGTAAATTCAATATCAAAATCTATCTATATTTTTCTTTTTTAAAAAAATATATTTGACAGAAAAAATAACAGGCACAAATATTAGTATGTAATGTTATAGATCAATTATAGTATCAGTGCCCACTAAATAAATAGTTAACCTCATTGGATAAATAATTTATACAGCTTATAAGTAGAAAAAGTTGTTTACATAGTATACTATTTAAAACATATGGAGCTTACCTATATGCTGACCATAACGTGGAAAAAGAAATAATTAGCTCTAAAGTTTTATAATGCAAAACTGGAAGACTGTGTTAAGACTTCAGTCTGAAAGATTCATGAAATAAAATGTAGTTTTAGAGAGTATTGTCCTCTTGGTTATTAAAAAAAAGAATATATCTTACATATGAATCTTCTTGAATTAAATGTTTCATAAAATAAGTATTTAATTTTTGAAAAAGTATTAGTTGCCTTTTTTGTCCTCTTGGTTATTTTTAAAAAACAATATATCTTACATATAAGTCTTCTTGAATTAAATGTTTCATAAAATAAGGATTTTAGGTTTTGAAAAAGTAATAGTTACTCTTTTTCATAAGCTCAGACATAATGTGAGCTTATGTTTTTAGAAAATTGCTATTCTCACCAAAACGTACTTTGAAAGAGCTAACATTTTTTGAGCAATTGTTACTTGCCAGACACTGTTTATACACTGACAAGTATCAGCTTATTTAATACTCACAATGATTCTGTGTGGTAAATACCATTTGGAGATCATTTTGAACGTAAAGAAATTGGAGTATAAATTTGTAAAAAAAAAATTCATAATTACACACCTCACATAGGTTGCATTCAGAACTTAGGCCCTTAACCAATGATCTTTGTGTGTGTATGTGTATTAGTTGCTCAGTCGTGTCCAACTCTTTGTGAACTTTTGGACTGTAGCCTGTCAGGTTTCTCTGTCCATACAATTTTCTAGGCAAGAATACTGGGGTGGGCTGCCATTTCCTTCTCCAGGGGATCTTCCTAACCCAGGGATCGAGCCTGGGTCTCCTACAATGACAGCAGATTCTTTACTGCCTGAGCCACCAAGAAAGCCCCTACCCATAATCTATATTGCCTATCAAATGTTTCCAGAAACTCTCCTATCTGTCCTGGGTGTCTGTTTTCTTTAGTTTGTGTTGCTTCTCCAGAGAGTAAGTGTTGAGATGAACTTGAAAAACAGTTTATCATCTGGGATTTCTATTATATTTTCTAAACAAGATACAGGCAAATGAAAACTGATTTTATAATTTGTTTTGTTTTGTAGTTTATATCATCAAGATTTTTGCTTCTAGGTTGACATAATTTAAACAACTGGATTAGAGGCAAACATACCCTAGAGAGAAAAGAAAGATTGGCAGCACACACTTCGTGACAATGTGTATCTGTTCCCTAGGAAGTTTTTTAAAGTATATATTTTAACATATCCCTGGAAAACATATTAGAAAATATTTCAGTTGGGAAGCTATGACAAAATATATGAAATACTGGGGTGATCAACTGAAATTATTACTTAAACTTTTAAATAATCCAGATGACACAGTGGTAACAAATCTGCCTGGCAATGCAAGAGACACGAGGGACATGGGTTCGATCCCTGGGTTGGGAAGATGCCCTGGAAAAGGAAACGGCAGACACTGCAGTATTCTTGCCTGGAAAATTGTATAGACAGAGGAGCCTGGCGGCCTACAGTCCATGTGCTCAAAGAGTCAGACACAACTGAATGAATAAGCACACATGCTCTTAGTATTTATTGTCATATAAGCATAGTGTTATTATGCTCTATAAATAAAGAGCGAAAAAGCATTATTTTTTCAGTTTAGAAGTCTACAAAGGAAGATGTTAGTCTTCACTAGAGCTAAAGATGAATATCAACTCTAGTGGGGGGAAGTGCTGAAATGAACAAAAGTTTTTCAGCAGGTAGCGTATTACGTTTTATGCAATAAACTAATTAACTAAAAAAAAAAAAGCAATTTACACAGATGCCCCATCAAACACTACAGGGGAAGCGCAGATGGGACACTATCAAGTAGCATAATGCTCTAGTACTCATTTATAAAATCTGCATAATTCTTCCAAACATCTGAAGCCCTGTAAAGAAACACATGCTAAATTAAAAAATATATATTGCTCTAAATTCAAACACTCTTTTACAGGCTGTAATATATTTGAGTGGGTGAAGTGCTATTTGTGGGTAGTATTTGCCTCACATTTAGTAAAGTTTAGAAATGGAAACAAATGTACGTATACAGGGAATTCCCTTGAATAAGCCATGTATGTGCCCAATATTCTGATGTACACTGTATTTCCAGTAGATTGCTATTACTAACTGGATAAACATAGTATATTTTGAGTAGTTGAACAATTCACTTGTTTAAAGAAGAGTGCAAAGTCCAGAAAACTTTATCTACACGGTAGGAGAGATTTATTTTCTCCTTTTAAATTATTTTGTTTTCAAGCTTCAAGAGCCTCATTTTATTTAATTCATACTGATGTTACTTGTGTTATAATGTTTTTTTTGGCCTGATGTGGGAAGCAAAAGTACCTAAATTTAATAATCACTACTAACTGCATGAATGCATTTTCCTCTAATGATATTAGTGGTCAAATTCATATTGTTTTGCTTTTTCGCCTATCTTTTAAAGATCTATTTTTGAAAATGACTCTAGTGCCCTGAGCTGTGTATAGAAGAAACATTAACTAAATGCCTGACTCCTCTTTCTCTGACTTATGCCTTATCATCTTTCCTGCCAAGATTCTTGATGTTTCTTTATGATTTTATTCCTTTGCTTTTTTTTTGTTTGTTTGTTTTCTTAGTGGTATAAGTCAATACAGAAAGAAAGAAGTGAAGTCGGGGGTTAGGGTTGGGGGCTAGGAATGAAAAGCCTCCTTGAGCCTTGTTTTACTTTTTACCCAATCTCTCTGCTACTTATTTTTAAGATATACCATATGCAATCTCATTGCCTTTGACTTTATTGGTTTCATTTTCATATGGGTTGAAATAATTAATACAGAGCCATTGAGTGATGCGAATGTACTCTTCATTGCATTGTTGAACATGCTAAATAATTTAAACGCACAGAGGACTCTCTAGTGCCTGGTGGGGGAGGTAAAACCATACCCATTTGGAGGGGGTTGAGGGTCTTTGCTTTTTTGTTTCTATTGAATGCTTTTCGGCTGTACAGCTGGAAAGGGCATTCCTATAGGACTTTAAAGGCAAAGTAGAAAAATGACATAAAAGCCTTGCTTGGATTTGATTGATGCACTCTCATATTTGAAGTTCACTCAGAGCTTTGTGCTAGAAGGCCTGGGTCACTCTATCCAGCACTCTAATGAGACTGTGTGTGAACACTTCCAGCTTTGTAGGCCTTGTTTTAATCAGAGATTGGAAAACACTCCTGACTGATAGGCTCCAGAATCAGATCTAAACAGAAAATAACATGCTCGATTTGGCCTCTGAAGGTGGGTTGAGCAAATCTTTGTGATATATTGGAGCATTTGCTGAGTGCAAGTGCACGTGGGGTGGTTCCTATTTCTGTCGGCAAATACAAATTTTTCACTCAGCAGGCGTAATCAGAGCTAACTCGAGAGGAGAAATAACAAAAACTCAACAGCCCTTAGCAACTCAGCATGGCATAGAGGGATTTAAGACTTTAGCATTTTATCTCCATCAGTATGAAAATGTATGAGGAAATCTGAACTTTGAAAGTGCAAATAAACACATTTAACACATTGCAAGCCACCTATTTTACTGGGTCTTTTGGGTACTTTCAATTCTATTTTTTAAAATCAATTATTTATCAATTTCACTTTAGATTTTCAAATTTCATAAAATGTGTTTCCTCTTATGTACCATTTAACTAACTGACTCATATAGATGAGCAAAGAATAATGCAGGTAGCACCTCCCAATGGGTTACTAATACAAAATGAGATTCTGAATTCTAAAATTTTGTGCCGAATGGCAAAAGATAGTGTCATTCACTGATGGGAAACATTCTCTTCAGGCTTCATGAGAACTACTAGAAATCCCCAACAACCACCATATATAGACACCTGAGTCAAATCCCTTTTGGGATTCACTTACTGAACTTTCTTATAAATAATGCAGTCGTGAAAATAATCCATAAAGGTTAAGTAACATAGAGTGTTATTTTCACCAGCCACATGAAGCATGCGTACTCACTGCTTTGTTTACACAATTTTGATATTTCTTGTTATTTTTTAACTTTCTTGTTTATTTTAATAAACATGATTTCCTAGAAGCAGTACAATATCAAAACCTATGATTAATATTGAACCTCATGTCCCTTCATCATTATGTCCAAATAATGACATCCTTCTTGCTGCTGCTAAGTCACTTCAGTCGTGTCCGACTCTGTGTGACCCCATAGACGGCAGCCCACCAGGCTTCCCCGTCCCTGGGATTCTCCAGGCAAGAACACTGGAGTGGGTTGCCATTTCCTTCTCCAATGCATGAAAGAGAAAAGTGAAAGTGAAGTCGCTCAGTCTGTCCGACTGTTAGCGACCCCATGGACTGCAGCCCACCAGGCTCCTCCGTCCATTGGATTTTCCAGGCAAGACTACTGGGGTGGGGTGCCATTGCCTTCCCTGGACATCCTTCTTAGAGCACTGTATACCGATGTTGTTCAAGCATCTATGGTACTAAAGTTCTATTAGTAAGGTAACCACATATTTTGTCATTCAAATTTATACATTTTCAGAATGAAAAAGAACTATTATTAGTAAGGCCAGAGAACAGACATACTGTGGATGGTGCCAAGAAAACCAGAACATATGGTATCCTACCTGTAGGAAAGTGAAAGTGAAGTCCCTCAGTTGTGTCTAACTCTTTGAGACTCCATGGACTGTAGCCCACTAGGCTCCTCCATCCATGGAATATTCCAGGCAAGAGTACTGGAGTGGGTTGCCATTTCCTTCTCCAGGGAATCTTCCTGACCCAGGGATCAAACCCAGGTCTCCCGCATTGCAGGCAGTTGCTTTACCGTCTGAGCCACCAGGGAAGCTTTCATTAAATAACATGGAAATCTTAACAAATCTTAGAATGGCAACTTTTCCATACCATAAATTTTACCTAGCGTGTTTTGCATGGCTGGTAGTCTCAGTGAACTTGATTTCTAACAACAGTCTAAATATGTTTGATGTTTTATAGATTTTTTTTTTTTTAGAAATTACAATTTTATATTTACTTGGGTTTAAGAATATTAAAGAAATATTATGAACTGGCAAATATATGCAGCACCTTTTTTCTCTTAATATTTGGCTTGTCCCCTGAAAGGACTCCTAGAAGGACTACTGGAAGGACTAGGGGGATATAAATGGTTAAAGGGATAAGGGCATTGAAATTATTTTCTTCATCAGAAAAGTAGGCATTAGACATCCAAATCAAAGGTAGGAAATTAACAGAATTCCACACTCCACATCTTGACTCATGCCCTAACCCCATCTCATTTACTTTCTTCCTTAATCACTGGGGATGTTTACTATGAAAAAAAAAATAAACCTGCCAGATCACAGGATTCTACACTTACACTTTTAAAAAACTAGGGATGTTCGTGTAAAAAAATAAATAAATACAAAAAAAAAAAAAAAGAACTAATACATAGGAATAAAATTACACAAGGATAGCCTTTTCAAAATGAAGAAAAAATTTGAAACATTATTAAAAATTGTAACTTTGTATGATGACAGAAGGTAACTAGATTTATCATCATGATTATTTTATAATGCATAGAAATAAATCACCATGTTGCATACCCAGGAACTATCATTGTATTGCAGATCAATGCTACTTCACAAACCAACCAAATAACTCTTAGAAAAAGAAACCAGATATATGGCTAACAGAGGTGGGGAGTGGGGTGTATGGGAAATTGGACGAAGGCAGTCAGAAAGTACAAACTTCGTAAAATAAGTAAGTACTAGGGATGTAAAGTACAAAATGATTAATGTAATTAACATTGCTGTGTGTTATATGTGAAAGTTATCAAGAAAATAAATCCTAAAAGTTCTCAAAAAAAAATAAAAAATAAAAATAAAAATAAAAAACTAGGGATGGACTCCTGTCAAAACTATAAATTCTGCGATCAGTTATTCTAGGTAAATTTCTACTTTCGCTATTGTCTAGATATTCTCAAGTTTTCCTTGGTCTGTTTTTCAAAATGCAGGTGAATTATTTGGTGCAAATTGGATTCCTCTCTTTGTCACTCTCCTTCTGCAACAATGCTTAAAACTAATAATCCTGAAATGAGGGAATCTAGTAAGCCAGCTAATCGTTTTGACTTTTATATTAAATAACTTGCATAAATGTTTGCACACATCTCATAAAATAATAGTTTATTGAATGAGTAAGGAAACAGGACTAAATTAAAAGGTTAATGCAAACATTTCCATATATACCTATATGAATAATTATGCAAGCACAAATTTGTAAATATTTGTTTCTAAAGTGCTTTTGATCCAATACTGCCATTTTTTAAGGTTGGAAGAAGGATTATTCATTATCGAGTATTCTCTCTGCGGTTCATCAGTTGGCAAGTATTTATAATTCTATGTATGCCACAATTGTTCTTATTTTGGGACTTCTTTGCCTTATATAATTTAATGAAAAATAGATGTAATTCTCTTTTAACTCAGAAATTTCTAGTAAAACTGAAGTGGTTATGAAAAAATCATATTGTCACTAAAGTAAGCAAATTTAATTGCATGTCAAAATATTATCTTGTTGTTTAAGATTATGGAGAATATATAGGTGGTTTAACTTGTTTATGCCATATGCTTCGTTATGGTACTGTCTCAGCATACTTGAGGTTATAGTCAGTTGGCTCAAATAAGCACATTAAATGTAGCAGTGAGATCATTTGATATAATTAATCTATTGTTTATAACCTTGATTACTTTTTTTCCCTTTCTATCACGTGTAATCTAAGACAAACCTCCCTCCACTCTACCTTCTAAATAGCTGCCAGACAGGGCTGCTTTTCTCTGTAATTCCTGTCACTGATTTAGGTTAGACCACAGTTATCCTTCCCACATGAATTGTTTGTCTATAATTTTGTTGCTTTTCAATCCATTTTCCACATTGTGAGGACAAGCTTTCTAAAATGCAAATCCTTGATCATTCCTCTGCTTCCAAGTGTTTGACAGCTCTCCATTACTCCCAGGTAAAGCTGGGCTCATTCGTGGCTAACAAATTTGTTAATTTACCATTCTCCCATCATTCCCTCCCGTGCACTCTCTTATTCATTTTCCCTAAGCATTCCTTTCAACCCCACCCTATTTCCTTCTATAGTTATTTAATTATTTTCATCCATTCAGGACTGTTTCAGCACTTCCCTTCAAAATCTTTTTTGATTTCTGAAATCTGGATAAGTTGTTCTTCCTAGTGAAAGTGAAAGTCTCTCATTCGTGTTTGACTCTTTGCAACCTCATGGACTGTAGAGTCCATTGAATTCTCCAGACCAGGATACTGGCGTGGGAAGCCCTTCCTTTCTCCATGGGATCTTCTCAACCCAGGGATCAAACCCAGGTCTCCCTCATTGCAGGTGGATTCTTTTCCAGCTGAGCCACCAAGGAAGCCCAAGAATACTGGAGTAGCCAATAATAGCCTACTCTTGCTTTATCATACTTGTCCATTTACTTATCTGAAACCCTGTTATATTGTAAGCTTCATAATAGTGCTTGTCTTTCTTGTCTGGTTTATTGTAAGTCAGAGTTAAGTATAGTGTGTGGTATATGGTAGGTGATCAGAATGTTTTTGTTTGCTGAGTCAATGAATTGGTTAATCGAAACATGAGCCTCTGTGAGAACAACCTAATATTAAAGACGTATACGGCACCCCACTCCAGTGCTCTTGCCTGGAGGATCCCACGGACGGGGAAGCCTGGTGGGCTGCAGTCCATGGCGTCACTGAGTCGGACACGACTGAGCAACTTCACTTTCACTTTTCACTTTCGTGCACTAGAGAAGGAAATGGCAACCCACTCCAGTGTTCTTGCCTGGAGAATCCTGGGGACGGGGGAGCCTGGTGGGCTGCCGTCTGTGGGGTCGCACAGAGTTGGACACGACTGAGGCAACTTAGCAGCAGCAGCAGCAGCAGCATACATTCCTATCTTGTTAACTACATTTTAACACAGTTCTATGTAGATATCTGGTTTCAATTATATGAAGTAGTTAAAAATTTCATCATTTGATTTCAAATCTTTTACAATTGTTTTTTGTGATTTTCCACCTTTGTAAGTATATTCTTACCTCTCTCTCTTTCTTTCTTTCTCTCATTCTGGTCCTGTTTATGTTTCAAAGTAAAATATATCATCAGTAGGACACAGAACAAACAGCATGATATTGTCATGAAATGTTGAAAATGAATTCTAAAACCCTTGAAGGAAGAATGTAGACACGGATTTCCATGCTATATTGGTAGTCACTAGCAGAGATATTTACATTGATGCATTCTTCTAAGTAAGGAAAATATCAAATATCATGAAAGGTTATTGATTCTGTACTGTCAAATGAATATAATACTTAACTATGAATTTTCCATTAAACTATTTTAAAAATCAGGCATCATGCTTTATCTTCTCCCACTTATACTTCTAGGTCTGAATCTTATTTTATGAGTCTAAATAATATTTAGACATATACTGATAATTTAGTTGTAACATCTTCCTCCCTGCAATTGTGACACAATAAAGTTAAAAGAAGAATGCATTTAATATATAATAAAAAATGAAACTCATAAAATGAATATACATATCACATATATGATTTTTTATTTTAATCATTTTCAAATTCCTAAAATACAAAATGGAAATGGAAGAAATAAAATAAGAATAAATTTACTTGTCTTATAAAACTTAAAGTTAGAATTAGAGTAAGTTTAGGTCAATTTGGTAAAACTTTTAAAAATCCAAGATTTATAGGAATTAAGTCACCTGAAACATAAATAAATATTAGAAAATCCACTTGATTAGAAAGATCAAGCACCAAACAAATCAAGGGACTTGAGACAGGTCTTATTTATGTTGGACACAGTTTCCAGGTGCATTATGTTTCCTCACAGTCTCAGTGCCCTTTATGTTGGGGGCTTCCAGGTGTGCTAGTGCCAGTGCAAGAGACTTAAGAGATATGGGTTCGATCCCTGGGTTGGGAAGATCCCCTGGAGTAGGAAATGGCAACCCACCCCAGTATTCTTGCTTGGAAAATCCCAAGGACAGAGTATACCTGGAGGGCTATAGTCCATAGGGTCGCAAACAGTCGGACACGACTGAAGCAACTGAGCACTGAGCACCTACTTTTTTATTTGACTTGAGGAATTAAAATATTTTAGTAAAGCTTAATTAATATTCCCAAGGGACTCAAAAGCATTTTTTTCAACATAACAATTTTTTTTTTCTTTGATGGGACCACAAATGGTTAACTAAACACTTCTGAGTAACCAGAATGGTTCTAGTCCTGACAGTACAAGGGGAAATCTACATTTTTGTAGCCAATTCATGTTCCCATCCCAGCTGCCTAACTCCTAAGCTGCAGACTCTGATCTCCAGGAAAGTGTGACCACTGTGTTGCCACTCACAATTTGCACTCTTGCCTATGGGCCAGACCAGCAGCCTCAAGATAGAATTTTACTGGGTAGCCCAATAGTTGGCTTTTATAATATGAAACTGTAGAAACTTACAATTGCTATATTTAATCCATATTACATCTGCTCTATTAGTTAAGTATATAAATAAAAATGTTTAAGTAACAATTGCTATCCAGACCTGTGAGAGATGCCTCTTAATCTTAAACAAACCTCTGGAGAATAACACTACTGGAATCAGAAAAGAAATTTAAAAATCTAGTCACCACAGTTCTAGGAAATCCCTTGGAAAGCAAAAAATATATCCACATTTTAATATACCAGAGAAATAATCTTATAAAATAACATTCCTCTGTTTGTATAAGTAATTTTAGGAAAAGTCAGATTTTGATCAGTTACATCATCCTTATCGGGGAAGGCAATGGTACCCCACCCCAGTGCTCTTGCCTGGAAAATCCAATGGACGGAGTAGCCTGGTGGGCTGCAGTCCATGGGGTCGCTAACAGTCGGACAGACTGAGCGACTTCACTTTCACTTTTCTCTTTCATGCATTGGAGAAGGAAATGGCAACCCACTCCAGTATTCTTGCCTGGAGAATCCCAGGGATGGGGGAGCCTGGTGGGCTGCCGTCTATGGGGTCACACAGAGTCGGACAAGACTGAAGTGACTTAGCAGCAGCAGCAGCACATCATCCTTATATAGTTTATTCACTAAAATCAAGTGCTCCTTTCTACTTCACTTATAGTTGTCAAAGTCTGACACAATGAAAAACATTCCAGAAGTGTTTTTTAAAGTGTTTCATATTTCTTTTAGTTTTTTGTAAAGAAATAATTTTCTTATTGTATTAATAAGTACATAGTTGGGAAATGTCTCAGGCTATTTCAGTTTTAAACTAAAAGTTCAAGAGGTTTTCAAGGGTGACTAATTGTGATTGAACTATCTATCGCCCCCTTTTTTTTTTCAAAAAAGTTTGATTCTTCAGTAAATGATATAAACAGCATATCAGAGATTGCTCATGTGGGTTAATGAAATAGTTTATTACAAACAGAACTTGCTCTTTGATTGTAAAGAAGCAGAAGTTGAGATCAGAGAAAATTAATTTTGTTTTTCAATACTGTGGTTAATCCCTTTTTATTGCTTTTCTTTTTCATTTTGGAAAATGCAGTTTGTCCTTTTAAATCAATAAGACTTATCTACTCTTTTGTAATATAATACAAAAAATAAGCTAATAACAAATGAGAGGGCTGCTTATATTTTTTTAACTAAAATTCTACTAAATATGTCTACTAAAATATTCTACATGCTAGCAAGATGCATTTTAAGATTTGTCAAGCTCAGGCAAATTGTGGAAAGCAAATAGATTATGGTTATGGAGGGTAAAGATATATGAATTAAAATAGAATTTATAATCATTAAACTAGAGAGAAGATAAACTGAAATAAGTCCTGTTCTTTTCAAAGAAAATAATCTCAGTGTTTTTTTTTAAATCAGAGGAAAAAATACAAAGGTCTAACTACCATGTAAATTCATTTTAAATGTCATGTCTTATTATAACATAATAATCAGAATGCCTGTTTCCCTTTTTTTGCTTGAGCCATCCAATTTTTCAAAATTTTATGATAATTCATTCCATCATTCCTTAGACATTTAAATGACAGACTGTCGTAGTAAAGGGAGGAAAGTCTCTGTAATCCTACTTCTCTTGTTAAAACTGCCTCCAGAGGGGTCTTTAAAATATTCCATATCATGGCATGAGCAGCAACCGAACTTCTCAAGTCCACTTATGATTCCCTGCCTTTTTGGAAAATGGCAATAAATTGGCCACCTACCATTCTTGACCTTTTGACTTCCTAGCCATGACTGACCAAGTCTTAGTCTGACTTGTGGAAGTCAGTAGCTCTAGTATCGGTCTCATCCTCTCCCATAGAGTCTGAAGCTGTCTCCTGGACGCGTAAGCTCCCCCTCTAGTGTTCGCTGCTTATCAAATTATTTCTCTAACAAATAAGACAGAGAACTGCCAGATTTTTGGTTCCTCAAAGAAGGACATAGCTTGGAGTAACATTTTATGAATGTTTGTAACTGCACAAAGAGGAATATGTAAGTATAAATTCTACATTAAAAAAAAAGTTCTTTCCTTTTGAGCATCTGGAAAGCATCCTAGCTGTTTGGCTGTGGAATTCTAGAGAATGCTGCTTGTGCTGCCTTGCAGGGGAATGCATTGCTGAGGAGGATGAGCTTGGATGTGTAAGACGACCTGATTAAAAAAAAAAAAATCATCCTTTGTGTTGGAAGTTTGAAGACTGGTTGTAAATAAGTGACTTGCTATTTAAAACTGACACCGAGGAACTCCTTATTTTTGCAGACTAGTTACCAATCAAGTAGCACGATTGAGTAGTATGGACAGTTAAAGGCCTCAGGATTTTATTTTTCCAAGAATTTTGAGAAAGACCAGTAAAGAATTAAATCCTCTCTATTCACCATTACAAGGAACCTGGGTAAATAAGGTCCTAAATACTAAAAGGCTTAACCTCCCTATAGCTGACACAGAACTACAGAAAAAAAAAGTGCAATGGATATTGGTGATAGTTTTAAAGAGTGTTGGGCTCAAAGGTTAAAAGTTCAGCCACTTTGTTAAAAGTAGTGTTGAAGCTTCAGTGAGACATAATCCAGCATTTATCATGCAGTGAAACTAAGAGAAAGGAAAAACAAAGAAAGGTCAAGCAAAAGAAGAAAAAAAGTAAAAAATAAAAATCTGAAAAAGTCCTGAGAGGCAAAAGCTCCAGTTGGTTACCAAACTGAAATCTACAAGGCTATGATATTTTAACTATAGTACATAATTTTAAACTAAAACAAACAGCAACAACAAACAAACCTCCAGAAAACATGCACCACATTTTTCAAAGAAGGCAAAAGGAGTTTTACTATTTAAGTGATTGCATCAAAATTTGTTTCAAAGGATGGAATATGTCTTAGAATAGGTTATATAATTTATTTAAGATTCAGATGAGAGATAATAGGACCACATTAAATTAGCTTTGGCTTTAATCTTCTGAATTTAGGGTAATTATTTAAGCCTTCAACAAACATTTTTCTTTATATCAGTGATTCTATAAACATGGTTAGCTAATTTTATTCTTGTGTTATAAATTAATATATATTTCTTAATAACAATCCTAAAACTTTTAAAAATGATAATTAAGAAGGGTAATCTCCTGTACTCAAGGTAGGAACTTCCTTTTAAAGTGTTTTGTTTTATATTATTTCATAATCAAAATGATCACTAGTAGCATCATTATCACTAAGCAGATAGCAAGTCCCTACAATTTATATAAATAATACATTCTGTGAGAACCCAAATTACATTTTCTTTTGGTGTTGAATTACTCTATTTTGGTTTAATAAAGATGTTAAAATATCTTCTAAAGTAAACCATTCCTTAAAAATATTCCTTATTTTGTTGCTATTGTTCTGGTCTCTACTTGGTCATTTAAAACTAGCTTGCTTAATACAACAAAAGAAGAATAATGCCTTCAAGCCTGCAATGTTAGACCATCTCAATGTTTCCCTCTTTCCAATTTTCCCAGTTCTGTTTTATGAAATCCTACTTTAGTGCTCTCTTTTAAAGCTGACTTAAGGGCCTTAAAAAGATCATCATTCATGAACTGGTGGGGTCAGGTGACAAGGGCCTGTCTTTGATGCACAGGAGGCCCTTTGAAGGTTTAAAGGACTAATATCGTTCATAGGTCCATTCAGTATTGAACTTCTTGGATGAGACTGACAACAAATAGGATGATCATTTCCACTGAGCGGAGAGTTTTGCAAGGTGGACAACTCTCTGCTCTGAACTGGACTGAGATCACACATACTTCTCTCTGAGCAGTTGTTTGATAGGAGTATCCCTTCGTCTCCTGTCTCACGCTAGGTTGCTTTATGAGACACACAGCGTGAATTCAAGGCCAGGACAAATATAAATACCACCTTCCTGAGGGTTTTTTTTTTTTTTTGTAGATGGTGCTCTGAGCCATTGGCTCAGGCAAACTTGAAACCATCAATAAAATCCCAGAGTAAAAAGAATGCCACACATAAGAGTAAAATTGAACTTTATGAAATTTTCATAATTCAAGTCTCTAGTTGTACAAAATTTACATCAAAATTTCTAGCATGAAGGAGGCCATGAGTTATATCAGCTTGACTAATTTAATTGCTAAAGATTATGTAGCTTTGCAAAGGACAAATGAAGGGGCTTGTATCCATCAAAGTGATCACAGGAAAATAAACACAGAAAAATAAGACAACAACAGAAATAAAAGCCCCAAATAAATTTAACTACACAGAACCCGAGGGCCCTTGTAATTAAGGGTGATTTATAATGGGATTATAAATTCAAGAACCATAAGGGATTTTAGAGATGACCTCATCTATTTTTCTCATTTGCCAACTCTCAGGCCCAGGAAAATGTAGAAAAATAAGTTGCTTATATACTACCATGTGGCTACAAAATGGAGAACAAAGGCTGGGATCTTCATCTCTGGGTTTCAGTTGCAGTTGCTCTTTTCACCAAGTGGGCTTCAGCCATGCCCTGAAGGTAGGTAGGGAGGCTTTTACTGAAACAGAAAGAGACATTTTTGAAAAGTTTGGAATAGATGTGACTTATTCAAGGAGATAGTAAACAGAGAAGAGAGAAGTTAAATGTTTGATCAGGGTAGAAAAGGTACTTTTTACATTCTTCAGACTCATGATCTTTACTGAAAGAACTAGTAAGATATAATTTTTTGTTGAAACCAGTAATTAAGAAACAAATGATGGCTGATTGAAGACCGTATACTTCTTTTTACCAAATATATTGGAAAAGTGTATCAGGATGTTTACTTTCTTAGTAGTTCTCTGTAATAAATCTATAGTCTTAGGTCCTAACAAATGCATAAACATGATTCTTATCAATTATAGTGAAAATTTTGATCAAGTTTATTTTCAGAAGAAATTAAATATTTGTTCATTAATTAATTAACAGCAATTTCAATGGTGAGGAGACAAGATAAACTGTTCAATGGCTTTTAAACAAAAATATAAAATTAAAAAGAGGAAAAGAAAAGGTAGAAGTTTTGAAAACAGTGAAAAAAGTCTAGATTTAGTTAAACAAAGATGGTCATAAGAAGTATAGAATGATACCTTTCAGAGTTAGAAGTCAGTAAGGAAATACATGTTTATTTGTAGGGAGGAGTGGCTAAAAAGTGTGGTTTAATGTTCTCATTTTGCTGCTGAACTAACATGAATGAAATGAACTACATGAAGTAAATAAGAAACAGAAGTATTGTTGGTATTTACATTTAAAACACGACTCATGGATTACAGGTTGTTCTTTAGTATGAGAACAATGAACACATACATTAAACATGAGTCAGATTGCCCAGAATCAAATTTAATTAGTGGAAGCAGCTAGTCCACCTGGTAAATAAGTCATTGTGCACATGTTAGAACTTGATTATTTTGATCATCCTGTAAAACTTCGATTTGTTTTTAAGAACTCAGTTTATTAACTATCTCCATCTGGAGGAGCCCTCTGATACTCCTGTTCTCTGTGGCTCCCTTCTTCCTTGCTTTGCTATAATTCTGTGGTGTAATTTACTTTTCTGCACTCTGCCTCCATTGTTGATTTTTTCATCTTACTCAGTGAAAAAATACCCAAGAGCTGTGATTATATCTCTCTTTTCTGCATCTACAGTGCTCTGTTCTCAGTGTCTGGCACATAGTACAAACTCGATAGAAAACAGTTTCACAAATGAAATTGTTGGTTAAGGATGAGAGAAAATGAAAGAATGAAGGGAAACTTTAGCTTCAAGTCTGCATTCTATAGACTACTCACTGTTTTGTGGATATAGCAGCAAGGTTTCTGTGAGAATAAACATTTTTTTTTCAAGGTGAAGGGTCATATTGCAAACTAGAGCTACCCCATGGTAATTGTGACTCAATGTCAACTCTAAAATTATACAATAATTGTAAAGCTACTTTGCTCTAGAATGTTAAAGTTATATCTCCTTTAACAAGTGTCTCTCCAAATGTGACATGATAATAACTCAAGCACTTTGATCTCATCATATTTTCAGTACTTTATTATCCAATTCATGCCATCTATTCAGTGAGTATTTAAGGAATGCTCTAGCAGAGTAATAGCAATTACACTTTCTTCTCCTTGTGAAGTTTACGTACAAGGATAAGAAGCAGTTGATAGACAATCAATGTGGCCAAAGAGCAACGGAAGGAAAGAATAACAGACGATAGGATTTACTGAATGCTAGAAGAGTCTCTGTGTGTCATATGTGGGTTAGGCTGTGCTTGCAGGTCACCAAGGCTCTGCCTTTGTTGTGTAACAGTGTATGCAATTGTTCTTCCTTAACTTTTTCTAGAGGTTCAGCCCAAGGGTACCATGGCTGGAGGTTGAACTTTCAATGTGTTTTCATATCTAAATTGAGTGCTCCTCACATTGCAATGATGTAAGTATCCTGTTGTTGATTATCCTCCAGACATATTCAGCCCAACTTAGTTTGTAGCAGAATTTCTACTTTAATAAAATTTAAGAGAGATTGGGGGAAATGCCCAGGATATACTATAAAATATAACTCTTTGAGAAAGAATAGGAAAAACTGAAGAAAGTAGAAAAAGGGGTATAGGAGGTGCCCAGAAATCATTAGGAAAAATAGAACCAATGATCTATTGTAAAACTTATACCTTCAGCAAGGGATAAAGTAAATTGGACAATAATTCAAACAATATTATGTGCACATGTGTGCAAACTGATCTAATGAAAGGAGTAAAAAGTGATACCAGTTGAAAATAAGTCATTCTACTTCCAGTAAATTTTATAAACCTTTGCCTGGAAATATGGTAAATGGCATTTAAGTAGGAATAAAAAGAAAGAGAACCAGCTATGACATGATTACAGAGGCATAGTGATTCAGAGATGAAATAGATCTTGGAAGGACATGTATATAAACTTTGTAACTTTACCATTGAAACTGAATTGAGGGAACTATTAACTGCAGACCATCTTGAAAGAGAGAAGAGGTCAATAATTCTACACACTATAGATATTTACATAAGCTTAGCTCCTTTGCTGACTTCTCTTATACTTGTGATCACATTTTATGAATGCAAACTTCTTGATAGTAGGCGCTATCTCTCACATACCACTGAAATCCTGTTGCTTAGAATAGAGCCTGGTATAATGGTTCTATTATAACTACTTGATCACTGCCTTGCTTGTTGAGTAGATAGGCAAATGAATGATGAATAACGCTACGACTGACTTTCCACAAACTATGATAAATCAAAAAGCCAAATAACAGAGCATCTGATAAAACTTGGCTTAATTTTAGAAACTTTTCTCTGTCAAATTTTTAAGAAATAATGAAAAGAATTGCCAGGTCAATCTTAATTCCAAATAAAATAGAGTCAAAATTACTGAGAGCAAAGCATGTACCAAACCACTTTCGTGTATTAGATTGATTCCCATGGCAACCTCCTGAGATATGTATTATACTCAATGAGAAAAAAGGAATAACCAGGTCTAGGGAAATTATATAAATTGCCCAAGTAACACAGCTGGTAAACAACAGAACTAGATTTGAAGGCCACTCTGGATGCCTGCACAACAAATGCCCACTTCCTTTCTGTTCTTCCAGTCTCCCTTTCAGTGAAATAAGACTTAAACAAGTGGTGTTTAAAAACCTATGAGGGTGTAATCTCAGCTTAGAAATTACAACAACTATAAGTAGGTACACTGAATATAATTAAACTATACCCTAAACTTTAGGAAGACTGTTTGGGAAGGGAAGGCCTGATTCTATGGTCATCCATTTTAAAATGGAAGATTACTCCAGTGTTATATAAAAAAACTCTGAGACATGAAATTAATGGTAAAATCTGTTAACCATCTTCTTCTTCTAAGTCCAGGCTTTGTCACTTCCTAGTGTGTGATCTTGGGAACTTCTCTGCTTCTCATTTTCCTGATTTGTAAAACAGTAATGGCAGGAATACTTTTCTTTATAAAGTTGGAGAACTACATGAGGTACAATTGTAAAGAAAAATGTTTAGAATAATGGGGGCACACAGTAGACATTTAATGAATGTTAGCTATTATACTGAAGATGAAGAAATGCAACCATCCCAGTGGTTTTGTGATAAAAGATGCAAGATCAAATGAATAGCATCCTAGAAGGGAAGAAATCAAGACAGTATGGAATGACATAGAGACTGTCATACAGAGCAAAGTAAGTCAGAAGAGAAAACCAAATGTTGTATATTAACACATACATGTGGAATCAAGAAAATCATATAGATTATTTTATTTGCAAAGCAGAAATAGAGACATAGACATAGTCAAAAAAATGTATGGACACCAAGGGGGAATGAGAGGAGTGGGATGAATTGGGAGATTGGCACTGACACGCATACACTATTGATACTGTGTATAAAATAGGTGAGCTTCCCATGTGGTGCTAGTGGTAAAAAATCCACCTGACATTTCAAGAGACGTAGGAGATGAAGTTTCAATTCCTGCATCGGGAAGATCCCCTGGAGGACATGGCAATCCACTCCAGTATTCTTGCCTGAAATCCTCATGGACAGAGAAGCCTGGTGAGCTGCAAACCATGCGGTCACAAAGAATTGGACATGACTGAGTGTCTGAGCACACACACGCACATACACAAAATAGATAACTAATGAGAACCTACTGTATAGCTCAGGGAACTCTACTCAGTGCTCTGGGAAATCCAAAAAAAGAGAGATGTATGTGTGCTGCTGCTGCTGCTGCTAAGTTGCTTCAGTCGTGTCCGACTCTGTGTGACCCCACAGATGGCGGCCAACCAGGCTCCTCCATCCCTGGGATTCTCCAGGCAAGAACACTGGAGTGGGTTGCCATTTCCTTCTGCAATGCATGAAAGTGAAAAGTGAAAGAAGTCGCTCAGTTGTGTCTGACCCTCAGCGACGACATGGACTGCAGCCCTCCAGGCCCCTCTGTCCATGGGACTCTCCAGGCAAGAGTGCTGGAGTGGGGTGCCATTGCCTTCTCCAGAGATGTATGTTTACATAGAGCTAATTCACTCTGCTGTATAGTTGAAACTAACACAACATTGTAAAGCAACTATACGCCAATAAGGGGCTTCCCTGGAAACTCAGATGGTAAAGAATCTGCCTGCAATGTATAAGACCTAGGTTTGATCGCTGGGTAGGGAAGATCCGCTGGAGAAGGAAATGGCAACCCACTCTAGTATTCTTCCCCGGAATTTCCAGGGACATAGGAGCCTGGCGGGCTGCCATCCATGGGATGGCAAAGAGTCTAGAACACTCTCACTGTCACATACTCCAGTAAAAATTAATTTAAAAAATGACAGCATGGGATGATGTTTAGTGGAATCAGTTGCAAATGAAAAATCAGTTCTCTTTTAGGGAGAGGATTGAAGTAGCAGTCTACATTCTGAAGAATAAAGTGAACCTGCAAAAGTTGAATGCAGTCTGCACTGGCTGCTGGTGGCATGAGTGGTGTGTTCTGAGTGACCACAGACTTTTCAAAAAGTAAACACATTGGAAATCAAAAGGAAGTTAAAATATTGGGAAAACTGACTAAAGTATCCGGATTAAATAGAATAGAAATAAATATAAATGCCTGAATTTAGGCTCAAAATGTCAAAATAGTAAGGAAATGTTTGCCATTACCTTGGAGACAGATTTGTTTATTGATTGAAAATTATCCTGATTCCCTTTATAATATGTATGTGTGCTTAGTCGCTCTGTGGTTTTCGACTCTTTGGGGTCCTATGGTCTTTGGCCCACCAGGCACCTCTGTCCATGGGGATTCTCCAGGCAAGAGTACTGGAGTGAGTTGCCATGCCCTCCTCCAGGGGATCGTCCCAACCCAGGAACTGAACGCAGGTCTCCTGCATTGCAGGTGGATTCTTTACCATCTGAGCTACCAGGGAAGCCCTTTATAATACTTATCACTATTATTGCATATTTACTTGTGATATGTCTATAAGTTACTAGAATGTGTGTCTCCAGATAGTAGGGAGGTTCATGGGTCTTGTCCACAGATGCCCACAAGGTGCTTTAGCACAGTGACTGGCACATGGAAGGTACACACCAGCAGCATGTTAAAATGATCTTTTAAAATAAATCCCCTTCACCTTGGCTTTTTGGGGAAAGTTTCTTAATTCATCTAAGCTCCTGAGTCTTCATCTCTAAAAGTGTTATAATAAATGAGATGATGCATTAATACATAAAATACTTGTCTTGGTGTAGCCTCTCTTATATTCTTATTTTACTGTTTCTGTCTAGTGATGTTATATAGTGAATACATTCTATACTTTGTATATATGAAATGACACAGGTCTGGTCTTCTATAAATAGCATGCATCATAGACTACATGATATTTTATACATTTTATCTTTGTTAGAAACTCCAAAATTATTTTGCAATGAAAATTGCTATCTGCACTATATCTTTATTGAAATATTGATAAAAACAAAGAAATTAAATCATATTGAATTCAATTTTCTGTCTGGTGATGTTATATAGTGAATACATTCTATACTTTGTATATATGAAATGACACAGGTCTGGTCTTCTATAAATAGCATGCATCATAGACTACATGATATTTTATACATTTTATCTTTGTTAGAAACTCCAAAATTATTTTGCAATGAAAATTGCTATCTGCACTATATCTTTATTGAAATATTGATAAAAACAAAGAAATTAAATCATATTGAATTCAATAGGGTTTATTGAATATCATTACATTATATAAAGATAATACCATCTCTAGCTTCAAAGACTGAGTATGATCTAGCTTGCTGGACTTAAATAGGTATATTGTGAGCAATATATAAAAATGTAAAGAGGATCTGGAGTCAGCATTATTCTCAGTATGTGATTTTTTTGTGTGTGTGTGCAAAGTTGGTATTGAACTCTTGGAGGCATCAATTTTAATACTAATAATTACATGCTTAAGAGTTTTCTTTGGTTAGACAAAAGCACTACAATGCAGTAAAGCGAATCACAAAGGGTTATTTAGCTGTTCTATTTTCTTTAACTTCAAATGAAAACAATTATATTTGAGACGTGTACTGAAGAAATGGGTGAATCATAAGGTCAAATTATCCTTAAGACAGAATCAAATGACCATTGAAATCTCTTATGAAAGACATTTGGCTTAGGAAAATCGTTTTCTTTTACTTGAGACTCAGCATTTATACATTTGCTGTTTTAAAAATTACTTCCAAAGATTATCTCTCTATTGTAATGGAATTGTTGTGCAAATATGGCTCAATACATAGAATGAGAGCTTTTATGGTGTCCTGTATGGTTCCATCATGACCCTTAAAGAGGCTGCTCAGGTCTCTGCACAGTCTGCCCTCTGGTGCCCCAGGTCTGTGCTGCCATAGTCACATTCTCCAGCTTATCAGTCCTGAAATAAAAAGCATATTCTGAGCTCAAAAAGAGACTTGATAGAGGCAGCTTAAATTCAATTTAAGAAAATCAAATACTATCAAAGGCTGATTTTGATAGAAGCTTTATACCATTAAAAGGCAAAACCCCAAATAAAATATCTTAAAATACCACTTGAGCACTGTTCTAATTATCAGGGAAAAAAGGTATGATATTGCAGAAAGATTTTCCATATACCGCACTAAACTTTCTGCAAGAATTATAAAGCAGTTTTAGAATTTCGAGAGCTGAGTGTCTTTTGGAAAATTAATCTGTGTAATAAACACACCTAGTAATGAATGCAGTCTTCATTATTTTAGATTCCTTCTTAAAGAAAAAGTTATAGCCAAACATACTTTTTCTTCTCATAGATGTTTTTAAACATTAAGTAGAGATTCAAATACATACTGACCCTCTGATACATACAAAATATTTTTGAGCTTGGTTACCAAAATTCTTACACTTTAAATAATCATAGGAAATAAAGTCCAGGAAAAAAACAGCATATGTTGAAATTATAAAATATAGTTTAGGGTTCAAAAATTACATGATGAAATTTATTTTTTAATTTAAACAAGCTGCTAGATTTTATGAAAGACATCTTTGTCTTCCAAATTAATGTTTAAAATGTGATCAGTCTAGTCGTATTTTAACCTGAAATGATCAAAATCGGGCTATTTAATACTTTATTAATTGTAGTCTGTTAAAGAAGATGACTAAGTTCAGAATCTACTAGTTGAATATGTGACAGTAGCTGTCATATTTGTGGTATTTACTGTTTATCGTAAATGTCTTTTCACATAGAGAATTTTATTTGTATGACTAGCACTATATAAAAAGCATAGCGAAGTTTTGTGTATTGCAGAGTAGTTGGCATCCTTTTATGTTAAAAAAAGAAGTATAGCATTGGAGAACCCACAGATATGAAAACTATATAATAATTAAAATATTATAAATTCATTTGTTAAGGGGAAAGTAGACTTATGGTTGGTTTTAATGATTAACTATATATAATCTCTTGCACAATACCACACATGTCTTTGATGACATCAACCTCAGAAATAAATCATTTTAAGTAGCAAAGGCAGCAATTATAAAAGGATGTCAGGTTAAAAAACTGAGCAATTAGACAAGAATTTTAGTAGGGCATGATTCAGTGTAGGTATGATTTTTAGTATTAATTTTTATTATATCTCTTTATAATAAAATATTTTAATCTCTCTCAAGATCTCTCTAGTTTAACTAAGTCCTCCCACCAGATATGCAAACTAGAGCCATGCTAGTCATTTTGGAATTGTGAAAAAAAGGAGGTAATAACGTGTTGTGTTAAACTCTACTGTTTCAATTCATTTCAGTGAGAATCAGTCAATAAAAAGTCCTTGTTTCAGCAAAGGCGAGGGAAGAAACAAAAGGACTTAATGAAATGATCTGTTTACAAAATGCTAAGTGAGGGTTGAGGAAAACAGCATTAAATCCAATTTTGGTTTCCTAATGTAATTTAGGAAATCTCATACGCTCCCAGATTTTGCTTGTCTTTTTTTTTTTTTTTTTTTTGTAAATGGACTGAGGCATGTAGTCTTTTTTTTTTTTAATATTAAATTTTTTAAAAAGCTGTTCAACTTTCTTTCTCTTCAGCTTTACTACAGTATTTCTAAATAGCCCAGAAGAGATAAATCAACGCTGGAACTGTAACCTTACGCTTATATACTTGTTAAATGACTTTTTTACAGTCTGTTATTGCTAGAAATTGGATTGCTTTTAAACTAATGCTGTCTGGCGGGCAAAAGTGAGTGAAACCGCAAAGCCTGGAGGAACACTAATTACTTGTTTTAATTAGTAGCAACTTTCACTAGAGTATAATCTCCCTACAGGCCACTTTTCCGTAGGTGTGAAAAAAAAAAAAATCATGTAGGAACAAACTGATAATCTCTTACTTGCCCCTAAATGAGAGAAGAACTCTGCTTCTAGTATAGACGGGCCATGCTGTACAAGCCTCCAAACCCGCCGGGAACGGGGCCTACCAGGCTAGGCTACCCGATTCAAAGATCTTTAGCAATCAGTTGCACAATAGAACCCCTTATTTTATGCTGCTACATCATAAAAGTGGTCCTTTTGTTACATTTCCATCCTGAAAAGGGTCTTAATCCCTTTCTTTTCAGACAGTCTATGGCAAATTCCATGGGGACATCCCATTCGCCACAAGGACTGAAATGACCCACTCGGAAAGCAGCATGCTAAGCTTTGAGCCTTTCTTCCCCCTGCCACTCTCCAGAGAACATTAAATCGTACTTTTCATTCCCCTCACCATAGGGGGAACCCCCTTAATGATGACAGAGAAAGAAAAATTCCTTCACACTATCCTATGATACCATTCTGCTGTCAGGCAGGCGTTTCCCTGGCCGGAGAATCAAACATGGCTTCCAGCAGGTGGATGGTGCTCAAGGTCACAGGCAGCCAAATGCAGAGGTTACACGCGGAGGAAGCGCAGGTTCCCACAGCAAATTAAGTCATCTGTGAAGCCTTCTCATTTCCCAGCGACTAAATTTACGACTAGTCTAAAGGGTCATCATTGCTTGCATGCACATGTGCTTTAATGAAAGTATCTGAGAGTTTAGAAGAGAGGGAGCATCCTAATTAAACAGGCATACGTGAGCTACACGTTCAAAGAAAATGAGTGAAAATTTCAAATGTGTTTATGTAACTCTTGTTATGGATGGAATAGATAAAACTTCATCATTTTATTAATTTAAAAGTAAAGCCTTTGATAGTACATTAAATGTGGGCATATTTCTAAAAGTAAGTGTGGCGGTGTTGGGAAATAGCGTTTTTCCTTGATAGGAAAAATTATTTTAACTTTTCCTTTAAAGATATTGAGAAAATACAATATTATAGTTGAGTAAAGCTATTATAAATCTTGCTTACTATGCTGTGGATTCCCATAGCATATGAAATATGCATTTCATTTAAAAAAGTGTAGCTGACTTAAAATGATTTTTTAAAAACATAAAAATAGGCAGCAGTAAATTAGTAGTCTCCATTGGGTTTAATAACCTGTACTTGATTAATTCAAATTAAAATAAAGTTTTTTTTCATAGATTTGTGGCAGAATTCAATTTTTTATTATTTAAAATACTTTTTAAATAAGGTAGTCCTTGTTCAGAAGATGAAATTGAATAGAATCTATTCCATTTTACACAAATGACTTGGAGAATTGTCTAGTAAACTTATACAGTTGTTGAAATTTTCAACTGTAAATGGTGATATCATTATAAACATTCCTTTGATCTGATTATGCTACTTTAANTCAATTTTTTATTATTTAAAATACTTTTTAAATAAGGTAGTCCTTGTTCAGAAGATGAAATTGAATAGAATCTATTCCATTTTACACAAATGACTTGGAGAATTGTCTAGTAAACTTATACAGTTGTTGAAATTTTCAACTGTAAATGGTGATATCATTATAAACATTCCTTTGATCTGATTATGCTACTTTAAAAAAATAGACATTTGTTAAATATTATTTGTCAATATTCTGGATTAATAATTAAGGGATAACTTAATTTAAAAGTCCCCCACTCCTTTAGAGACAAAATTTCTTGCAAAGTTATTTGTATATAATCACATAGCAAAATATTATATACATATATATAAAATTTCAAATGGTAATATCATATACACATTGATTTGTCTCATGCTCAAGAATTTAAAACTTCTGAATTATAAAAGCTACCTTAAAAATTAGAACCACCCTCAAAATCAAGCACAGCAACTCTAGAATACAATAGATATGTTTATTCTGCCATTGTTATACCATTCAGGTGGTGATATTTTCCTATGCTTATTTAAAATGTCAAGGGGAATAAAACCCTCTAACACGCTTATGCTATAACTTTCCTTTGTTACTGCAGAATAGTTATCTCCAGGAACTTTATTTTTGCTTGCATAGAAATACCTTTAGTTGCTGTTTTGTAAAAAAAGTGAAAATTCACAAAGCATTTCTCCCAAATCATAGGATCCTGGGCCTGCAGCTTGTTTTCTTCAATGGCAGGTTAATGGTGGGTTGTATCAGAATTCAGCTTAGGGAGGGCTGGGGGACGCTGTGCATGAGATGGCAAAAGGAGGTCTGAATGAGTAAAAGTAAACATCCAGAATAAAGGCACAGTTGAAAGGGGCTTTGTGAGCAAGGGTGTTGCAGGAGTGGAGAATGAGCGAGGGTGGGGCTGTCCCACTCTTTGTTTCCCAGCACAGCGGTGTGTCTGGGGACCCGCATTGTGCCATGAATGAACTGACCATCTCTCAAACAGGCTAATAGTCACCCCTGTAAGCACATTTAAATCATCAAGCCTAAATATTTGGAGTTATTTGGGGTTCTTTTTTCATTAATTAGTGGCTACCTACCTACCCCGTCTCAATTTTTTGTATGCTGTTTCTCTTTAATACTTTTTACAAGACACATTCTGAAATCCATGGCCAAAAGCTATGCATGGGAAAGGATGCTGTTTAAGTCTGAAGACAAATGGTTTATCTGTAAGATTTATAGGTGACGTAGAGCACGTACACATCAAGTGAGATGCAAACTCAAACACAATTTATCCTTGTCTTCAAGTTTTAATTTCTAAGCAGACTGTACTGTTCAGTGCAATTTAACTTTATTTGCTCTACTGTGGGAAAGGATACCCACATTTGAAGAGGTATCTTTCAGGATCTACATGCCACAGAAGAAAGTTGACCAAATACAGGTTGGAAAAAGGGAAAAAAAAAAAAGGAAACATTTTTTATCCCATTGCTAAATATCAAGCTATTTATGTTTTATAATCCTGAAAATTCTCTAGGTAGGTGTCTTGATGGGAAATAAAACTTAAAAGTCCACAAGGGACTCAATCACAATTCCAAGTGTCATTTAAATTCCATTATTAACTTTTTCAGTATTGTGACTGGTGATTAGCCTCTTAGGGAAATACCATTAATAAAATGACTTAATTACTGAAAATTCAAGCAGAGAACTTACTTGTACTTTTTCATTATTTATATTACTGTATGTACGTATATGTGTATAAATAGCTGGTACCTTATTTGATAAGGCCTATGTAAAGACTAATTTGCCTTCTGAATTAACAAGTGATAAAATTATAAGGAATTTTTATTATTGACCTTTAAGGCAAATACTTATTCCTGACTCAAAACATAGTCAACCATTATATATAAAGCAAAACTTTAAAGGTACAGATATATTTACTATTTTGATAATTTAATTCTTTTTATCTTTGGAAACATTTGTGTTCAATTTTGAAACATAAATGCCAAAACAAAAATAATCTTATATTTGAGAAGATGTGGTAATAATATAAGTAAATATTTTAATTCAGTTTAGTTTAGTTCAGTCGCTCAGTCCATGAATCGCAGTACGCCAGGCCTCCCTGTCCATCACCATCTCTCGGAGTTCACTCAAACTCATGTCCATTGAGTCGATGATGCCATCCAGCCATCTCAATGAGAGGGTAACAGGCAGGAAGGCCAGGGGTCTCCAAACAGAGGAAATAGCCTCCAAGTGTCAGACATTTTATCTCTCTTAAGCGGCAGGAGGAAACTAGCGATATTTTTTCCTTCTCTATACAAATTTAAAAGGTTTCTCTTAAAATTCTGTGTTGCCATAATGATACCTGGTTTCACCTGAAGGTAACCAATGCCTTTTTCTTATGGAAATGTTTATCTTAAGCTATGCTAATGTACTATGCATTTACCCCCAAACTCTGTCTTCAAGTCGGTTCGGCCTTTTGGGCTCAATCTACTTGATAAACCAGTATGTTATACTCTGATATTGTTCCTCTAATCTATGTAAATGAAACTATTTGTATGGTGATCTGCCCTTCTTCAAGATTCAAGTTAATCATTTTATGGCCCAAGATCAACCATTTGGAGCCAAGGTTATCCCAAAATATTCTTATGGGTGAGGGGCCTGGTGCCATTCTAAGTTT
>SJYX01023142.1:359034-369645 GCA_006410675.1 Oreotragus oreotragus
AAGAGTTTGGATTTAATCCCAAATTCAAGGGTAGTTCTATAAATTCTTCCAACTCAGGGATCAAACTCAGGTCTCCCGCATTGTAGACAGGCACTTTACTGTCTGAGCCACCAGGGAAGTCCTTAGGTTTAGAGGTATTAGTTATTATTATTTCTCTTCATGTTATACAATATTTATCAGGTATCTCTCTACTGGAACATTATAATATTGATATATCATTGAATTTTTAATAATTTTTCCTTGTAGAAAATGCTTTTGGACTTTTCTCAAAATAAAAGCATGTTCTTGGCAGAAAGAATAATGCTATTTCTCCCTATTTGTCCACAAATGGTAACTCCTAGGCAGCCTCTCTGAGAAGGCGATGGCACCCCACTCCAGTACTCTTGCCTGGAAAATCCCATGGATGGAGGAGCCTGGAAGGCTGCAGTTAATGGGGTCGCTGAGGGTGGGACACATTGGGGAAGGAAATGGCAACCTGCTCCAGTGTTCTTGCCTAGATAATCCCAGGGATGGGGGAGCCTGGTGGGCTGTCGTCTGTGGGGTTGCACAGAGTCAGACATGACTGAAGTGACTTAGCAGCAGCAGCAGCAGGCAGCCTCTACAAGCTACAGTGGCATAGGATGTTAAGTGGAGGAGGAAAAAAGACTCAGGGAGAATACAGAGTGGAGATTCCATATGTTTCCAACATTGGAAAAAAATACGTTTCCAGTGGCCATAGTGAGGGTAAGATATGACTTATGGCAGTTGTGAAATAATCCATCTATTTCATTGATGACACGATATAGCACATAATAATAAGGTGTTAGTTATCGTTATTGGAGAAGGCAATGGCAACCTACTCCAGTACTGTTGCTTGGAAAGTCCCATGGACAGAGGAGCCTGGTGGGCTGCAGTCCATGGGGTTGCCAAGAGTCAGACACTATTGAGCTACTTCCCTTTCACTTTTCACTTTCATGCATTGGAGAAGGAAATGGCAACCCAACTCCAGTGTTCCTGCCTGGAGAATCCCAGGGATGGTGGAGCCTGGTGGGCTGCCGTCTGTGTTCGCACAGAGTAGGACACAACTGAAGTGACTTAGCAGCAGCAGCAGCAGCAGCAGTTATCATTATTATATTTGATGTGTAAAATTATGTCAAAGAAACATTTTTTCTGAAATGATGTAAAGGATGCTTGTCAAGTCAAGATTCACAACTTGAATATTCAGTAGTTCCCATTATAAGCAGTAGCAATTTAGTTATAGAGGCTAGCTTTTCATTTATAAGCTATGTGTAAAACGCCAGGCTGTCACTGAATAGAGCCATTTGAGAGCAAGCTATTTTAGTACTTTTATAAAAAAGTAAATTTTATTTGTTAAATTTTATTCCTTAAAAAGGGAGTTTTTTCTGACTTCTCACATGTCTTTCTCTATACTGAGAACATTTAGGATTACTTCACATAGAATTGTAGAGTTAATAAGATCTAATAAGATCAAACCGATACAGACTTTTATTCCTTTTTTTTCTGTCTCACCTTAAACATGCCAAAGGTATAAGAATATAGCCAGTTATTCCCCAAACTAGCTTCCTTTCTCTGTCTCTTCCCTACGTGCATCCAAATGCAGAGGACTCCCAGGGGAAAAGTAAACCATGAGAAGGAGGGAGCCTGGTTCCCTAAATCACCATGTGATAGCTCTTTAACCAAACACTGACTTTGAGCTGTTATGTCAACAACAAAGAGACAGCTTGCCCATTAAGCCATTTGTTGCGATTTTTGGTTTGGATGTTTTAACTCTTGCGGTAACTTGATTAATATAACCACACATACTCAAGACACCCCAGGAAATGCCATTCTCTCAAGAGATAAGCTTAATATATATATATTTTTAAAGTCACTTAAAATTTGCATCTTTCCCTCCCAAGAATTTCTCCTCTTTAGTTGTCTGTTTCTTTTAATAGTATCACTATTTTCCCAGTCTCTTACGCTCAAAATTGTGGTGTTATCATTGGCTCTGTCTTGTCCCCATATGTAATTAGTTGCCATCTCCCGTAAAGTTTGAATTCTCAATGATCCTTATACCCAGCCCCTCTTCTGCTAATGTAGCTAAAGAATAATATATATCTTCAGCCTCTTTCTTTGATCATTAAGCAATTCAACTACAATTTATTTTGTTCTCAATATGTGCTTAGTATCATGGTAGGAATTATATCAGAGTCCAGCAAGGAGGAAAAAAAAACACAACAACCAGCACCCAGTAATGTAAACAGGGAAAACTCAATATGAAGGGTTAACTAGCAAAAAACAAACAAAACAAAACACACACACACACAAATAAAAACGTCTCTAAGGCTAAAGTAAAAGGATGTGCAGAAAGCAACTACTTTATCTAGGTATAAGAGAGGGTGAACAAGAGGAAACTAATAACTTAGAAGAATCTTCTAAATGCAGAGATTAGAGCTCCTGGGAGAAAGCATGATTGCCACAGAAACACACAGCCTGCCAGTGCTTGGGAAATCTGCAGAAGTGCGAAGTAGGTCCAGTTGTTCCCTAAGAATCACCCATATGAGTGTTGAGAAATTTGCTTAAGGGTGGTATGGGATGTACCTCATACTTAGGAATGTCCCCTTGAGTGAGTGAAAAACTTGCTGGAAGAAGCAGTCGGGCCAGAGAGAGTCCTGGCAAAAGGTTTATCAGGAGGCTGTGATTGGGCTGGTCCCTAAGAAAGGTCTGATTTTTATTTGTACTTTTTCTTCTTGTGCCTTCTCTTAACAAAGCTTTGTTCGTGTCAGATGGCAAAGAAGAAACGTTTACGAAGTCCAGCCATAGTATTACCAAGCGAGGCAAAGACAAATGGATTTGGAGCTAAGAAGCGTTACTGTGATAACTGGCACAGGGCCTACTCAGAAAAACAACCAAGTGCCCGTATTTCATTAGTTCATGAAATACTTATACTTAGATAAAAAGTAAATGTAGTAAATGCTAAGGTGTGTGTGTGGTGTGTGTGTGTGCGCTCAGTCACTCAGTCACGTCTGACTCTTTGCAGCCCCACTGACTGTAGCCCACCAGGCCCCTCTGTCCTTGGACTTTTCCAGGCAAGAATGCTGGAGCAGGTTGCCATTTCCTACTCCAGGAGATCTTCCCAGCCCAGAGATTGAAACCATGTCTTTTGCGTCTCTTGTATTGGCAGCCAAATTTTTCATCACTGCACCACGTGGCTAAGATAGGGGTATATAAAATGTTCCTGGGAACACAGAGAAGGTCACTTAATCAATCGTAAGGAATTGGAAGAATGATGATGAAAGAGTTGATGCTTTGGCTGAGTTTCAAAGAATGAGTAGGTATTAGCTAGCTGGGGTTTGGGTGAAGAGGAGAGAACTTTTCAGATAGAATAAAAAAGCAAGGGTAAAGGCTAAAAGTGAGCTAGAGCATTGCTTATATGATGAATTATAAATTATATTACATTACCATATGTAAAATAGATAACCCAAGGGAATTTGCTGTATGGTTCAGAAAACTCAAACAGGGGTTCTGTGTCAACCTAGAGGGGTGGGGTGGGGAGGGAGATGAGGGANATCTGTCTCTTATACACATCTAGATGTGTATAAGAGACAGGTGTCAACCTAGAGGGGTGGGGTGGGGAGGGATATGAGGGGAGGCTCAAAACGGAGGGGATGTATGTATACCTATGGCTAATTCATGCTGAGGTTTGACAGAAAACAACTAAATTCTGTAAAGCAATTATCCTTCAATTAAAAAAATAAATTTAAAAAAATTTAAGAAGTCAAAAAAAATTATGACAAAATATGACCTATTTTTTGGTAAGTATAGGTTAGGTCACTTTTTTTTTTTTAATGTTTTCTGAGATACTTGAATTTTATCCTAAAGTTATTGGAGAGTAACTGATGGATTAGAAAGAATTGATGGAGGTAGAGATGGGGTCAAGATTGGAATCAAAATACAAAACTTCCATTGGCAGGGTGAACCTGATGTAAGTTCTACAAGGACTGATATCTCTATTCACTGGTGAAGCCCAAGGCCTATAATAGTATCTGGGACATAGCCACATCTCAAAAACTATTTGCTAAATAAATGAATGAATGAGAGAGTGATAGTTCATTTTAAAGATGATAGCTAATTTGACTTGAATGAGGAGTAACTGAGTATTAAAGTTTAATGCGAGGTGAATAAAAGTCTTTAGCTCAAGAGCGTCTGTGAAGAAATTTGGTTTTGGGAACTGTCAAGATATAGGTTGTTGACAGGTTGTTCAGTTACTCAGTTATCTGACTGTTTACAATCCCGACTGCAGCATGGCAGGCTTCCCTGTGCTCCACTATCCCAAAACTAAAGGTAGGATTTGAAATTTTGAGGCTAGATAAAATCATTTAGGGAAAGTGTACATGGGGTGCTAAGAAAAGAAGAAATGACAGAATTTAGGAAACATTAATTATTGTAGGAGTAGAGAAAAAGAAGCTGGAAATAAGGGTGAGAAATAGCTAAAGATTTTTGGACAAGATTTTGAGAGAGAGATAGTTTGAAGAAGAAAAGAGACAAGATCAAGAAAGAAGCAGGAGGCAATAGTTTCAAATGCAGAGTAAGAGTCAAATAAGATAAAAAATAATGTTAATATCTTTTAATCTGACTTTCTTTCCCTAAACCTATAAGATTTCTCTCTGTTGAGCCTTCCTAAAGTCTAGTTCTAATCATGTAACTCTTTCTCTAAAAGCTTCCACTGATTTCTCACTGCCCTCAAGTCAATTTCAAGAACAATCTATGAGGCCCAACCCTCAGGACAGGTGTAACGCCTATTTTGAACTCCACAGCATTTCACTGGGACTTATCACATTCAGCATTCTTATTAACATATCTGTACTTCCCTTTTCACATCTATAATCATTCTCAATGGGACTGTAAGTTTACTGAGAACAGGAATCGTGTCTTACTCATGTTTCTGCAGATGCAGTGTGATGCTTAATCTTTTAAAAGTAAAATGCATTAAGCATTCACTGTATTCTGAACACTGAACTAGATTGCCTTTCCTTATATTATTAGCATCAAAGCTTATAAGTTAGGTATAATATTACCATTTTGTCTGCTTAGTGGACTTAAAATTCCTCTTCAGATTACTATCATGTAGAATACTATGGTATCCGACCAGGACTGTTTGATGGCTAAGACAGTGAAATGCTTTCTTTCCACACTGCACTGCATTGTAGATGGAAGGACACCAACAAATATTTATTTAATTAAATTGCTTTGAGTTGAAATCGACCTTGGAAATGGTTTTCAATTGTATTAGTAGAGCTCTTTGCTTTATCTTATTGCCTATTATTTTAATTTTATGATTTGGATAATGACATTGAAAGCAGAGGCGGGGGACAGAAAGATAACAAGTCATGGATGACAGGATTAAGATTTTGAATGATACTGACAGGTTGAAATGATGGGTTCAAGTACATGAGTTGAAATTCAACAGGAAGGGTTCTGGAGGATGCATTGGTGTCAGGGAGGCACAGAGGTGAAAGAGCAGTTAGGATGGTTTTAAGCGGTCCAGGAGAAAAGAGATGAGGACTTGAACTCTGTTAATGGGAATGGATGTGAGTGACACGGAGCATTTAGAATCTACATACCTTGACAAGTGAATGGATGCATGAATGAGGAAGAAAAATTCAAATAGGACTGAGCCTGAGTAACCCAGGAAGGGTGAAGACATTGGCAGAGACAGAAAGGTCAGAAGGAGGAGCTGGATTGGGGGTGGAAGGAGAGGAAGCAAGTGATTTCAACTTCATGTATGCAGATTATTCAAGTGGTCATAAACCATTTTGTTTTTGAAACTTGAAACGCTGTTGATTCATCTTAACTCTTTATTTTAGACAAAGTATGGTAGCTATCCTTGAGTTTGAAAGCTATCCAGTATTGAGCAAAAACTTTGTGTCAGGAACGAAGCAGCATGTTGTACGTGGATCATCTTCCTTACTTGTCTTAACTTGCCTTGAAAGTCCATTGCAGCTGCGGAGACTGAAGCTGGCAACTAGAAAAGACAACTTAAAACAACCAGAGACATTTTTTCAAGGCATGCCAAAAAATATGTGGAAATCACTAAGGTTCATATTAAATTCATTATNATCTGTCTCTTATACACATCTAGATGTGTATAAGAGACAGGTGTCAACCTAGAGGGGTGGGGTGGGGAGGGATATGAGGGGAGGCTCAAAACGGAGGGGATGTATGTATACCTATGGCTAATTCATGCTGAGGTTTGACAGAAAACAACTAAATTCTGTAAAGCAATTATCCTTCAATTAAAAAAATAAATTTAAAAAAATTTAAGAAGTCAAAAAAAATTATGACAAAATATGACCTATTTTTTGGTAAGTATAGGTTAGGTCACTTTTTTTTTTTAATGTTTTCTGAGATACTTGAATTTTATCCTAAAGTTATTGGAGAGTAACTGATGGATTAGAAAGAATTGATGGAGGTAGAGATGGGGTCAAGATTGGAATCAAAATACAAAACTTCCATTGGCAGGGTGAACCTGATGTAAGTTCTACAAGGACTGATATCTCTATTCACTGGTGAAGCCCAAGGCCTATAATAGTATCTGGGACATAGCCACATCTCAAAAACTATTTGCTAAATAAATGAATGAATGAGAGAGTGATAGTTCATTTTAAAGATGATAGCTAATTTGACTTGAATGAGGAGTAACTGAGTATTAAAGTTTAATGCGAGGTGAATAAAAGTCTTTAGCTCAAGAGCGTCTGTGAAGAAATTTGGTTTTGGGAACTGTCAAGATATAGGTTGTTGACAGGTTGTTCAGTTACTCAGTTATCTGACTGTTTACAATCCCGACTGCAGCATGGCAGGCTTCCCTGTGCTCCACTATCCCAAAACTAAAGGTAGGATTTGAAATTTTGAGGCTAGATAAAATCATTTAGGGAAAGTGTACATGGGGTGCTAAGAAAAGAAGAAATGACAGAATTTAGGAAACATTAATTATTGTAGGAGTAGAGAAAAAGAAGCTGGAAATAAGGGTGAGAAATAGCTAAAGATTTTTGGACAAGATTTTGAGAGAGAGATAGTTTGAAGAGGAAAAGAGACAAGATCAAGAAAGAAGCAGGAGGCAATAGTTTCAAATGCAGAGTAAGAGTCAAATAAGATAAAAAATAATGTTAATATCTTTTAATCTGACTTTCTTTCCCTAAACCTATAAGATTTCTCTCTGTTGAGCCTTCCTAAAGTCTAGTTCTAATCATGTAACTCTTTCTCTAAAAGCTTCCACTGATTTCTCACTGCCCTCAAGTCAATTTCAAGAACAATCTATGAGGCCCAACCCTCAGGACAGGTGTAACGCCTATTTTGAACTCCACAGCATTTCACTGGGACTTATCACATTCAGCATTCTTATTAACATATCTGTACTTCCCTTTTCACATCTATAATCATTCTCAATGGGACTGTAAGTTTACTGAGAACAGGAATCGTGTCTTACTCATGTTTCTGCAGATGCAGTGTGATGCTTAATCTTTTAAAAGTAAAATGCATTAAGCATTCACCGTATTCTGAACACTGAACTAGATTGCCTTTCCTTATTATATTATTAGCATCAAAGCTTATAAGTTAGGTATAATATTACCATTTTGTCTGCTTAGTGGACTTAAAATTCCTCTTCAGATTACTATCATGTAGAATACTATGGTATCCGACCAGGACTGTTTGATGGCTAAGACAGTGAAATGCTTTCTTTCCACACTGCACTGCATTGTAGATGGAAGAACACCAACAAATATTTATTTAGTTAAATTGCTTTGAGTTGAAATCGACCTTGGAAATGGTTTTCAATTGTATTAGTAGAGCTCTTTGCTTTATCTTATTGCCTATTATTTTAATTTTATGATTTGGATAATGACATTGAAAGCAGAGGCGGGGGACAGAAAGATAACAAGTCATGGATGACAGGATTAAGATTTTGAATGATACTGACAGGTTGAAATGATGGGTTCAAGTACATGAGTTGAAATTCAACAGGAAGGATTCTGGAGGATGCATTGGTGTCAGGGAGGCACAGAGGTGAAAGAGCAGTCAGCATGGTTTTAAGCGGTCCAGGAGAAAAGAGATGAGGACTTGAACTCTGTTAATGGGAATGGATGTGAGTGATACGGAGCATTTAGAATCTACATACCTTGACAAGTGAATGGATGCATGAATGAGGAAGAAAAATTCAAATAGGACTTTAAATATTTGAGCCTGAGTAACCCAGGAAGGGTGAAGACATTGGCAGAGACAGAAAGGTCAGAAGGAGGAGCTGGATTGGGGGTGGAAGGAGAGGAAGCAAGTGATTTCAACTTCATGTGTGCAAATTATTCAAGTGGTCATAAACCATTTTGTTTTTGAAACTTGAAACGCTGTTGATTCATCTTAACTCTTTATTTTAGACAAAGTATGGTAGCTATCCTTGAGTTTGAAAGCTACCCAGTATTGAGCAAAAACTTTGTGTCAGGAACGAAGCAGCATGTTGTACGTGGATCATCTTCCTTACTTGTCTTAACTTGCCTTGAAAGTCCATTGCAGCTGCGGAGACTGAAGCTGGCAACTAGAAAAGACAACTTAAAACAACCAGAGACATTTTTTCAAGGCATGCCAAAAAATATGTGGAAATCACTAAGGTTCATATTAAATTCATTATTAAAGCTTACATTAAATAAAGCTAATTCATTTGTAACATTTCCGCCTGATAGGAACCATTAAGTAAGCCTGATATTCACCTCACTGGACTTGTGTGACTTTGTTTCCCATTTTGTTCCAACTTTGGCATTCATTCCTGGGCTGAATCTATCTGTTCTTGACTTCCTTACTTAGAATGAGCTCTAGCATCTGAACTAAAATGCTGAGTTTGATCTATCTGCCCACCCTTAGCTGGCCTTATCCCACCCCTGTGCAAAAAGAAGCTTGGCTGTTGTTTGACAGATACGTTTTCTGGAAATTCTCAGATTCTCCTTGGACTTTATTGGATTATTGTTTGAACTTCTTCAGAAAGGATGGATGGGTGTTTCATGAGAGAATAAGAGGAAAGATATTCCAGATAAGAGAAACAGTATGTACAAAGCACAATACAGGAAAATTGTGCAGGGAAAAAAAAAAAACACCAGACAATGGTAACTGTCCTAATGGTACGTTTTGTACTCTTCGTATGAGTCTTCCCATTTGAGGTTGAAGGTGAAGACCAAAAGGTGACAAATTCTATGTTTCAGTTTCATCTCCCCAAACCAAGTGGTTCTCCCTTTTTGCTCAATTTTGCGTCTCATGCATAGCTTAACTTTCTGTTTTCTAGTTTTGTCCATAAAACTTTACCTCATTTTTACCTTTCTCCTTTCTCTTTCTCTTCTCAAAACCTCTATGGTTTTGGTCATAGAAGTCTATGATATTTTTAATTTGTAAATGTTAGGTCATCCAAACAAACTATATAGTTTCTTGAGATATTCCCTTTTTGTTTCTTCCTTGATTTTTCTTTTTGTTTTGCTTAATTGTTCTGCCCTTAAGAATCTTCTTTTGGAGAGTTGAAGAATGGCATTTTAGATACCAGATCATGGCTACACTTTTGCCAATATTTCATTTTATACATGGCTTTCCTAAAAATCGAAATATGTGTCTAAGAATTTCCAGTAAACAATTTTTACATTTTTATGAACTCCTAGATGACATATGGCTGGTGTTTGATGCCACATTTTATAATTTTATTACCTTAATTAAGAAAAGAGTTAAGAACAGCGCCTGTATATGAGGAACACTTATTAGATCTTAGCTACTATTAGTTTTGAGTACTCTGCATTGTTCCCATTAACAGTTTCCATTAAAATAATTTATAGTAAGTAATTGTAAATCTAGTTACAGATGGAGATATGGAGGTAGAGACAGATGAAGTGACTTGCCAAAGATTAAACAGAAGTTGAATTCTGTATCAGTGCTGTTAACCTATTGTGGTTTGAATGCAGGGCTAAAAGAAGCCTGGAATATGCAATAATTTGTGATATTGCTACATTAACCCTGGATTTTGTTACACTGACCTCTGAATTTTTCAGGAAAAAATCAAGTCATGTGCACTAAACCAGTTCATTTGGGCTTTCTGTTGCACACTGCTAGACTTAATTCTAACTATGCTGCTGCTGCTAAGTCACTTCAGTTCAGTTCAGTTCAGTCACTCAGTCATGTCCGACTCTTTGCGACCCCATGAATCGCAGCACGCCAGGCCTCCCTGTTCATCACCATCTCCCGGAGTTCACTCAGACTCACGTCCATCGAGTCTGTGATGCCATCCAGCCATCTCATCCTTGGTCGTCCCCTTCTCCTCCTGCCCCCAATCCCTCCCAGCATCAGAGTCTTTTCCAATGAGTCAACTCTTCTCATGAGGTGGCCAAAGTACTGGAGTTTCAGCTTTAGCATCATTCCTTCCAAAGAAATCCCAGGGTTGATCTCCTTCAGAATGGACTGGTTGGATCTCCTTGCAGTCCAAGGGACTCTCAAGAGTCTTCTCCAACACCACAGTTCAAAAGCATCAATTCTTCAGCGCTCAGCTTTCTTCACAGTCCAACTTTCACATCCATACATGACCACAGGAAAAACCATAGCCTTGACTAGATG
>SJYX01023142.1:369826-527582 GCA_006410675.1 Oreotragus oreotragus
AAAGCATCAATTCTTCAGCGCTCAGCCTTCTTCACAGTCCAACTCTCACATCCATACATGACCACAGGAAAAACCATAGCCTTGACTAGGCAGACCTTAGTCGGCAAAGTAATGTCTCTGCTTTTGAATATACTATCTAGGTTCATCATAACTTTTCTTCCAAGGAGTAAGCGTCTTTTAATTTCATGGCTGCACTCACCATCTGCAGTGATTTTGGAGCCCAAAAAAATAAAGTCTGACACTGTTTCTACTGTTTCCCCATCTTATTTCCCATGAAGTGATGGGACTGGATGCCATGATCTTTGTTTACTGAGTGTTGAGCTTTAAGCCAATTTTTTCACTCTCCTCTTTCACTTTCATCAAGAGGCTTTTTAGCTCCTCTTCACTTTCTGTCATAAGGGTGGTGTCATCTGCATATCTGAGGTTATTGATATTTCTCCCGGAAAACTTGATTCCAGCTTGTGTTTCTTCCAGTCCAGCGTTTCTCATGATGTACTCTGCATAGAAGTTAAATAAGCAGGGTGACAATATACAGCCTTGACGTATATTGCCAGACAACAACCAGTCTGTTGTTCCATGTCCAGTTCTAACTGTTGCTTCCTGACCTGCATACAGATTTCTCAAGACGCAGGTTAGGTGGTCTGGTATTCCCATCTTTTTCAGAATTTTCCACAGGTGATTGTGATCCACACAGTTAAAGGCTTTGGCATAGTCAATAGAGCAGAAATAGATGTTTTTCTGGAACTCTCTTGCTTTTTCCATGATCCAGCGGATGTTGGCAATTTGATCTCTGGTTCCTCTGCCTTTTCTAAAACCAGCTTGAACATCAGGGAGTTCACGATTCACGTGTTGCTGAAGCCTGGCTTGGAGAATTTTGAGCATTACTTTACTAGCATGTGAGATGTCCAACTCTTTGTGACCCTATTGACTGTAGCCCACCAGGCTCCTCTGTCCATGGGATTTTCTAGGCAAGAATACTGGAGTGGGTTGCCATGCCCTCTGAATCTTCCTGATCCAGGGATCAAACCCACATCTCTGGTCTCCTGCATTGGTAGGTGGTTTCTTTACCACTGGCGCCCCCTGGAAAGCCCAGTCTCAACTACATGCTATCTTAATTTATTCTAAGCTCACTACTACTTTCAGATCATTGTGCAATTCTTCCTTATAAATCCAAGTCAATTTCAGAGTTACAATTCTTATTGCTCCTTATATCTTCTGTGAGAAAAATCATCAGCAACAGTAGTCAAGAATTTTACATTCACAGGAAGTTTAAGTTTAATGTTTGATGGAGTTGGTGACCCATAGATAATTAGCTAGGTGAAGGCCCCACAGCTACCATCAGTATCTCCCCCTCAAACCTGTATCATTTATTTCCTGTATTAGGAGATCATCATTCACATGCTCAGACCTTCAGTGGTGCACTTCTACCAGGCCAGCACTAGAGTCTCTCTTTTTATTTTCCTCCGGCCTCAAGCATGCTTCTGTCTTCATGACCTTCTCTCTTCCATGATCATAAATTTTAATAGAAATACATATCTTTGTATATAATAGTACTAGATTATGCCCAATGCCTCTTGTTGCTAAATCCATGATTTTAGGAACAAAAGTGTTTAAAGAACTGGTGGACCTCTTTTGTGCTTCCCGGGTGGCTTGGTGGTAAAGAACCCGCCTGCCAGTGCAGGAGACGTAAGAAGTGCAGGTTCAGTCCCTGAGTAGGGAAGATCCCCTGGAGGAGGGCATGGCAACCCACTCCAGCATTCAGGCTTGGAGAATCCCATGGACAGAGGAGCCTGGTGGGCTACATCCATGGAGTCACAAAGAGTCAGACACAACTGAGGCGACTTAGCAGCAGAAGCACACACAGACCTCTTTCATTTGACACAGACATTTATTTCACCAATTATTCTGGGGCTGTCTAATAGAATATGGTAGGAGTAAGTTTTGCTTTTCAATATTACCTCTTAGGACCGATCAAATTGTTAATTGTTTAGTATAACATATCATAAGTAAAAACTAAGATGAAATAATGAGGAAATTAGTAAAGTTTAACAAATTTAGAAGTACAGTAGACTCTAATATTTTTTATTTGTTTTATCTGGTACTGCTATTAGACAATATTTAGCTGTAGTATAGAAATTCATCCATAGCTCTTAACATTTTATGTAATTTCAATGACCTGCCTAGATATGGGAACTAACATTAACAAATTTTAATAATTTGTTTTTTAACTTATTTTTGGTTTTATTTACTCTCCTGGAAACTGGGCACTAGAAAACAAGAACTAGAAATTTACTGGAAACTAGAACTAGGAAGTCCATAATCAGTGCTTGAGCATGAGGAGGAAAATGAAGATTTACATGGTGTAAAGTTTAGGCTAGAATAACCAGATGGAATGTCTTTGAAAACTGCTCCATCTCTTGGTATTTCATTGTAAGCAGACAACCACAAGGATGATTTGATTTAAACTAGAATCTTCTCAGATATACTCTGAGGTGTAACACTAACACATGAAAATATATATCACAAAACATCCTTTGCCTTTCAAACATAACAGCTGTCATAATGACCATCTGCTGACTGTAGGTTTCGAGTGTCCAGTGACCTCTGACATTTATGATAAATTATGTACCAAAGTGCTAGGGACACCTTGTTAAAATGAAGCCAGAGGCCCTCAAGTTCTCAACCCCTCTTGTCTTTTAAAAGCATGAGTTAAATGGTGGCAAGAGGCAGTTTGGACAGAAAACAGGCATGGCAAGAGCTAAAATAATGAAACCCTAATCTTCTACCCTTTGACTTGTGCAGCTAGCTTCACCGTAACGTGCTTTCAACAATTAAACTACCTTAACCTTAAGAAGTGCCAAACCAGTTAAAATTGACTGAAAATTTACACATCAACACACAAGATTTGTTTGATGCTTATTTGAAAATTGCACGGAAGACTGTCACCGACTATAGTATTTTAACCAACTAAATATGTTTCTCAGTTACCTCTGGTGCACAGTAAAATTGATGTCATTAAAAAAACATTGTGAAGAACAATTTTCAAAGTCACAAAGTTCATCTGTCTGCAGACACAGTAGCACTAGTTGAATTAAGCAGAGTACACTATGCTGTAAAGGTCTTTAAAATATATATGAAAGTCAACTTCACTTTTTGATCCCAATTCCAGAGATACATGCTAATTTTACTTATATGGGATAAAACACAGTTAGTAATTGTTTATTATAAAAATCTCTAAGCTTCAATAAACAGTAACTGTTTTATTACTATTGTCAGAAAGTCATGAAAGTAATATACAAAAATAAGAAGAAATGCAATTTATTTATAGAAAAGCAATGCAAGCATATTTGTGGTCTTTTGATACAAGGTAATGGTCTGAGGACAAGACTTACTTTAATTTAACCTAGTTATTGTTAAACCTTTTGAGATAAACTGTACAAAATGAATGTATATAACAACACATAATGGGATATCATAGGAATGTTGACTTACTGTGAAATATTCAGACATTTCTCAAGCAAACCTCCAGGAAAGTGGGACTCAGTGTTAAATTTGTCAGCTGTGTTCTTTTGACTGATTAATATAAAACAGACTGTGTGCTCTTTGGCATTAAAAAATAGAAAGGGATAAAGAGAACAACAGAAAATGAAAGCTTATACTAATGATGTAAAAATCTATACTGTACCCTAAAGCTTATCTAAAAAGCAGTTTACCTATTTTTTTTTACAAAAAAAAAAAAGATTAGGTTTTCACAACTTTATTTTATTGGAGATGTTGCAGTTTTGAAACTTACTGTAGATAAAGTGCTGATTTGTCTAAAGGAGAATTTATGACCTCTAGAAAACTAACTTATGATGAAATGTAATTTTTTGTGTGTGGCATTAGGAGGTTTTCATTTAACATATTTGAAATTCCAAATTGGATTATTTGATAAAGAAAATGAATTCTAGGAATACAAAATCACCATAGTTCTTCTGCATTTTAGAAACTGTGTCAGGCAGTTGCTTCTCTTACTTTTGGTCTTGACTACTTTCAAAGGACTTGGGCCACAGATATAGATATTGCACCGTTCTCTCCTGTTAGATAATTATAAATCATGGTTTCCTATATAAAATATGCATGTAATATCACTTCATGGCAAATATATGGGGAAACAATGGAAACAGTGAGAATTAAAAGACTTGCTCCTGACTTTCAAAGGACTTGGGCCACAGATATAGATATTGCACCGTTCTCTCCTGTTAGATAATTATAAATCATGGTTTCCTATATAAAATATGCATGTAATATCACTTCATGGCAAATATATGGGGAAACAATGGAAACAGTGAGAATTAAAAGACTTGCTCCTGGGGAGAAAAGCTATGACCAACCTAGACAGCATATTAAAAAGCAGAGACATTACTTTGCCAACAAAGGTCCATCTAGTCAAAGCTATGGTTTCTCCAGTAGTTATGTATGGATGTGAGAGCTGGACTATAAAGAAATCTGAGTGCCAAAGAATCGATGCTTTTGAACTGTTTTGTTGGAGAAGACTCTTGAGAGTCCCTTGGACTGCAAGGAGATCCAACCAGTCCATCCTAAAGGAAATCATTCCTGAATATTCATTCGAAGGACTGATGCTGAAACTCCAATACTTTGGCCACCTGATGCAAAGAACTGACTTACTGGAAAAGACCCTAATGCTGGGAAAGATTGAAGGCAGGAGGAGAAGGGTACAACAAAGAATGAAATGGTTGGATGGCATCACCAACTGGATGGACATGAGTTTAAGTAAGCTCCGGAAGATGATGAGGGACAGGGAGGCCTGGTGTGCTGCAGTCCATGGGGTCACAAAAAGTTGGACATGACTAAGTGACTGAGCTGAAACATATTAATATGTCTACATATATATATATATACACATTGTGTTTATAACTTTATCATCTTTCATTTGAATATTTTAGTTAGCTTTTCAGAGCCACAGTTTGATCTTAAGCAAAGTTTGAATGTATTTCTAGTTCCTTTCTGCCTTTGCATTTCAGGAGATTTTTTCACCCTCATCCAGTGCCTTGCCCCCAGAAGGATCCCAATTTCTCTTTTCCCACACTCCTCCTCAAAAGTGGCAGCCATGTTGCAGTCCCTAGAATATGGCAGAAATTAGATTTCTCTACTGATAATTAACAAAATGGTACAAACGAACACAGTATCGAAGATTTTTTTCTTTGAAAGATTAGATCTGGAAACTTAGAGATCANTTTTTTTTTTTTACCAAGCTCTTTGTCTTTAAATAATACTCTATTGTAATCCTTTGTGTATTCCACGGTAGCAGAGACAACTTAACTCATTTTTATCTCTAGTACCTACCAATCAGTGTCTGACCATAGTAATAACGGATTTAATGTTAACGGAAATCAATGTTTTCATTAGACTTGACAGGAGTTATTCTATGGCTTTATACTAGCAGAAAAAAATTTAAAAAAAGCTAAGCTAACATGACCAGTTCTCCAATTGCTATAGCAAGACTTTATCTATCATGTGATTTTGAGACTCTTTTCTAATAAGAATGTGTATTAAGACTTTGGTCTCACTATTCTACTCAAAACAAATGAAAATCATAAAAATTTTAGACATAAAATACAATTGTTATGCTAAGGCAGATTTTTGGATCATGCTTTGTAGCTAAATCTCTCTAACATTTGAGATTCCACAATCACCTTTTGCCACTGCATCTATACTTTCTGCATGCATTCATACACGTTCTCCTACATACATATTTCCCGATCTTCGTCTTGGCTGGTGGGTGAAGATGTTTGCCTTCTCCTCACTTGCTGCAGTAGGCTGCCTCTCGTTTCACAGCGAGTAGGTCTCTTCCAGCCGTACTCAGGACTTTCACTCTGTATCCATTAAGTCAGTATCACGGAAAAGAAATTGTGATGTTCTAGGATGGCCTGAAATGGAATGGTTTACTATAAAGCATAAATATTCATTGTTCATGGGTTCTAATAGAAGGTAGAGTGTGTTTTCTAGATGTTCAGGAATAAATTTACTTGTCAAGCCATAGACCAAACACCTGTTCCCATTTAAATATACCAAAAATACTCACATTTACATCCGGAACCTCTGCGGTCCCTGGTTAAAACAGATAAAATCTGTTATCCTCATGTAACATTCTGCACTTGTTCCTGATCAAATGCGTTCTCACCTACTCAAAGACATTGCTTCAGCAATTCTCCCTGTTTCCTGCATCTTCTTTTTCTTTCCAGTGTACAAACACTATATAACATTCTCCACCTTTACAACAAATCCCTCTCTTGAGCTCTCTCACTGATTATCACCGTCTGCTTACCACCCTGGCACTTCTCTCTGCCTTGCAACAAAACTCCCAGAAATAGATTCTATATGCATCTCAATGTCCTCCCTTTCTTTCCTCTTATTTTTTCTTGAATCAATGCCAGTCAGTCTTTTTGTTATTCTGAAATTCAAAATTATCTTGCAAAGGGGAGGAGACAGGGGCATTTCTAATCCTGAGTCCTGCCTTCTCATTACTGAGAACTGCCTGTGGGGTCCTTGATTCCATACACCACCACAAGGGCTGAGTGAGTTTTTTCATTTTGAAAAAAAAAAAAAATTATTGAGGCAATAAAGCAGGAGAACTTGGGCGTTTGTTAGTATGGACTGGCACTGTCTACCCCAGTTTCAGCAGAGTCTAGGGACTGGCTGAGGGCACATGGGCCACAGGACACACAAAACTTCTGCTTTAATCTTTTCCCTGTTTGTTCCATGTACTCTCTTTTTTAGGAATCCTCCTCATTTTCCTAATCTTTAAATTGTCATGCCCTAAGAGTTACTCCTCAGCACTTTCCCGTTTTTAAACTATGTTTACTACTTATCTGAGCGTACATAGTCCACTTATTTTGAAATCATGTGTATAATGTTGAAATTTTTATTTACCTTTTTCCTAAATTCTAGACCAATACATGAGGTGTCTTCACAATATCTCTACCTGAATGTTAGTTCAAAACCAAACTCTTGACTTAAATTTACCACAAAACTGAGTAATTCTGCTCTGAGGAATCTACCCACAAGAAATAAAGACATAGTTTTTATGAACCATGTGTGTGAATATTCAAAACTGCATTATTTTTATAAAAATCCAACTGGTAATATATCTATTTAATGAAATGCCATTCAGCAATTAAAAGTGGTGAAGTATTGATACATGCTTTAACATGGATGAATCTCAAAACATAGCACTAAATAAAATGAAACAGACTCAAAAACCTGAATATTGTGTGATTCTGTTTATATGAAATATCCAGAATAGGCAAATCTACCAAAGTAGAAAGTAATTTTTACCACATCCAGACTAAGAATTTCTAATCATAGGGTCTTTGAGTTTGCTTTTCCTGGACCTAGAAAACTTTTCTTCCAAATATATTGTTTATTTCATTTCATTTAGCTTTTGCCCAAATGACAGATGTTGGGGGCATTTTCTGATCAATCAAACTATAACGGCTCTTGCAATCCACCATTCTCAGTTCTCATTTGGCTTTACTTAATTTTTTAGCTCTTATCACAAATGAGCATAAACTGTGTTTGTTTTGTCTATATCAACAAAGTAGAGACAGGAAATTCATCTCTTGACATGTCTGTATGCAAAGGGACTAGAACAGCACTTGGCAGATACTAAGTGATCAAGAAATTCAGTCATCCATCCATCTGTCAATCAATTTGTTCATTCTTCCATTCAACATTTTTCCCTTTAAAGATTCTAGATCGAAATCACATGTAGTGATGCTGTCAATGTATCAAATAGTGTATTTTTAGAAGGCAAGTGGAAAAAGAGAAGCCAGGGTATGGTGAAGTTAAGAGACAAATTGACAGACAGAAATAGATATGTGTCTGTGGACTAATAATAGCAGGAGAAGTTGGATAGGAGCGTAGTTGCTGTCTCTGTGTCCCTGAGTGACAAGCCCACCCACCAAACTGGAGTTCAGGAGAAAGGTTAAGTCGAGAGACAGGACTTGGGACTCATCTGCCTAGGGTGATAGTTAAAACTGATATATCCTTAGTTCCTGTCAGCAGCTGCTCCCACACACTCGGGAACTCTCCATTAACATTTAAACTGACTGTCAAGTCCATAATTTTGTCCTTTCTCGTCCATCAGTTGCCTTCTTCCTTTTAAAATGTTGAAGTCCTCCCTGTCCACTGGTACATTTTCCACTGCCAACCACTAGTTCTCCAGTATTTTCTATTTTCAGAAAGATTTCACTTTATTGTCTAGCCTGATTCCATCTTACTTTTCCTCCTTTCCTCTCCTTCCTTAGTGCATTATTTCATTTCAGCCATCTTCAGTGGGAGAACTCTTGACTGCCTTCTGTGGTCAAATTCACCTTTCTTCACTTCTGATTAGTTACCTTCAGGTCTCAGTGTCTAATAACCTGCTCAATGGGGAGCATGATTTCCCTGCAATAGAATTTTGCTAGAATTGAACTTCTGTTTCTTTAAAACTATTTAGAGTTTGTACTTGCTTGAAAAAGCTTGAACCTGAGAGAAAGTAAGCAAGCTGAAAAAATTATTTATAGAAGTTTATAAAAAATAAGAAAGTACAGGTAATTGGGGACATGGACACAAATTCATCTTTTCATAAATGAATATGTTTTGAATCTTAACTCTCTAAAAGAAACAAGCTTCAATGTAAGTGTGTATCTATTGAACTTATAGTCTTATTGAAATAAGAAAAGAAAACTTCAGAGTTGGAAGAGTGGTCATGAAAAGGTAAGGAGTAGGTTACAACTTAATAAAAAATTAAAGATAAGATATGGAAAATTAAGAGAAAAGGAGAAATGTCCATTCAGGAAAGGTAAGAATAATCAGAGAAATGTAGCAGAGATATAAGTTCTGTATTTCTCCTTGTAGATGTGTGCTCTTACCGAAGCATGGCAGTTTTAAATTATAATAAAAGGAAAACCCTATGTTCCAATTTTAAAAAATACATTAGTAGTATAGAATATTAATTTCATTCATGTGAGAAAAAAAGCATTTCAAATAATTGTCACAGTGTGAAATAGCAGTTATATAACTGTCTAGACTTTTAGTAAATGCTTTTGATATGTACTCAAGAATATCTAAACAACTCATGTAAAGTTAGGAAGAAAATCATCAGGAATAACAACTCATGTGTTATGATAGGGTTAGTATAGGACTTCTACATCTTTGGCAGCAAATAATCAACATGATTTGGATGTTGACTAGATCACATAGTGGGTATTAAGACAAGTTCTCAGTGAATCCCTAAGCTGATGCTCTTTCTAATGTAGTATACTGCCTCCCTCTATATTTGAATCGAAATGAGAATATACTTAGATGTTTAGTTGTCTTTATATTTCAAAATATAGCCTGTGATTACATTTCAAATCCACTATAGGTGGCTGGTGTTAATTGGGCTAAAATTTGTGAATTTGTGCATCTGCAGTTAAAAGGCAAATATTGGGGAAATGATCAAATAGGCTTATCTTTGGATATCAAATTTCCTAGCCCAAAGTAATCTAGAAGATCAATATCTATCAGGGACAAAAAGAAAGAAGAAAGGTGGAAGGAAAGGTCTGGAGTATTGGTTCTCCCTGGAAAGCAAAGCTCAAAAAGGACTTCCTCCTTCCAGGGCTCTTTGTATGTTTGGGAATGGGGAGGAGAGGGCATTGAGATCCTTAGCCAAAGAAACAGAGACCAAAATGGGAAAGAAGTGTGAAACCATCAAAAGAGAATTTCTTGAATTGATTACAGTGCCTTGAATTTGGTGCTTTATGCTGCTGCTTTAGACTAGGGCATTAAACCAAAATTTAACTCTATATATTAGCATACTTCAGGGAAGGCAATGGCACCCCACTCCAGTACTCTTGCCTGGAAAATCCCATGGACGGAGGAGCCTGGAAAGCTGTGGTCCATGGGGTTGCTGAGGGTCGGACACGACTGAGCAACTTCACTTTCACTTTTCACTTGCATGCATTGGAGAAAGAAATGGCAACCCACTTCANCCCACTCCAGTACTCTTGCCTGGAAAATCCCATGGACGGAGGAGCCTGGAAAGCTGTGGTCCATGGGGTTGCTGAGGGTCGGACACGACTGAGCAACTTCACTTTCACTTTTCACTTGCATGCATTGGAGAAAGAAATGGCAACCCACTTCAGTGTTCTTGCCTGGAGAATCTCAGGGGCAGGGGAGCCTGTTGGGCTGCCATCTATGGGGTCGCACAGAGTCGGACGTGACTGAAGCAACTTAGCAGCAACAGCAGCAGCAATAACACACTTCATTGGTTCAAACATGCATATGTTTTCACATTTTAAACTCTGTGAAATCAGAATGTGTATTGTATTTTATGTGATAAGAGAGCATTGCATCTTAGTTAATTGGCAGCGTTTTTATTTCTTGGTAGTGGTGTATCTTACGATTGATGGTATATTAGATTTAATGAAGGATCATACGTGAGGTTCATGTGAAATGTGTATGAGTCTATTCTGAGGTCTTCCACTGATGCTCAGCATCACTTCCACTGCAAATCCTATTCTGATCTAAATTTTATTAGTCTTTATTACAAGACTAATATCTTATAAATGTATCATTCAAGCTCCTTATCTGTTCTATTCCTCTATGAAGATGATGTGATGTTAATTGAGAAAAAGAGTTTAAATATTCCATTTATATCAGCAGTATATATAAAAGCTATGAAATCTTCATGGCATTTAAAATAGAATTTTAAAAATCTCACAGGATTCAGAATACTTTTACTTTTTAATGAATTTTCAAATTTGGCAAGATGTTTGATTTTTGGAACCTTCTGTAGTCTAAAGAAATATTTTAACTAAGTAGTTGCTCTGAGATATAAGGACTGAGTTCAATCTAAAAGGAAGTCTTCTGTCTAATAAATTAAGTGCTGGTTAAAGCCTGAAAGCAAAAGCTCTGAGCTGTATGTTTCTAGCTGGATTCTCAGTTTTTGTTTTGTTTTTTAGTAAGGCATAGTTTCCCATGCAGTAACATATGGTTTTAATATTTGAGCATTCTCAGCCATTTTCCCCATATGCTTGTTGTAATCGACTAACCACACATGGCCAAATTCTGCCCTTAGATGAGCACAGAGAACACTCTCTGGGGTTGAGGAAAATAAGCACATTTCGTACAGCAACCTATGGTCCTCAAAGCAGGCTCCTATCGGTCTTTGCACAATAATGAATAGTGCAAACGAATGATTAGTAATGCATTTTAGAAGTGACTCTGAAGGCAGAAGCTCCTTTGCTCTGAAAATCTCTGAGATGAGCTGTTTGACAACAGAGTTCTTGAAAGACTTGGGAAAAGCTGTGTGCAATGATGCACATGCTTTGAGTTGGGGGATGGGGAGCATCAAAACGATTAGTAATGTGACATGTCAGAATTACCCAAGGCGTGTTTCACTTATTCATTCCACAATTTAGCACTCATCTAGGCACTAAGTATACATTGTTCTCAGAAAGTTCCCATTCTAGGAGCATAATACCTACAATAAACAGGCAAATTAATAAGCCAGGGAGTTATATAAGTACAATAAAAATAATAAAACTGAATAACATTAGAGTGGTGGGAATAGTTTTACAAGGGTGTTTAGAGAAAGTCGTCTCTTGGAAGAAGTGATATTTGACCTGAGACCACATTGATGAGAAGGAGGCAACCATGTGAAATCTGCAGTGGAAATAAAGATACAATAGACAAGAGCCTTGGCGGGCTCTAAGACTTGTACAACTTCACGGTTCTGGAGGGAGGTGGGATGGAAAGTATGGGCAAGGACCAGACCATGCAGGTTCAGGTGGACCACGGACAGTTTTGTGGATATTAGTTTAAGCACACCGGAGTGTTTTAAGCAAATGAGTGAAGCAAATTGATGTATTTATACATATATATTTAAATATCCTATTAGATCTGCTTTGCCATCAAATGACCACCATAAAAGTAACTATTTATGCAACAGTGGAAAATACAGAGAATTCAACCATTTGGTAGGAATGACATTTATAACATTGGCAGGGATATTTCAAGACATTAAAAATATGAGACATGATTTCGGTCTTCTCTACTATAGTGATTTCAGTAGTCATAAGGTCCTTGACTTCTTATATACAATCTAAGAAGAAATCTTCCCATGAGCTTTAAAGGGAAAGTAAAACGGAACGATCCAAGTGTAACCTCACACAATTAATATAAACATCTATGACAATAATTAGGAAAATTGAATGAAAGGTGTGATACTAAAGCTTTTTGATGAGTAAGGATATTTGAAAAAAAAGATGTATTTGGAAGATTGAAGTTTGGCAGATACATATAAAATAAATCTTTCACTAACCCTGTGTAACTTCAACTTGGATCATTTTTAAATTCATTTTAAATATGATGTACTGATACTTATATGTCAGAAATAAGGGTATTATAATTTTTGAATGATGTTTAATTTTCAAAATAGCAAAGGGAATAATTTTAATATATGACAATGCAATTACCCAGCATCTGATCTTCCCATTTTTGTTCTCTAAGATGATGACAGAGTAAAATCACAGAAAATAAAACTATATATTTGGAAACAATTAACAAATGTTGTTCTGAGCCATGGAAATTTGGGGTTGTTGAGTTACCACAGCATACATTAGACTGTCTTACTAGTGTAGCCAATAAATAGACATTTCCTCTATTTACCTCCAAATTAAGTTAGAAAATCCATGTCTTCTCAGTATCTCTAGACAAAAGTTCCATCATCCTATATTTATCCATTTATAGATTTTTGTATCAAAGTGAACTTGGTCTGTTATTAGTGAGTGAAAGTCTCTCAGTCATGTCTGACTCTTGGTGACCCCATGGACTGTAGCCTGCCAGGCTCCTCTGTCCATGGAATTCTCCAGGCAAGAATACCAGAGTGGTACACACACACACACACACACACACACACACACACACACATACACACACATAAATGTTCCCTATCCATTCTTCTGTCGATGGACATTTAGGCTGATTCCGTGTCTTGGCTATTGTCAGGGGTAAGGTGGATTTTTTTTTTTAACTTAGTTTTTTCTGGGTATACACCCAAGAGTGGGGATTGCTGGATCATATGGCGACTCTATTTTTCTTTTTTTTCTTTTTTTTGAGAAATTCTGTTTTCCATAGCGATTGCGCCAGTTTGCATTCCTACCAACAGGGATGGTTGGGTCTTCACACCCTCTCTAGCATTTCTTATAGGTAGACTTTCTAGTGATGGTCATTCTGGGGCCATGTGAGGTGGTATCTCATTGAAGATACCTCATTCATGAAGGTACCTCATTCAGTGAAGGTATCTCATTGAAAATCTCATTGAAGATTTGTATTTCTCTAATAATTAGTGATGTTGAGCATCTTTTCAAGTATCTATTGGCCATCTGTTTGTCTTCTTTGGAGAAATGTCTCTTTAGGTTCTCTACATTTTAAATGTCATGATATTCATCCTATGACCATTTGTGTACGAGTTTTTTTTTGTACATGTACATTTATGTGCATGTTTTCAGTTCTTTTGGATGGATACCTAAAGGTGGAATATCTGTGGCATATGTTTAACTTTTTGAGAAATTGCCAAAATTTTATATGCCCACCAGCAATGTATGTGATTCCAACTTCTCCACATCCTCACCAACACTTGTCATATTTTCTCTATTGTTTTCAATGAACATCCTTATTGTTTGAAGTGGTATTTCACTATGGTTTTGACTTACCTTTCTCTAATGATGAATGATGCATTTTCTTACGTGTTCATTGGCCATTTGTATATCTTCATTAGAAAAATGTCTATTCACATCCTTTGCCCATTTTGTAATTGAGTTATTTCTTTGTTTTGTTGTGAGTTATTTTTATATTCTGGATAGTAAATGCTTATCAGATATATAATTTATAGATATTTTTATCAATTACGTGATTGTCTTTTCATTTTATTGATAGTGTCTTCTGAGGCACAATGTTTTTATATTGAGATATAGTCTAGATTATCTATTTTTTGTTTTTTAGCTTTTACTTTTGGTGTCATACCCAAGAAATCTTTGACAAATCTGAGCTCATGTGAATTTATATGTTTAAATCCTTCTAAGGTTTCCAGAGTTATTAGCTCTTATGTTTATGTTTGTGATCCTTTCTGACTTAATATTTGTATATTGTGTGAGGGGTCCAAATTCATTCTTTTACATGTGGATATTCAGGTTTCCCTAAATTCTTTGTTGAAAATATTACAATCCTATAATCCCTCACTGAACACTCTTGGTTATACTTTTGTCAGAAATCAGTTTACCATAGATGAATGGGTTCATTTCTCAACACTTAATTATTTTCCTTTGATCTGTACATCTAGCTTCATGCCAGTAAACATTGAATTATTATAACTTTATAGTAAGTTTTAAAATAGGAAAATATGAGTCCTTCAGCCCTATTCTTGTTTCTCAAAATTACTTTTGTTATCTAGAGTCCCTTGGATTATAAATGTTAAAATGAGTTTTTCTTTTCCTGTAAAAATAAGCACCTGGACTTTTCATTGGTATTATGTGTGTGTGAAAGTCATTTAATCGTGTCTGACTATTTGCAACCCCATAGACTATACAGTCCATGGAATTCTCCAGGCCAGAATACTGGAGTAGGTAGCCTTTCCCTTCTCAAGGGGATCTTCCCAACCCAGGGATCGAACTCAGGTCTCACTCATTGCAGGCGGATTCTTTACCCTCTAAGCCACCAGGGAAGCCCTTCATTGGTATTGGTTTTGGTGAAATCTATACATCAGTTGGGGTTACTGCCATCTTAATTATTGCATCTTTAATCCACTAACAGAGGGTATCTTTCCATTTATTTAACTTTTGTTTAATTTATTTAAATATGTTTTCTAGTTTTCAGCATACAAGTCTTGCACTTCTTTGGTTAAATATTTTCCTAAATCTATTATTCTTTTTGATGTTATTGAAAGTAGAATTATTTGCTTAATTTCGTTTTCAGGTTGTTCATGGATAATATGAAAGTGAATGTGGTAAAGAAAGGGAATTGCAACCCCCTGCAGTATTCTCGCCTGGAAAATTCCATAGACAGAGGAATCTGGCAGGCTACAGTTCATGGGGTCATACACAAAGACTGGGACACAACTGAGCAACTAAAACTTTGACTTTTCATTATATCTTGTAAATTTGCTGAACTCATTTACAGGCTGTGGCTATGTGTCTGCTGCTGCTGCTGCTGCTAAGTCAATTCAGTCGTGTCCGACTGTGTGACCCCATAGACGGCAGCCCACCAGGCTCGCCCATCCCTGGGATTCTCCAGGCAAGAACACTGGAGTGGGTTGCTATGTGTATATTATTTAGCATTTTGCATATGTGTAAGATAATGCCACCTGCAAGTAGATAGTTTTACTTCTTCCTTTCCAATCTGAATCATTTTATTTCTTTATCTTGCCTAATTTCCTTGGCTAAAAATCCTATACAGTGTTGTACAAGAATAAAAAGAACAGATATCCTTGTCTGGTTCCTTGCCTTAGGAAGTTTTCAGTTTTTCACCACTGCATTTGATGTTAGTTATGGATTTTTCAGAGACGTCTTTTATCAGGTTGAGGATTTTTTTTTTTTTCCACTCCTAGATTGTAAGTGCTTTTATTATGAAAGTGTGTTGTATTTTGGCAAATGCTTTTTCTATGTCTATTGAGATGATCCTTTTTTCTTTATTAGTGTGATATATGATGTTGATTTTAATATGCTCAACAAATCTTGCATTCCTGGAATGTGTCCAACTTGGTAATGATATATCATCCTTTTCATATACTCCTGAATTCTATTTGTTAGCATTTTATCTTTATTCATAAAAATATTGACATAATTTTCTTTTCTTATGGTATCTTTTCTGACTCTAGAATTAGGGTAATACTGGCTTCATAGAATGAATTAAGAAGCATTCATTTCTATTTTTTGGAAGAGTTTGAAAAGGATTGGTATCAATTCTTTATTTTTTAATTGGAGGAAAATTGCTTTTCAATGTTGTGTTGCTTTCTATCATACAACAATGTGTATCAGCCATACTTGTACATATATCACCTCCCTTCCCTCCTCTCACCCTATCCCTCTACATAACAGAGGGAGCATAGCCTGGCACTTTGTGATGGCATTAATTCTTTTTTAAACATCTGGTGTAATACAACAATGAAGACATCTGGCCCTGGGCTTTTCTTTGTTATAAATTTTTATATTACTAGCTCAATTTCTTTAGGTCTATCCAGATTTTCTCTTTCTTCTTGAATTAGCTTTGGTAGGTTGTATGTTTCTAAGAATCTGTGCCTTTCATCCAGGTTACCTAATTTGTCGAAATGTAAGTATTCATATTATCCAATTATAATTCCTTTTACTTCTGTAAAGTGAGAAGTAATGTCATTACTACAATTCCCAGTTTTAGTAGTCTTCTCTCTTTTTTTCCTCGTCAATCTATTTGTAGATTTCTCTATTTGTTTTTACTGATTTCTGTATCTTTAAATTACCCATTTCAGCTATTTCTGCTCAAGTCTTTTATTTCCTTCCTTCTTCCTGTTTTGAGTTTAGTTTTCTCCACTTTTTCCAATTGCTTATGATATATAATTGATTTACAATTGACATTAAAGAAGTCATTTGATGTAGATCTAGATTTAGGTCATTTTTTCTTTAAAGACTACTTTTACTGTATCTCACAAGTTTTGCTGTCTGGTGTTTTCATTTTCATTCCTGTCAAGTATTTTCTAATTTCTCTGATGATTTCTTCTTTTCTTATTTGTTATTTGGGAGTATGTTGTTTAACTTCCACATACTTGTAAATTTTCCAGTTTGAATGACCAACCTATTAGTTATCAAGGATGCTAAAAAGCCTTTTATACAGTAGATGTTTTCAAAGTGGGCAAAGCAATATGATCTCTGAAGCTAGTCTCTAGAGCCCTGACAAGACCCTACCCAACCCCACTGCAACCATCCTGCGTCCACTTTTTTGTGTTCCTGTATACCCTGTGAACAGAGAAGGCAATGGCATCCCATTCCGGTGTTCTTGCCAGGACAATCCCAGGGACAGGGGAGCCTGGTGGGCTGCTGTCTATGGGGTCGCACAGAGTCGGACACGACTGAAGCGACTTAGCAGCAGCAGCAATAGCATACCCTGTGAAAGTAAAGAAGGTGTTATTTGAAGAGAAGGAAAAAAGTAAAGATGTGTCAACTCTAATTTCTCTGTCACATATTTACTACAGGCAGGAGAACACATTCTCAAAAGTCTCTATCTGCATTCCAACAGGTTATATCTTTACTTACCCATTCTCCTCCCCTCGCACCTTCCCAGCTCCTTTCCCTGCTGTTTGGACCTGGTGGATGAAGAGAATAAAACACAAGTGCTGGCTATTTTAAAAGGATGGTGTGACTGAGGTGAAAAAGTTTGGTTAAGACTTTTGTCTCCATCATGGTATATGTTATAGACTTTCCTTCTTCAACTAGTAGAGACCATGAGAAGTAGGTAAATGTCTCATTTCTAAAGATTTTCAAGATATCAAGTTCCAAATTAAGTTTTAATTTTCTTTGTTTCATCGTTTAACATTGAAATAGAGAGCTCTGCCCTTATTTTCCTTAAGAAAAGCAATTCATGAGAACATCAGTTTTGCAAAGCAACCGGTCATTATTTCTGTGATCTCTTCAAATGTATGTTCTTTCCACTAACATGGATAGTTCAATATTTTGCTATCACAAAGCAGCATAAATAACCCCAATGATGCTTCTATTGAAAAATTCCCCAGAGTGCGAAAACAAAACCTGATTAATTTAGCAAACCTTTTAGGGTGCCACACATGCTCTGAGCCTATAGTTAATAAATTACTCAGAATCTGTACTTTCCTGTCCTAATATTTTAGACTCATATGAGTTGTATATGTATTTTAAAAAGAAACTCCTGTCTTAGTGAAGTAAAAATGAATGGCAACTTAGAATACCTTATAATCTATTATGCAAACATTTTCATTAATTCTTTTATAATAGCTTCTGGGCAATATGATTCCATGTTCAGCCCTTGCAACATGGTTCCCACAAAAAGCAGTGAAGTGAAATCTCTGATATTTGACCTAAGGAAAGGGGTAAGGCACATGAAAAGTGTCATCACTTAACATACTTTTGTAGGCTAAGCTCCTCGTACAGATAAAATGAATATACAACCTAGTTATTCAGTTTTTATAGAAAATCTTAGAGGTCAGTAATTTCCAGAGTCTACGCAAGTTGCTGTTATTGATAAGTCTGGATACACCTATGATGTAAGACTTGAGAGGGTTGATGAAAAATTTCATGAAGAGGGCACAAACACTGCCCCACGATTGAACTAAATCAAAAGTTGATGTGTTTCTACTTGCAAGTAATGATTGCAGTCTTAGTGCTGTCTCTTATACACATCTAAATATACAACCTAGTTATTCAGTTTTTATAGAAAATCTTAGAGGTCAGTAATTTCCAGAGTCTACGCAAGTTGCTGTTATTGATAAGTCTGGATACACCTATGATGTAAGACTTGAGAGGGTTGATGAAAAATTTCATGAAGAGGGCACAAACACTGCCCCACGATTGAACTAAATCAAAAGTTGATGTGTTTCTACTTGCAAGTAATGATTGCAGTCTTAGTGTGTACCTCACAGAACAGACATAGTGAGTTGGTCCTGTAAACAGGCAGAAAGTCTGTATGGTGCTTTGAACACAATAGGCAATTACTGTGTTTGACTACAGAAGAAATGGAAGTACAAGGAAATATAACACTAGCAGATTTCCTTTTTTAAGTTTAAAAGCAAATTTCTTTCTTTAAGTTTCTTTGGCCACTAAGAGACAAACACAAATCTCCATCACTCTTGCTATAGCAGGCTTTCAAATAGTGCTTTCATGCATTGTAAAGATAGAATCAGATTTTTAAAAATCTGAATTTAAGAGGCAAATAAGGGGGAAACAACCAGGCAAAATCCCTAGAATAGAAATGACTACAGTCGTTTGGGAAAAGTGTAATATTCAGACAAGCCAGTGGGTGAAAAGGCAGCAGTAGGGATGTTTTTTGAGAATGATGGAAGTCCTTTTTCATATCAAGTTATGTCTGGGCCAAATAAGAGAGTGACTGAACGTGCGTCCATGTGCGGCACTAGTGACGGCAATTTTGGTAGACTGATAGAAGTGGCAAGAGAAGAGAAAGAAGACTTGGTACTCATCGGAGGTCAGCAGGTTGAAGGAGCTGACTCTCAATGGTTTCTGCTTTGCCTGCTGAGTGGGAGTAAAGGTTATCTCCTGGGAGTGAGGTATTGGTGTCAGGGTACGTGTCTTGGAGAGATGAGACTGAGTTTGAAATAGTTGCTGTAAAGGATGGTGAGAAAGCTGTCCAGGCAGCCCTGGGGGCCTCACTGGGGCTGCAGACCATGATCTGAGAAGGTAAAAGGTCATAAATGATTTAATGGAGAACCAGGTACTGCTGTGACGTTTCCTCTTACGCTCTGGGTTTCTTTTGAAGATAAGGGCCATATCATAGGTTTTTAACCTCAGAGGTATTATAATACATGAATTCTATGAATATATAATGATGTACAATTATTCGCTGAATAACGAAATATTGACATATATCACAAGATGTCAGTGGCAACTATTGACTTATTCATGGAAGTCAGCGGATAAATAAACTTCCCCATTTTTTGACTGTGCTAACAATGGCCCCAAACTCTCACACTATAGTTCTCTTTGTCTGTGGCCTGTATTTTCTCAGTCAGGTGATGGTGATCATAGTGATCAAGTGATGGTGATATATCATCTATCAAACTGACCAACTGCAAAATTTTATTTTCCAGTGACAATTCTTGATATTATGGTTGTATCAGAGAAAATCTCCAAAAGAGAATAACCTGCTTGTATAATGAAATGCTTTTCTTAATCCTTATTTCCAAACTGTTTTCCATCACAGAAATACACTATTCCTTAATGGTCAGCAATTAGATTTATTGTCAATTCAAAAATTAATATCTTTAATCTTAGATCAATATTACTAGAACTCAATGCTAACCAAACAGGAAAGCTTCCTATTTCCTTTGTACCCTAAAATTCTAGACAGAGTTAATTCACAGATAAAGCTTAAATTAAAACTCTAAACTAGTTCTGTGAAAGACAATGATGAAAAACGTTACCTCTCATTATCTCTGTTTTCTCAATTCTTTGTGATGACTTTTGTTCCCATGTATATGGTTAGAAGTGAGAAATGATGATTATAAGAAAAAGAAAAATAGCCTGGGCTTGTAATCTACATCGACTAATATGAAGGAATCAAGTTGGATGTGTGATGGGCAATCTCAGCCATGTCTTAGGACAGCTAGAAAAAGATACATTTCACATCTTTTCTAAATGATTTCTGTGCTTTTCCATTCATTTTAACTGTACTAGAGAAGGGACAGGCTGAGACTCACGAAGATCACATAGTTGATGGCTTTCAAAATGAGACTATATGGGATGTATTAGAACATCAGGTCTTCATTCTAAATTGTGTAGACACTAGTATTCACTTAAAAAGTATGCCAGAAAAAAAACCTGCCTGATCACAGACATGTTTTAAGATCTTTAATGCTTGTCTATGATTAGGGGTGAAATAGCTTTAAATTTTTTTTTTTAGAAATTCTAGCTTTTCTGTGAAGATCAGCCTCTTCCCTAAGCTGCATCAACTTCAAATATTCTGCTGGCAGTGTCTGCACAAGAGACTGCTAGGCTTCAGTTTGTACAGGCCCTGGGATTCTACAGGGTCTAGAATCCTATGGTGCATGTCTATTCATTTCAAATAGTTTTCAAAAATAGAAAAAAAATGTGAGAGGATGAATGCTTAATATTAAGTGAAAGGGATCATGTGCTGCAAAGCACACATTCTGCGTCTGTTGTATAGAATCATAATTTTGAGGTTGAAATTTATATTCTTAATGTAATTTCAAAGTGCAACATAGCTTTTAAAACAGTAAAACAATAAAGGTGGCCAAGCATAGCTTACAGATATGACTGTGCTGATAATGCACCAAAGTGTCAGGGTTCTCCATGCATAGGTTACTTTTAAAGCCAGCCAAGATGCCAAGGTAAGTATTAAAACACTTGAACCATACTCTGAGAAAATAAGGAGCAAGCAAGAGAGGTGCCTGTGAGTTTTGCATCAACACTTCTAATATTGCGACTTAAATTCTCATTTTGTTCCTACCTGGGTTCTCCAGGCACTCTATATAATGTTAATTACATCTTACAACTCCAGGATATCATTAAGAATGTGTGAAATCCTAATTTACATTATTTTCAATTTGCATTTATTCTTATTATCTTTAGGACTTGAAGAATAATAAAAGGTAAAAAATAAAAAATATCAAACAAAAATTTTCCTATGAATCTCAATGATGAACATGAAATATGTATTTGGTATTATCCTGTACCCACTTAATAGAATTCAGTGTGTATAGCTACATGTGTTTTTCTTTCCAACCAATAAGACAGAAGACCATTAATGGATTTCTAGTTTCAAACAAGGCCTCTTGGGTTAGAAAGTGCAAATAAAAATTTTAGTAACCAGTCTTCTAGCACAATGCTCACCTTACATGTGAGAGGTGGTTTTGGAAATCAGTCCCATCATCTTGTTTTCCTTACCTGGACAATATTTTCAAGTGCATCAACTTCTAATACAGGTTATTAAATCTGAATATCCATTGTGCATTGAGTTTCCTATTTTAACATTTTTATACATGTAAACAAAGAGACAGAGGTAGAGTACTTTTATTTTAGGATCAATTATACCATATTGATAAAGGAAAATGAAATTCACCTTATCATTATCATTAATAAAACTGTTCCTTCAATGGGAAAAGTCTCTCTTTTTATGGAAGGTTCAAGCTTTTCCTCAACAGTATATATCATGTGTCTTTCAGGAAACAGCAAATAAATTTCAAAAGAAAAAGAAGCCGTTTAACCATAACTTTTGCTATAGTTTTCTGCCTCCCCTTACCAAAAATAACAAAATGATTTGAGCTTGCCAGTTTGCTGTGATTAATTGCGTTTCTGGTGTGTGTGCCACACTTCATTTTATGATTAAGATTTCTGACTCAAGAAATTGTCAGCAAAAGACAGTATATCAAAGTTTAAATATCAGTAATAAAACAGTACAGGGGATATTCTGTGACTACTTAGAACTGAAAGCATTTTATTGAAAAAGGTTTGTTTTCTTTGGCAGCCTTCCATGACCTCCTACTGTTGACAAAACTAGCAGCCAGTCCTGTTTGAAGTGTAACTGCGGCAGAAGCTGCTGCTTCAGAGCACTTACAGGATTTATCTCTAAATTAATATTTTCATCGAACACACTCGTGATATTCCTTACCTAATCTTTAAATTATAGGAAAATGCTAGAAGGGTGTTCTGCAAGTCACAGGCTGAAGTCGGGGGGAATTTATGTCTCTCTCCAGTCGGCATTTGTGACTGACCTACAGCACACCGGGGCTGCTATTTTTTTTTCCTGATTCATGATAAGTGCAGCTGCCTCCAAATAAGCCCCCGGAGCCCATTAATGCTCAGTCCAGTCCTTTATGGTAAATATGCACATCTCTAGTCTCACTTTATAATGTTCAGCTGTGATGAAGTTGAATAGAAAATCACGTTGCCTTATCTTATTTGAAATTGCCAAGCGCCTTGCCACCAAAACGTGGGTGCCCCAAAGTCCATCTTACTTCTGGCTCTAATTAAGGTGATGCTTTCCGCTCTAGTTTACTCACACACACCCACACACACAGACACAAAAATTTGCAAAATTGTTTCCTCCCTGCAACTCGGTTTTAAGGTCCTGGACTGTGATGCCTTCCATTTTTTGCTGCCAGCACCACAGCTAATTAACAAAATTGCATCAAGATTGATATGAAGGTAAATATTAAAGGCACAAAAGGGAAGGGAAAGCAAATTATGTAAAATGTCAGAAAAGCCAAGACATTCATCTTCCCTGCTGCAATTTGTTTTTCATTAATAAAATATACATTGTTTTCCGCTCGGAAAAGTTATTAGTGGCAACACAGTGTGCATGAAGCTTTGTCTCTTCCGAAATGAAGTCTTTGTTTAGACATCGGTGATGGGGGTTTTGTGCCATTGTCTAATCTGTCAGATTAGATGAGCAAGTGTATTTAGGGGTGCAAAGATGTGCAGCCACACCTGCTGTGCAAAGCTGTGAATTCACAACTCTTCTGACTATTAAAATGTGTTATGCTGGGAGCTCTTTTGTTGAAATAAAACTGTTGGTGGTTGCATGTTTGAAGTGGCGTAAGTGTCAGGCCTTATTACAATCATAATAATCCCTCCAAAAATAACCTCATATTTTGACCATTTAATGTTAATGTGGACCAAATTAAAGGCTAAGCACCTAATAGATTTGGAGATGTTAAATTGATTTCGCACACAAATTTTTCTAAGCAAAAACAAAAGTCCATTAATGCAATAATATTCATGGTCCAGGAAAAACTATAGACATCTGAAGAAGAGTTTTGAAATAATACAAGAAGCAGACAAAAGAGATACAAGAAAATATGAAGCCAATATTGTGGCAATAATATTAGAGTCAGGAGAATGCTATTCAATGTAATCCTTAAAGAATGCTAATTATCATTTCTTTATTTGTTGATGTTTGTGCCCTTCATATACATACCATGATATTTTAATCTCTCAGCTAAATATCAGATTATACCTAAGCAGGGACAGTGCTTTCTATTTATCCGTAATTACAACGCCAGTTTTTCAAAAGGTTCTGTTATTTTACTGTGCTAAAATGTAGCTACATTAAATAATCTTTTTTAACAAAACAAGATAATATTAACAACCTCACTCACTCACCATGCAGTTTCTAAAACCTACTTTTCAACCTATTTTTTTTTTTTTATATCATGGTGTTTTTTTTCCCCTTTGGCATATCCATTTTCTTTAAAGAATGTTGGAGTGTCTCAGAAATCTGTGGGAATTTCTTCACTCTAAGTTACCAAAGTACTAGCTGAAGAATAAGAAAATATATTTTTTCAAGATTCTAAAAGATGAGAAAAGGGAATGGAAAAAAGAAAAGAACAAAATGATAAGCCAAAAGAGCCTCTGTTGTTACTTTTAGAACACTAAGCAGCTTGTGGCAGGTTTAATAGACCCTAATCTAGAGAGCCCTTTTTAGAGACCTTAGACCTGTATGGCCTCATTAATTCAAATGGTACGTGACAGTTCAGAGGTGTTCTAAACCAGCCATTACCTGCATAAACAGGCTTGGATGCCAGCGTGGCACGCACACTGTCCTCAGATCAGAATTCGTCATCCTCGATAGCGATGATGAGAGAAAACCTCTAAAACAGAACATTTTTTTTCTCTATAAATACTAATGAAATCTGATCACGAGGTATAGGTTCATTCCTTTCCAAAACAGACTTTAAAATATTTTTTAATGCTAACCAAGAAGAAGATAATGAAAACTTAACAGAGAAAAGATACTGGTTAAAAATAATTGAAAGATACTGGCCTCCTTCAACTCTCCAAAAAATTGTCATTTTATAGAGACTCGGGCATTACAATTAGGCTGTTCTCATTTGACAATCATCACCATGCTGAGACCCGGATTTCAAATGTGTAACATCTGGATTGTCCTGCAGCTGCAGCAGGGTGACAGCTTCACACATTCCTTGAAAAGAAGCGTCCACACACTGACAGTCACTCATCATTCAGAAAAAGAAAGAAAAAAAAATGAGATGAAAGATTTTCTCCCTGACTCTTAATTTAGGCTAATCTATGTAAAATACATTATCTAATAACAACCAGCATAAGAACAGTTTTCTAGTACAATTGGAAATTGCCACTGGTCCAAATTTATAACAAGAATTATTTTACCTTGTGATAGAAAAGGGAAAAAGTTTTATTGAAGGCCAAACTTTATATAGGAAAGGAAATTATGAGCAGTTGAAGATTTGACTTAATTGACTTTGTAATGATCTTAAATTACTTCTTTTTTAATCCTTATATAAATGTTCAATAAAGACTTTCAATGAGAAAATGCTAAAATAATATGTAAACCTAGCATTTTGATTAAATCAGCACCAAACTCAATTTCTAGCCATTACTTTTTGAGAGAGTTCTTCTCAATACAGAGTGTTCCTCTTAAAGCTTCATAAAGTAGTAAAAGTATATAGAAATATATGGAAATCAATACATACATATGTATTTTCTTTTTCAGCTGAATTTTTCTACAAACCTTTCATGTTTACTTTTATACTTAGTCTTCCTAACAACATTTGTGTTTTAATCACTTGGAATTTCCTCAGAACCTTGTGCCCTTGTTTTTCAGGCCAATTTTATTCTGTATAGGTAAACTACTGACTGTGTTTAAAACTTTCCTGCATAAATGACATTTTTTATTTTTATTTTTTAGATGACATTTTTTTTAAAAGGCAGATAGACAAAGATGACTTCCATTTCCTGAAATTAATGAAAGCCACTCTATGCAATGGATCTTTAGGAGAGAAAATACATTATTTTATGGAAGATATTAAAAAATGTTATGCAGACTTCTCTTGCTCTGCAGTATATCCAGTCCAGCTACAAAGAGTCGATACTCTGACTTACATTTTTACGTGCTGGATTAGTCTTTATATTTGTTTTGATAGAAAAGCAGGCAACAGCCTATTTCATGGACAATAAATTCAAGATAGTAATGATGAGATAGTATTGCCTCAGCTAAGTGCACCCAGATTGGAGGGTCACATATTTGACCTCGATCTAGTATGGTCCTTAATGAATCTATATAATTGATTAGAGTTACTGTCTTTTTATGGCTCAAAATAGCTTTGCATGGAAAACTAGCTCAATTTAAGTAGAGTTGAAAGAATCATTTTGCTTCTAACACATCTCTTAAAACTTTTCCAAAGACTTTTAAATGCTTGCTTTAAAATTCTAACCTTCCAGAAAACTGTCCTCCCCCTTGCCAATTCTGGTTTTGTTTCACAGCCTGTATTGCATATGGAAAAAATCCTTCCCTGCCATCTTTTAATGGTATGAAAAATTCTATTTCTCAAGTAACCAGTGTAATTGCTGAGATATTGCATTGAAATCCTAGTCTTGTAATTATTTCAAGATTTTTCAGGTTTTCCTTATGTAGCCCATTTCACAGAATAGAATTGAAGTTTTGATGTTGGCATGTTACATTGGGAGATTTGTTTTAATAAGGGTAAAAAGACAATCAACAGGAAGGATTAGAATTCGGTACCATTAAATATCTTTTGTTCTATTTTGTGTGTACTTTGTCCCCTTTATTCATTTGTTTTTATCAGCATTCTGTCAGCGTCAAAGTAATTGGGGTTTTTGCAGGGTCCAGTTCCGGATATCACCATTAATGTCCTGGTTTGCACATAGTGCATCTGCTTTATTATGCAATGGTCTTTTACAGTCTCCCTGATTCCGCGGAGTAGCTCTCGCCTTATCTGTGCTTCCAACACCATCTATCTGTCTCTCTGCTTCTCTCACCGCATCGCTCACTCTTAATTCAGGGAAGTGATTTCTTACTTCTTGTCACTCTCTTTCATTCTCCCACTCACTCTCCATCTATCAGAACTCGTTCCCCGATTCCATGAATGCTCCGAACTCATGTATCTCCCTCACTCCCTTCCTCTTTCAGAAGCACAGTCAAGATTCTTGCTTTCCACTTTTTTTTTTTTTGATGCAGCTTTCTAAAAGTCTTATTTTCCTTCTTTATCTTTTTATACCTTTTAAGGCTAGAAGCGTAGACAAAACTAGACAGCAACATACCAATTTCACATCACTAAGTGCACTCCTGAATAAAGAAATAAATCTCTTCTAAAAGTTTCTATAAGTATGAAATGGTATGCTTCCGTGATCTGACTTATCAACAAATGTAGGGAATATTTTAAATCAAGGATATTTGGAGTTGAACTGATTAGGTCTTAGGTGTGAGTTGTTGTCTCTAACAATGACAAAAAATGAAAAAACAAATAAGCAAGTTGTTCATGCTTCCAGCTGTTTTTCCTAGTATTGAGCGCACATCTGAATCTGCAAAGAGCGAAAGTGTTTCAGTTTCAAGTCTTGTAATATACCACCTCCTATGGTACATTGCTCTCTCATCTTGCTATCCTACACATTCTAAACTGTGTGGGTCACTTGTTCTTTTTGTTACAGGATCTTGGTTGGGTGTATTTATGCCAACATTATAGTGCCAGAATAGTTGAGTAATTCTAATGATGTCAGAAATTGTATGTGGAATTCAGTAGCTACAAGGATTTTTTTTTTTTTAATAGCATTAACGTGTTCCTAAGACCTTCACAATGGATATAGTAGATAAGTTAATCGGTTTTTCCTAAGTTTTATGGTAAAGCAAAAATGCAGTTTAAAAAGAGACAACTGTACCTGCTTTAGAACTTCTTTCTCACTTGGGTTACAAATAAGGTAAAGTTTAAGTCACATGCCTTCGAAAGTAAACATCACAGAAATGATCATTTTAATATACACTTTAATTCCATATAATTTCAGTTTTGAATAGGAATTCTTTAGTAACCCTGTTAAATGAACACTGCCTTAAAAAAAAAAAAAATACCTATATTGTCATAGAGTTTTCCAAACACTAATGAAATACTAATAAAAGTGAAAAAGTCTAGAAAAAAACAATAAACTTTAGGGAAAAATAAATGTCAGAGTCAAAAATGAATTGAGGACACTAGAGCAATCTCTACTATCTCTTAACATAATTTGTAAATTAATTTTTTTCCTCAGTAAGATAATGACACAAGGGCTCTTCCAATAATTACTAGGGGGAAAAAAAACCCTGAATGACACAAATATAATTCAAAAGGAAATAAATTGATTTTTTTTTTTTGCTCCATGTAATTGTCACATAAGTAGGCCAGAAGCTATGATGTAGGCAACACCCACAGCTTATTGGAAGCAAGCATGCATTTCCATAGTCCATTTTCACATATCCTAATAAACAGAATAAAATATTTAACATGATGGTAAAGATCAGTTTCTCCCACCTCTTCTTGACAATAATTCTGTAGCTCAATATCCTGTACATTTTTGATTGAGAGGATGAAGTCTTTTTTTCCAGTGGTATTAATCTATTTTGCTGTCTTAGCAGGGATGCATTAACCAGACCGAACTCTGGACACGTTTTTATTTCTTACCATAGAAAAAGACAGCCAGATAGCTCATTAAAATATATCAGTGAATAATAACTTCTTCCTTTAAATTAACTAATATCTAAGTTTAATGAAGCTCTGTTTATAGTGATTTTGTGGTTCAAGTGCTCTTCTCTCTGCCTAATTATGTGCATGGCTTTCAGACAACAAGGCGTGTCTTTAACATTAGATAAGAACCTGAGCTTTTATCTCAATCAATAGTCTTTAGCCTTTGAACTCGTGTCAGAGGAAGACCAGTCCGTCACGTTCAGTTCTACCTGATCTCTTTTTCTTCTTGATGCTGCTGCCATTTACAAAAGAAACGCACACACACGCACGCTCACACACCCCCATGCACACACCTAAGACAGAAGCAGGCAAAGTGTTTAGATTATTTGCCTGTCGGTGTGTGTATGTGCATGCGCACAAGCATGTGTGGACAGGATCCTTTAGAGCTGTAAAGATGTGTGACTGTAATGATGATGTTAAAATTTTCTTGTTTCCTTTCACTGGGCTTTGTGTATCTCAAAGGAGCCCCATATGGCGCTCTTTGTCCGTGTCATTACCTCGTTACAGCCACTGTCTGCCAGCCAAAGGTAGAGCGCACGCTGCAGCTGTAGACAGCGATACAACTGGAATTGTCTAAGGTCAACAGTGCCGTAATTACTTTAAAATGTCAGCGTACAATAAAATACAACAGTTCATCTGGCAGAAAGCAAATTAGCTTTGACCATAGCGTAATTACCCTTTTCTCAGCACCATTAGAAGAGATCAAATCTCCACATTCAGTGTTTGAGGAAAGGCCATCAGAGTACACTCTACCTGACAAGGATGCACATTTGCCATTTTGAGATGTAATTAATTGTCCCTATAATAGAAATTTTTATATTTGACTCTGGAATTGAAATGTGTAATAACCTGGCTTCTTCATTTTAACCGTTTTGATGCTGGAAAGACAGGGTCTGTTTTGCCAACTGCAAATAGGTCGTATCGGCATCATCCAGGACATATTTTTTCATTTTGATAACAATTAGCTCTACAGCAGGAGTGATTTTTCTGAAGTTACTTCCACGCATATTAAGAATGGTCCTAATATCTAGATACCACATCAGAGGAACCAAATTAAGGAATTAAAATCATTAAACTCTTCCTTTTATAGCTTCTTTTTCTTTTTCACATGCCTATTTCCTAGCTGGCTGGGATAATGTGAAGTGAAGTAGCTTTTAGACTGACTTATTAAAGGTTGATTTCTGGCAGTGATCTTCATCTATACTTCCACCTCACACACAAGGGCAATCTTGGTAAAAGAATGCCCCTCCCCCGTCTCCCACAGGATTAATGTGCCATTATGCCAAGACATCTTCTTTTTTTTCAAAGACACTCATCATTAATGGTGGAGGGTACAAATGCACCAATGATATAGTAATTTGATTAACTCAGAAACAAACAGCAAGGAGCTGACCAGTGACAGTCCCTGTAGGGCAAAGACTTCACTGCTTGTTGACTTTCATTAATATTTAAGGGCGCCAAAGATGCTTTAAGCTGATTTGAAATGACTTAAGGTGTCTGAGCAGAATTTCTCCTTGTGCTGGGCTGTAGAGACACATGGAAAACAGCTGTTTTATATCACAAGAGTCATGCACTCTATTTAGGGAATTCCACCACCATAAAGATGTTTACATTTTCTTGATGTTTCATTCACTATGTTGTGGGCTTCTTCATAGATTTTCAAATGAGAGCGTGTTCTCTTGGGTTTAAAAATCTCCCTTTTGAGTACAGATTTCCTCGGGGGGAAACCATCTATGAAACCAACAAGGAACTTCGCAGTTGGCAAGAAAATGCTTAATGCAGCCCCTTCTTATTGAACCATTGCTAGTTTTAATGTGCTAAAGCCAAAATAATAAACAGGCTTTTTGGTAAAATCATTGTAGCATATCATTGATCAGTTTATCTCTTCAGAGCAGAAAATTATGGCATGTACTGAGCTTTCTTCGCAACTGCTGGGTTGCTTTGTTCTTCCTCAATGTCATTTATAACTCTTAGATCATTTCACAATGTAAGAAGAAAATCAGGCCAGAGAAACATTTAAAAAAATAAACAAAATGGTCAGAAAAAGCTTTTAAAATAGATATAAACATTTAGGAAGAAAGGAAAATTCTTTCTTTGAGGTCCAGCTAGTTCTAGATTAAATCAAGATACTTGTGAATGTATTTAATGGGTAATTTGCAGAACGCAGGAAAGTAAATATTACAGGATGAGCTCGAAGGACTTAGTTAGACTGACACCTTCAAATTAGCAAGACTGACCCATCTGGAACTTTCAGCTGCCCTTGACTGGCATAAATTAATGCTCGCTATTAATTGGAAAGAGAAGTGATTTTTTTTTTTTTTTACCTAGTGATACTTGGGAGAGCCCTTGGAGGGCTCCTCTGAAATAGTCTGAAACTTGACTTTAACTTTGACAATTTCATCCAAACTCACCTTTACTCTCACCTTTTCCCAGTGCAAACTCTCTGCTCTATACTGTCCCCACCTTCCACATCCCGCAATATAGCCATGGCTTTCTCCACCTTGGTGCCCAAAATGCTGTCTCTGTGTTGCCTTCCCTGCTGCTTATTACCCTCCAAATGACACTGACATTCCACTGTCTATCTTGGTAGTATATCTATAATGATGCCTAAGTCCATTTCACAATTGTATTATTCTCTTCTGAATATCTAAACATGTCATCATTTGTAGAAATAAACCAGCAGTTAGATGGTTTTCAGATCTTTTGTATCCCTCTTATTTCATCTGTCTAAATCCTGTTTTAATAATAAAAGTGAATTCTTATTAATCGCAATAATCAGATATTAATTGTCATTGCTTCCATCACTGGTCTGCTACAATGCTATGGACATAATAGTCATTTTTTAAAAGACTACTTAAAATAATTTGCTCAGAAATTAGGGAAATTTGGCAGAAATAGAAAGGTAGTAATATGTATATAAAATTTAGTGATTAATAATTACAAATGGTAAAAGTGATTAAGAAATTCAAACAGATATTTCTTCGTGTTTGTATATTAAATCCATCCATGACTGAAAAGCATAAACTTTTTCTCATTTGATTCACTGGTGTAAACTAAATAATTCAAAGTGAAAAATAGTCAACAAATACTATATATGACATAAAGGCAGGAAAGTACAAGTCAAAAACTGACATATTCTGCTGTGTTACGTATTTGGTATACACAAAAAAGTAAAAACAAGCATCTTGAGGAAATCACAAAATAGATTTATCAAAAAATGCTTTAAAAATGTAAAGAGTGAGATAAATCTTGGAGGAAAAAGATTAAAGCCAACATGTACAACAGTTAGACTAACATGTTCTTATGGAGTTTGACCTGCATTGCAGAAAGGCAAATAACCTGTAGAGAAAACAGTGCTCATCAGTTTTCCTCGATCAACTGAGCAATTGTTTAAAGGCATCCAATTATATGTTTGAGATTTCTTTTACATTCTAATGCTATATTTTTATAATGAAATATTTTTGAAAACTATCAGCCTACTGTACATTTTTGTCTTTATTTTAAAAAAATTTTAATTAATAAATAAAAAATAAAATACTATATTGGTTTTGCCATACGTTGAGTCTTTAAATATTGCCACCAGAAATCATTTCCTTTTCAATTAATTGAAGTAGTTAAATCTTTCTTCATTTACACTGAGGTAGAATTGGACATGTAAGGCCCAATGCTAAGCTTCAGATGAAAAATAAAGACAAGTTTAACATGAGAAATTAAAGAAGTTTTAATTTACACAGGCTTATTTTAACCCTCTTCATAGTACTCCTTAGTGTGAAGATACCTACCTTTACATATAATGCCTAGCAATCTTTTTTTAATTTTTATTTTATATTGGACAGTTGATTTACAATGTTGTGTTTGTTTCATGTGTACAGCTAAGTGATTCACTCATATATATATATATATACACACACACACACAGACACATATACACACACATACACATACATACATACATATGTCTACATGCACAGGCTTCCCAGATGGTGCTAATGATAAAGAACCTGCCTGCGAATGAGATTTAGGTTCAGTCCTTTGGTCGGGCACATCTACTGGAAGAGGGCATGGTAACCCACAACCCACTTCAGTATTCTGGCTTAGAGAATCCCGTGGACAGAGGAATCTGACAGGCTACAGTCCGTAGGATCACAGAGTCAGACACCACCGAAGCAACTCAGCATGGAAGCACGCACATATGTACACACACACACATACACACACATACACATATACACATCCATTATTTTTCAGATTCTTTTTTCACATGCTTGCCTGTCTGCCTGCTAAGTTACTCCAAACACGTCTGACTCTTTGCCACCCCATGGACCATAGGCTGCCAGTCTCCCCTGACCATGGGATTCTCCAAGCAAGAACAGCAGAGTGAGTTACCATGCCCTCCTACAGGGGATCTTCCCAACCCGGGACTGAACCTGCATCTCTTAGGTCCCCTGCATTGGCAGGTGGGTTCTTTGCCATGCACACCACCTGAGAAGCCCGTGTCTTCCCGTATAGGTTATTACAAAGTATCGAGTAGATTTTCCTGTATTATAGTAGGTCCTTGTTGACTATATATTTTATATAGAGTGATACGTCTTTGTTAACTCCTAAATCCTCATTTGTCCTTCCCCGCTATGTTTCCCATTTGGTAACCATAAGTTTGTTTGTTTTTGAAGTCTGTTTCTGGTTTGTAAATAAGCACCTTTGCAGCATTTCTTTTTAGATTCTACATATAAGAGATATCATATGATATGTCTTTCTCTGTCTGACTTACTTCACTTAATATGATAATCTTTAGGTCCATCCATGTTTCTGGAAATGACATTATTTTTCTCTCTTGTGGCTGAGTAATATTCCATTGTATATATGTACCACATCTTCTTTATCTGTCTTCTATCGAGGTACATTTATGTTGCTTCCATGTCTTGGCTGTTGTTAATAGTGGCACAATGAACATTGAGATGCATGTATCTTTTCAAATTATAGTTTTCCCCAGACCTAAGCCCAGGAGTGGGATTATTGTTTCATGTGGTTGTTGTTTAGGTGCTAAGTTGTTACCAACTCTGTGACCCCATGGACTGTAGCCCACCACCAGACTCCTCTGTCTATGGGATTTCCGAGGCAAGAATACTGGATTGGGTTTCTGTTTCCTCCTCTAGAGGATCTTCCTGACCCAGGGATGGAACCCACATCTCCTGCTTGGCAGGGGAATTCTTTACCACTTAGCCACCCGAGAAGCCTTTGCTGGTTCATACGGTAGTTCTGTTTTTAGTCATTTAAGGAACCTCCATACTGTGAATAGCAATCTACATTCCCACCAACAACATAAGAGAGTTCCCTTTTCTTCACACCCTCTCAATCATTTACGGTTTGTAGATTTTTAGCTGAGGGCCATTACTGACCAATGTGGAGTGATACCTCATTGTAGTTTTAAGTTACGTTGTTCTAATGATTAGTAATGTTGAGCATCTTTCCATGTGCCTTTTGGCTGTGTATCTTCTTTGAAGAAATATCTATTTAGATATTTCATCTATTTTTAATTTTTTATTAGATATTTTTGTTGCTATTTGTGAGCTGTTTGTACATTTTGGAGATTTATTCTTTGTTGGTCATTTCATTTTCTGGTATTTTCTCCCATTCTGTGGGCTAACTTTTCATTTTGTTTCCTTTGCTGTTTTCTGTGCAAAAACTTTTAAGTTTAATTAGGTCTATTTGATTATTTTTTATTTTCATTCCTCTAGGAGGTACCTCCAAAAAAAACCTATTGTTGAGATTTATGTCAAAGAATGTTCTGCCTATGTTTTCTCTAAGAGTTAATGGTATCAAGTATGATGTCACCCTACACAAAAATATACTCAAAATGAACTAAAGACCTAAATGTCCTGATATCATCAACTGTTAGAGACTTTATTAAAGAAACTTTTCTCTATTGTATATTCTTGCCTTCTTTATTGGAAACTGACTATAATGCCTAGGAATCTTAACACATTTTCAGGAGTAAATTTGCTTGACTACTATTTCATGCCTTTACTTCTCTTGTTAAAACTTAAACTCCCCACTCCTTCTCATTCTCAGCTGATGACTTTGTTTCTATTCCACTAACCAAACAAAAATAGCTTCCACCTTTGTCCAAGATAAGAAAAGAGAGGCCAGGTTTACCCTGCAGACCCAAATAACCAAAAGCAGATAAAAACATTAGGAAGTTTTCAAGACAATGTAAGTCAAGCAACAAAGTATAGTGATTCTTGAGAAATGGAAAATCAATTAGGCAAGCTCTATTATTGCCCTGTTTTACTTCCTTAAGAGAGATTCCAGGCTGTGATACATGGAGAGAATACACTAGAAAAACCCAGCACCCACAGCAGAGCACAAGAGAAGAGAGATCTACATGAAGCAAGAGTCCTAGAGACCTAAGGAAAAAAACTCAATAGGGCAGTGCTCAGAGTCTGCGTATGAAGAAAACACGCAAGGCTAGAGCACTATCCAGCAGGATTAAAGGGAACAGTGCCAAGGCTCGCACAGGGTCTAGATTAATGCCTGTTATCAGCAGCTGTATAGGAAAAACTGACAATTCATGGGCATCTGGGTAGAGTACTCAAGGAGGCCTTGTCTCAGTAGCGGGAAATAATTAGCCCTAGATAATGTATAGTCGATAGGGCTTCCCAGGTGGCATTAGTGGTAAGGAAACTGCCAATGCAGGAGACATAAGAGATGAGAGTTCAGTCCCTGGGTTGGGAAGATCAGGCACAGAAACCCACTCTATTATTCTTTCCTGGAGAATCCCATGGACAGAGGAACCTGGCAGTTTATGATCCATATGGTCACAAAAAGTTGGTTATGACTGAAGTGACTTAGCACACATGCACAAGTATTGTCCATATCTATCATTAAAAAATCATCATAAGAAACCAAAAAGGATCAGAAAGTTTCCAAATAACTCAATTCTGATCCAAAGGAAAACTCAAGAATACTTCCAGAAGTACAAAATTTGCAACATCCAATGAGGTAAAATAACAGTGTCTAGCATCCAATCAAAGGTTACCAGACATGCAAAAGAGCAGGAAGACAATATGTGTAATGAGAAATTGACCAATAAAAATAGACATTACAAAGAGCGGAAAGGAATTATAACCCTTTCTGTTATAATCGTATAAAGCTGTTATAATTGTATTCTATATGTTAAAAAATAGTTAAAAAGAGACTTGAAAATTATAAAAGAACTGGCATTCAAACAAAACACCTAAATCAAACTTCTACATAGGAAAGCTACAATATCTGAGATGAAAAGTAAATGGGTGAATTTAGTGCAAATTAGATTGTTCACAAACATAGATGTAAATTCTGAACATAATTTCAACATATGTCTACACTCTATAGAAAACACAATACAATAAGATCAACTGGGGTTTATCTGAACAATATAAGGCTGATTTATGATAAAAAATCAAACAATGCAATTAACTATATTAACAAACAAAAAATAAAAAAGTGGTTAGCTCAATAAATGAAGAAAAATATTTGACAAAATCTTAATACTCCTCTATGATGAAATGTTAGTCATTCAGTAGTGTCTGACTCTCTGTGACCCCATGGACTATAGCCCACCAGGCTCCTCTAGCCATGGAATTCTCCAGGCAAGAATATTAGAGTGGATTGCCATTCCCTTCTCCAGGGGATCTCCCCAATCCAGGGATCAAACCCATGTCTCCAGTATTACATGTGGATTCTTTACCATCTGAGCCACCAGGGAAACCCTCATTTATAATAAACACTCAGTAAAGTGAAAGAAAGTGAAAGTCCCTCCGTTGTGTTTGTCTCTTTCTGACCTCATGGACTATACAGTCCATGGAGTTCTCCAGGCCAGAATACTGGAGTGACTTTTTACCAGCTGAACCACCAGGGAAGCCCCAAAACTCAGTAAAATGGGTTTAAAATGGAACTTTTTCAGCTTGATAAAGAACATCTATGAAATACCAACAGATCCATTTAGTCAAGGCTATGGTTTTTCCAGTGGTCATGTATGGATGTGAGAGTTGGACTGTGAAGAAAGCAGAGTGCCGAAGAATTGATGTTTTTGAACTGTGGTTTTGGAGAAGGCTCTTGAGAGTCCCTTGAACTGCAAGGAGATCCAACCAGTCCATTCTGGTTGGATCAGAAGGAGATCAGTCCTGGGTGTTCATTGGAATGACTGATGCTGAAGCTGAAACACTGATACTTTGGCCACCTCATGTGAAGAGTTGACTCACTGGAAAAGCCTCTGATGCTGGGAGGGATTGGGGGCAGGAAGAGAAGGGGATGAGAGAGGATGAGATGGCTGGATGGCATCATGGACTCGATGAACATGAGTTTGAGTGAACTCTGGGAGTTGGTGATGGACAAGGAGGCCTGGTGTGCTGTGATTTGTGAGATCACAAAGAGTCTGACATGACTGAGCAACTGAACTGAACTGAACAAAATATTTAACGGTGAAAAACTAATTTTTTCCCCATAAGAACAAGACAAATATACACACTCATCACTCTACTCAACATCGTACTGTGATTTTTCAACAATAAAGTCAGGAAGAAAAATAGAAGGCATACAGATTGGAAAGAAATAAAACTGCCTTTAGTTTTAGACAACATGGGAATTAAATTGAAAATTCAATGAGAACTAGAGAAAGCTACAAGACCTATCAATTAAGTTTGGCAAGACTGTGGGAAACAGAATAAATAAATAAATAAATAAATATATATATATATATATACACATATACATATAAATTCAATTGTGTTGCTTCCCTGGTGGCTCAGACGGTAAAGCGTCTGCCTGCAATGCAGGAGACCAGGGTTTGATCCTGGGTCGGGAAGATCCCCTGGAGAAGGAAATGGCAATCCACTCCAGCACTCTTGCCTGGAAAATCCCATGGACGGAGGAGCCTGATAGGCTACAGTCCATGGGGTCGCAAAGAGTTGGACACGACTGAGTGACTTCCCTTTATCACATATAAATTCAATTGTGGTCATATATAATAGCGGTGAATAGTCAGACATTTAAATTAAGAAAACAATACCATTTAAGGTAGCCCTCGTTCCTCTGCGTTCTAGGCCTCGGTTCAGTGTGCTCCAGCGGCGCTGGGGTGTGGCGGTGGCTCAGGCACTAAGGCGTGGCCAGCTCTAGCAACCCCGCCAGGGATGAGTGTAGCCCGCCAGGCTCCTCCGTCCATGGGATTTCCCAGGCAAGAACACGAGTGGGTTGCCGTTTCTTATCCTCTGTTTCTCAAAACGTCTAATTCATTATGGCCTTAGAACATTTATTCTTGCTATTCTCTGTCAGAAGACTTTCTCTGGTGTATCTGCTCATGGCTAATTGTTGCATAATCCGGAACTCAGGAGAATATCACACCATGGATTATTCATCTCTGATTGTCCTATCTAAAATACCACAACCACACACAATCGGTTTCTATTCTCTCACTAGAATTATTTCATCAGAGATCAGTCATTGTCTATTCATTTCTTTGTTGCTGTCTCTCCTACAAAGTGGCAAGTTCCATGAAAGTAAAGGCTTTACCATCTTGTTCACTGCTTGTATTTCATCATCTAGAATAATGCTTCCGAGATAGTAAGCACTAAACAATGAATGTCCATTGTATATTATATGGGTACTATACTTAAAATTTTGAGCAAACTCTGGGAGATAATGGAGGACCAAGGAACCTGGCATACTATAGTCCATGGGGTCACAGAGAGATGGGCACACCTTAGTGACTCAACAGTAACAATGACTATACTTAAAGGTGAGCCATTTAAAAGTATTAGTCCATTTATAAACAGTATGTGTCTTCTGTTTTGAAATTTTTCTAAAAATAATTACTTTTTCAGAATAGAAGCCAATAGTTATTGCTTGCCTCTGTGGTATTAGAAAATATATTGGTATCCTAATCTTTCCTGAGTATTGTCTAATGGCAATAGTGGGAAAGGAATGGTGGGCTCCAGAAGATGTGTTTGCATTCAGAGTGAATAATGATATGCATGCCTAGTTGTCTGACATCTGCTATTCCATTTATTCAAAAATATAGCTGCTAAGTATTACTCTTTCTATTTTGCAGATGGAGAAACTGAGTCATGGAAAAGAAAACTGACTTAAAAATTAGCTTAACTATTAGAGAAAGTGCATGACATACCTAGGCCAGTTTGGAGGTTGACCAAGCCTGAATTTTACCTGTGACATTCCTATTATAGCCCTTAGGTTTTGAGAGAAAATGTTAGGTGAGTGTTTTTCGAATGTTTAGAGATTGAGAGGCCAATTAAAAATGTAATTAGTTAACTTGCCCAGATATTTTACTGATTCACATTTTTAAAAAGTAGAACCATACCTGGTGGCTCAGATGGTAAACAATCTGCCTGTAGTGTAGGAGACCTGGGTTCCACCCCTAAGTCAGGAAGATCCCCGGAAGGAGGTAATGGCAACCCACTCCAGTATCCTTGCCTGGAGAATCCCATGGACAGAATAGCCTGGTGGGCTACAGTTCATGGGGTCACAAAGAGTGACTCCATCAGTGAGCTAACATTTTCATAAGACTATAAAGATCCAGACAACTGTGTTAAGAAAAGCAAAGTTTCAGATTTGACAGTATTTTAACAAAACAGTCTCTCTGTTTCCTCATGGCCTACTGCTTAACCCTGTCATCAGTGCATGCAACTGCTCAAAAATATTACATCAGACTACTGATCTCTAAGAGAGCTTGTTAGCCTCATCTTCTATTGCAAAATAATTTTAAAATTAATGTGCTGAGTATCACTTTGGAAACCAGGCACTATTTTTTATCTTCTTTTCACAATTATCAAACACACATAAAATGCATAATCTTTCTATCCTTTAGTCCCCACAAAGTTGATATTATTATTTTAGCATGTAAGGTTTAGTTCAGTTCAGTCACACAGTCCTGTCTGACTCTGCGACCACATGGACTGCAGCACGCCAGGCTTCTCGGTCCATCACCAGCCCCCAGAGTTTGCTCAAACTTCCAAACTCACCTCGATTGAGTCAGTGATGCCATCCAATCATCTCATCTCCGTTGTCCCCTTCTCCTCCTGCCTTCAACATTTCCCAGTGTCAGGGTCTTTTTCCAGTGTATCAGCTCTTCACATGAGGTGAACAAAGTATTGGAGTTTTAGCTTCAGCATCAGTCCTTCCAGTGAATATTCAGGACTGATTTCTTTTAGGATGAGCTGGTTGGATCTCCTTGCAGTCCAAGGGACTTTCAAGAGTCTTCTCCAACACCACAGTTCAAAAGCATCAGTTTTTGGTTCTCAACTTTCTTTACGGTCCAACTCTCACATCCATACATGACTACTAGAAAAACCATAGCTTTGACTAGACGGACCTTTGTCAGCAAAGTAATGTCTCTGCTTTTTAATATGCTGTCTAGATTGGTCATAGCTTTTTTTTCCCAAGGAACAAGTGTCTTTTAATTTCAGGGCTGCAGTCACCATTTGCAGTGATTTTGGAGCCCAGGAAAAGAAAGTCTGTCACTGTTTTCATTGTTTCCCCATCTATTTTCAATGAAGTGAAGGGACCAGATGCCATGATCTTAGTTTTTTGAAAGTTGTTTTAAGCCAGCTTTTTCACTCTCCTGTTTCACTTTCATCAAGAGGCTCTTTAGTTCTTCTTTGCTTTCTGCCTTAAGGGTGGTGTCATCTGCATATCTGAGGTTATTGATATTACTCCTGGCAATCTTGATTCCAGCTTGTGCACCCCAGCATTTCGCATGATGTACTCTGCATAGAAGTTAAAAAAGCAGATTGACAATATACAGCCTTGTTGCACACTTTCCCCAATTTGGAACCAGTGTGTTGTTCTAAGTCCAGTTCTCAGTGTTGCTTCTTGACCTGCATACAGATTTTTCAGGAGGCATGTAAGGTGGTCTGGTTTTTCCACCTCTTGAAGAATTTTCCAGTTTGTTGCGATCCACACAGTCAAAAAAAATATGTTTAATTACCCTTTTTTCCTAATGACATTATCCTCTTGTTTTAAAAGCCAATTACTGTACATATCCCTAAACGGTGGCATGTGTTAGCACAGGACCAGTGGAAAAGATCAGGTGCATATGTTTAAGTAAAAAACTATGTCAGAATGAATTTCATCCTGATCCAGGGTAATCGAGATAGGCAAGGGAAAGCCAAATACCACATGGAGGCCATTTGTTCCTTCAAAGCATAATACAGATTCAAACCTTCAGATAAAAATGTACAAGCTGCCAACTTCAAAGGAGGAGCATTAAATTAAAAAAAAATCAGCAATTGAGTATTCTACCTTGCATACATAAACACTTAGTGTGCACATGTGTGCGAGTACCTCACACTCATAGTGCGTATCTGATGTCAAACTATATTGTCCTAATAGCTGAATAGATAACTGTTAAAAACTCTGAATTCATAATGCTTTGTGTACATAAAAAAATTCATAAGATTCTGTAAAAATGCTGGCATATACAACATTTAATGTTATTTACATTTAATTAGGTAAAATCAAATCCTACAAAGTTGGTTCATTAGATTTCTCCAAGGCCAATTGTTTATGTAAGCACTGAATCATTAATATGCAGCTTCTTCCATAATTATAAGGCTGTCAGATAAGAAACCTGCTGCCTCGAACAGATAAAGGAACTTGGAGATAGTCACAGATATAAACCCCAATTCACACTGCTGAAACATTTGAAAAAGTCTTGCATGAAAATGTGAATCACTTTACAGAGGCAAACAGCAGGGACCCAAATGAAGCAGTAAAAACCACGTTGTTGTTGTTGTTTTTTTCCTCCTTCTTAAGTGCAGAATTGAGTAGGAAAATCAGTTAATTTTTAAATTTCAGTTAGTATTTTTTCATCTTAAGTCTTAATTACAAATATAGAGATATTTTCCCCAAGATAGATAAAGAGATGATGGTAAACCCAAGTTATATCTCCATCTGTAATAATAATGACCTGAAATGTTGCCATCCTGTTACTCTGAGTACCATTCCAAACTTTTATTTCCAAAGAAATAGACATATCTGGAAGTTCTTTGAATTCTTTAACAAAATGTTCATGTGTTCTCTCATTTATGTAAAACTCGTAACAATCAGTCTCTAATGAAATCATCTTCAGTTGCTCATGGTGATTCTTACATAACTGAGTTTTTCTTTACTATTGATGAACTGCAAGTAACATCCATATCTGGTGTGTGCTCCTCCAACACTTTGAGGTGAATCCACCTCAGCCTCTGTATCCTTCAGGCTTTCTTCCCAAGAAGACCTTTCACTACATCTTTCTTCTTTGCCTGGTGACATAGAATCATGCCACTAGTACAAAATCTCCTTTGTTAGTCTCACCTTTTCTATGTATCTCCCCTTGATTCAGTGTTGGACTCCCTATGGCCCAACCCATTAAAGTCTCAATTTTATCCCCTCTGACAGAGGAGGCAATCAACCTCTGCATAGCAGCTAAAGCAATATTTCACTTGAGAGGTCCTGAGAAGGAGGGAAATAAAATATATTTTTGCTAAGCAATACGCATAATATACCTTTCTGTCTTAGAGTCTCGCAGTACTAATTAATTAAAAATGCTGAAAACAGAAATTTGGTTTTCTTTGTTAACCCAGTCTCTTTCGGTCTGTTTGAACATATCAACTCTTAGTTTCACATGTCTGAGAAAAAAATTTTGAAATAGAATTTAAAATTGTTACTTTTATTGCCTTGTACACTGATGTTCTCTGTAAAAAAAAAATTATTGAAATATCGTGATTTACAATGCTGTGTTAGTTTCAGGTATACAGTAAAACTATTCAGTTATACATATATATACTAAGATATATATATATTCTTTTAAAATATTCTCTTCTATTACAGATTTTTGCAAGATACTGAGTATATAGGTCCTTATGCTACACAGTAGGTCCTTGTTGGTTGTCTGTTTTATATAGTAGTAGCTCAGTTCAGTTCAGTTCAGTCGCTCAGTCATGTCCGACTCTTTGCAACCCCATGAATTGCAGCACGCCAGGCCTCCCTGTCCATCACCAACTCCCGGAGTTCACTCAGACTCACGTCCGTCGAGTCAGTGATGCCATCCAGCCATCTCATCCTCGGTCGTCCCCTTCTCCTCCTGCCCCCAATCCCTCCCAGCATCAGGGTCTTTTCCAGTGAGTCAACTCTTCTCATGAGGCAGCCAAAGTACTGGAGTTTCAGCTTTAGCGTCATTCCTTCCAAAGAACACTCAGGGCTGATCTCCTTCAGAATGGACTATAGTAGTAGTAGGTGCATTTTAATCTCCACCTCCTAACTTATCCCTCTCCCCTCCTTCCCTCCCTCCCTCCCTCCATCCCATTTGGTAACCATAAATTTGTTTTCTGTGTCTGTGAGTCTATTTCTGTTTTGTGAATAAGTTCATTTGTATCCTTTATTTTAGATTCCACATGTAAGTGATATCATATGATGTTTATTTTTCTCTGACTTTATTTAGTATGACAGTCTCTAGGNTCCCATTTGGTAACCATAAATTTGTTTTCTGTGTCTGTGAGTCTATTTCTGTTTTGTGAATAAGTTCATTTGTATCCTTTATTTTAGATTCCACATGTAAGTGATATCATATGATGTTTATTTTTCTCTGACTTTATTTAGTATGACAGTCTCTAGGTCCATCCATGTTGCTGCAAATGGCATTATTTCATTCTCTTTGTGGCTGAGTAATATCCCATTGTATAAATATATACCACATCTTCTTTCTCTGTGTATCTGTCAGTAGACCCTTAGGCAGCTTCCATGTCTTGGCTACTGTAGATAGTGTTGCAGTGATCATTGGGGTGCATGTATCTTTTCAAATTACAGTTTTTCCCTGGATATATGTCCTAGAGTGGGATTGCAGGATGATATGGTAGCTATATTTTTAGTTTTTTTTAGGAACCTCCATACTGCTCTCCATAATGGCTGTATCAATTTATAGTCCCCACAACCATGTAAGAGGGTTCTATTGTTTTCATACCCTCCCCAGCATTTATTATTTGTAGACTTTTTTAACAATGGCCTTGCTGACTTGTGTGAGGTGATACCTCACTGTAGTTTTGATTGCATTTTTTTAATAAGTAGCAGTGTTGAGCATCTTTCACGTGCCTTTTGGCCATCTGTATATCTTCTTTGGAGAATTATTTATTTATATCTTCTGCCTTTTTTATTTGATTTTTTAATATTGTGCTATATAAACTGATTGTATACTTTGAAGATTAATCCCTTGTTAGTCACATCATTTGCAAATATTTTTTCCATTCTGTAGGTTTGTTTTGTTTATGGTTTCTTCTGCTGTGCAAAATCTTTTAAGTTTAATTAGGTCCATTTTATTTATTTTTGTCTTTATTTCCATTTCTCTAGGAGAAAGAAGGAAAGTGAAATTGTTCAGTTGTATCTTACTCTTTGGGACCCCACAGACTCTTTGGGACCCTATAGACTCTGGGACCCATGGACTGTAAGCTCCTCCATCCATTGGATTTTCCAGGCAAGAGTACTGGGGTGGGTTGCCATCTCCTTCTCCAGGGGATCTTCCTGACCCAGGCATTGGACCTGGGTCTCCTGCATTATAGGCAGACACTTTACTGTCTGAGCCACCAGGGAAGTCCTACACTAGGAAGCAGATCCAAAAAGGTCTTGCTGTAATTTATTTCAGAGTGTTTTGCCTAGGAGTTTTATAGTCTTCCATTTTACATTTAGGTCTTTAAGCCATTTTCCCCTGGAGAATGGCAACCCACTCCAGTTTTCTTGCCTCGAGAATCCCCTGGACAGAGGAGCCTGGCTACAGTCCATGGGGTCGCAGAGTCAGACACAACTGAGTGACTAGCATTTTTACTTTTCATTCCATTTTTAGCTTATTTTTTATAGTATTTGAGAATATCCTAATTTCTAATGTTCTTTTTTAGTAAATAACTTTATGAACTGCATAATGTTTTTATTTTTACCACATGTGGTCCCACCAACCTTGGTGATTTCCATATATTCAAATTGTCCATTTAAAGATTAGCCTCACAGTTCATCACTTACCTTAACTCAACTTTTTTTTTTTTTTCATTTTATGTCAACTTTCTCAACAGCATGACCTCATTCTTTCTTTACCTCGAGACAGGACTTTTAATTCCAAGATTCCTGCTCTTCTGGAGAAAGAAATGGCAACCCACTCCAATATTCTTGCCTGGAAGATGCCATGGACAGAGGAGCCTGGCGGGCTACAGTCCACTGGGTTGCAAAGAGTCTGACAGGACAAAATGACTAACGCTTTCGCTTTCCTGGGCTTCGACTCCAAACTCTGCCTGACACATTTGCAGTCAGAACACCCATCAACCAACACTTCACCTCCTCTGAGGACCTCTGGTTGTGCGAGCTCTCTCAGCTAGCTGAATTCACTCAGGCTTTTCCCTCTGTGTTGTCCAACTGGAATTCCACAACTAGTCATTTCAGAGCTGTGTAACCTCTCTCTAGGATGCTATTGTTTCCTTAATTGTTCATGGTTTAGTCTCAGCTCAGCTGTTCTTTTATGTGTCCATTATATTCTTTTCTCCTGACCCCAGATTAGTTCCAGAAAAAATTAAGGACCCTTCCGTATACTGATCCAGTTTAACATGACTGAACTAGGTATTACTGGATAATAACTCCACAATAGTGCTTGTGATATTAGACAGTTAACTTTCTGTTGCTGGCCATGGTTTGCCTGAGTAAGTAATGATTTTGGAGAGGAAACTTACAACTCAAAGACAGATCTATCAGAGGTCACAGTTTTGAGATCCAACTACTTAAGGAAAGATTCCCATACCTTTTTGAGATGATTTAAATGATCACATTGTCTTACTTTGTTGAGCATTAATTTGAGAATCAGCTTGTTTTCCTTTTCAACTCTTTGATTAGAATGAGGAAAGAAAAGAAAAAGTGAGAATACAATTATATAATTTGAAAGATGGGATAAATTCAAGATGTAGTGATGGTCTGAAGAAATGATTGGGTAGCCAGAGATGTTTACCAGTTAGCTTCCTGGAGGGCAGAAGAAATCTGTCTCAGGAGTGAAAGCAATTAAAGGTAACTTCAGTTAGTCTAGAACTCTGACAGAATTATTTTTGCCACTGACTGTGGATCCACATATGATGGAAAAGAATCATCTCTCCTGGATGCTTTTGGGCCAGGTAAAAGCCATGTATGCTTACAAACTCTGTAGTTTTCTTCCTGCTTTACTTCCCATGTACCACCCATAGCATGGCTCCAAGATTCAGGTCTAACACCTTTTTTCCCTCTTTCTCTTAATGAGTTTACTTAGTCATAGCTGCAGATGGTACTTTTATCATGATTCACAGTGAACTGCCATGACCTGCCCCTTCCCATTCTAATGTCCGGTTTCCAAATCCAGGCTCATATTATCACCTCCAGTTAAACAAGTCAAAAGCTGTTCTGTCTGCAGTCCTGCATTCCACATACATACAGTGCGATAACAGTACCTTCATTTCCATCGTCTCTCTGGCAAGTTATTCCTGTACCCTCTTTTACTTTGCTTTCTTTTTCTCAATCTGTTAAGAAATTTTTAATCAAATTTAACCTTTTCCCTTATATCCATCCCTTCCTCTTCTTTATCAGTTCCATGGTCTTATTTTAAATCTTTATTATCTCACATTTGTATTATGTAAATGGTAGTCTAAATAGTTCCTCTACTTTTATAGTCTTTCATATTGTAATCTATCCTTTATCATATTGGGAAATTCATCTGTCTTGAACATCACAACTCGCTCTCATGCTCAAAATCACTTCCTATGACTTTCTTCCTCACTACCCTTACCTAATAGCTTAATCCTGTCCATTTTTAAATATGCTGCCCAAGTTCCAATTCTTTCCTGAAGCTTCTACGACCTCTCCAGGTCACAGTAGACTGTAGTTTCTGTAAATTCTGAAGACATTTGTGGCTTATACCATTGGTATTACACTAAATAGGTAGGCTTTATATGGTTATCTGCATTTTCCTTTGTATACGTGGTACCATTTTTTTTCATTACTTTGTATTCTTCAAAGCTTCTAGCATATGTTACATATAAGATAAATGCCACTTGAAGGAATGAATGATATGTAATGTTTATAGTCCTTTAAACCAAGTCACAAAGGGACTTTTGAAACTTCAAGGACACAAACCATTCAAGACTATCTTAGTATTGGTGATATTTTAATAAATCATAATCATTTAAAGAATGATAATATATTCTTCTAAACTAGTAACTCTCAATTTATTAGGTTACTTATTTGAAAACTCCAGGGTAACATAGGCTGCGTATTTTCTCATCCCCTCTGTGTTTATCATTGAATGAATTCCAGTACCATGAACATTTCAGTGGGTAACCAAAACACCAGGGGCTCAAGTGCTTCCCGTATGTTTCTAAAACTGAACAAAATAAGTTCAACTTCATAAAGAAAAATGCACCAGTCATATTAAAAGAAAAAGAAAACAAAAAAACCCCTAATGCAGATCTTGACAGAGATAGAACAAAAATATAATTTTTTGAATTAATACATTAGTCTTATTCAAAACATTGTCTAGGAAGATGAAAATCAATGACATTTATTATTAATGAAAGACTTTGAAAATATAGGTACATTTAATGCAGTGATTACCTTACTCTAAAATAAGGATATAATCAGATGATTTTTGCCTAGGAGTGTGACTAAGGATGTTCACTGTAGCACTGTTTTTAATGGCCAAAATCAAGAAATGCTCTCCTGCAATAATAGAGAGTGGATTAAATAAGGCATATAGAGACATAACGATGTAATAGTAAGGTAGTCACACCACATATTACATTTCTGTGATTGTGGATTGTTGTAAAATTTAAAAAATTATATCAACTTCATCTACCACTGAGGCAAGCAAAGCAATTTAAGTTATGTCACACTTTGGAGGTTGCAGTTGTGTTTAAAGAAAAGTAACAAATTTTTCTCATTTTTATCTTGATTTTGACCCAAATATAGGATTCTTTTTATATTTTATATTTATAAATTATTAAGTATATATAGCTTAACAGTTAGAAAACTAAGGTCAAGGCATCCGGTCCCATGACTTCATGGCAAATAGATGGGGAGACAGTGGAAACAGTGGCAGACTTTATTTTGGGGGGCTCCAAAATCATTGCAGATGGTAAGTGCAGCTGTGACATTAAAAGACACTTACTCCTTGGAAGAAAAGTTATGATCACCTAGACAGCATATTAAAAAGCAGAGATATTACTTTGTCAACAAAGGCCCATCTAGTCAAGACTATGGTTTTTCCAGTAGTCATGAATGGATGTGAGAGTTGGACTATAAAGAAAGCTGAGCACTGAAGAACTGATGCTTTTGAACTGTGGTGTTGGAGAAGACACTTGAGAATCTCTTGGACTGCAAGGAAATCTAACCAATTCATCCTAAGGGAAATCAGGCCTGAATATTCATTGAAAAGACTGATGCTGAAGCTGAAACTCCAATACTTTGGCCACCTGATGAGAAGAACTGACTCATTGGAAAAGACTCTGGTGCTGGGAAAGATTGAAGGTGGGAGGAGAAGGGGACGACAGAGGATGAGATGGTTGGATGACATCACTGACTCAACGGACATGAGTTTGAGTAAACTCTGGGAGTTGGTGATGGACAGGGAAACCTGGCGTGCTGCAGTCCATGGGGTCACAAAGAGTCAGACATGACTGAGTGACTGAACTGAACTGAACCGAACTGAAGTATATATAAACTTATACCTAGTTTGCTGAATATCCATGAAGTTAAAAAGTAAGTTTAATGTATAAAGTACTNGCTGCAGTCCATGGGGTCACAAAGAGTCAGACATGACTGAGTGACTGAACTGAACTGAACTGAACTGAAGTATATATAAACTTATACCTAGTTTGCTGAATATCCATGAAGTTAAAAAGTAAGTTTAATGTATAAAGTACTATATAAATGTCTTTAATTAGAATTATGTTTCTCCTTAGAGAACATAATGCAGGTTTACTACAATGGCTTCTATATTAAATCCCATTTAGGGGTCTTGGGATTGAAGCTTTAAATAACTTTATTGTGTATAACTCTGATAAATACATTATCAATTCATTATAGAAATATAAAAGCTGCCATTAAGAGATTTAAATAGATTCCTTTGGAATAGGAATCATCCATTAATAAAGCCAATAATAAGCACCGTTTTTTAAATTTGGTACTTCATAAGTTATATATACAAATAGAAATGTTAATTCCTACCATGATTATAATGCTGCTGCTGCTGCTAAGTCACTTCAGTCGTGTCCGACTCTGTGTGACCCCATAGACGGCAGCCCACCAGGCTCTCCGATCCCTAGGATTCTCCAGGCAAGAATACTGGAGTGGGTTGCCATTTCCTTCTCCAATGCATGAAAGAGAAAAGTGAAAGTGAAGTCGCTCAGTCTGTCCGACTGTTAGCGACCCCATGGATTGCAGCCCACCAGGCTACTCCGTCCATTGGATTTTCCAGGCAAGAGTACTGGGGTGGGGTGCCATTGCCTTCCCCGGGCATGATTATAATAGTAGCATCCATATCTTACACTTACTACAAGGAAACTAAAAATTATTTTTCAAAGTTTTAGAGCAAACAGAAGTATCTCACTTTAAAAATTAACATAATTTATGATGATCAGTTGAAAGGACCATGGATTAGTATTGTTTATATGTAGTTATCTCCAATACAATAATTTTAGAAATCTTTTTTTAAGGCCCAATCTTACTGTTGTTTTGGTTCAGTTTATTGACTGGCATCAAATAAAAATATGTACAAAGCTTTTAATATCTTTGTCACTAAACAGTTAACTTTATTCTTTTTGGTAGTCAAAATATTAGATGCAATCAGTTGTAATTTGTATAAATTAATGTTAAAAATATTCTCAAGTGTTTGCCATATTATGTCAGGTTTTCTAAGTTTAAAATCCTGATAAGCAAAGAAAAAATATTTTTTAAAAACTAGTTTTTTGCAAAATATTTTTTTCTGAACTGACTGCATCAGAATCACATATGTGCATGCTCAGTTCTTCAGTGGTGTCTGACTCTTTGGGACCCTATAGACTCTTGCCCGCCAGGCTCCTCTGTCCATAGGATTTTCCAGGCAAGAAAACTGGAGTGGGCTCGTATTTTCTCCTCCAGAGGATCTTCCCAGCCCAGGAACTGAAGCTGAGTCTCCTGCTTCTCCTGCATTGCAGGTGAATTCTTTACTGCTGAGCCACCTGGAAGCCCACTTAGACTTATGTAGGTGCTTGATAAGTTTTTAAAGACTTTTGGGTGCCATTCAAAATATTGAAGGATGATCTACACTGTACAGCCCAAATATCTGCATATTTAACAAGCTTCCCAGTAATCCAATCTGAGAATTAGTATTCTAAGAAGGTTTTCACATAGGAAACCTATCAGGACCTCAGATTCTAGTTGTAAAATGAGGAATAAATTTATTTAGGAGAATCTAGAAGAAAGTGTTAATGACTAAAGGAACTTACAAGAAGCAGGTTTCCAAGGGGTAGGCCCCCCATTATGTCTTGCCTTTCATTTTGTACCATAGGAGAGTAAAAGCTGAGGAGATGGTAAATTATTGTACCAAAACATTTATAAAGTTATTCAAATACAGTCTTTAATTAAGAGGCTTCATTGCTTTGTGTAGTGAATTTTGTTATTACTAACTGCTTCCCTAAAGATTTAACAGAATATTAAGAATTTAAATCTATAGGACCTGCTGGGATACCTGGGTTTTGAGATATCATGTGATGGGAAGGAGCCAGTGGATAACCTCAGATTACATTAAAAGGCAATTGGTGTATTTTTTTAGCCTAAGAATTGTAACTTAATATAGACTTGGCTGCAAAGTAAAAAAAAAAAAAAAGCTACTGTGATGAAATATAATAGAATTACTTCTACAAGTGAGAAGTTATTTTTTAATTTCATCTCATAGAATTATTAATACTATTAATGTAGACTATAAATTATATAAGAATTATATAAGCAGAAATTCTTTCTTTTGCAAGATCCAAACAAAAGCAGAAAGGAAGGAAGGGTGTTGGGAGCTTACAGTGAGACAAGTGCAGGGAAACGGTTGAAGGGGAAGGCTTAATGGAACCCACTGCAGTGCTTAGTCCATCTTTTATTTTTGCTCCTCTTCAGTCGACCATCTCCTTCTCTCCTTTGCAGGCTGACTTCCTTAGCTAGTCTCATTTTTCGTAATGGAGAGTGTAGTCACTAATAGCGTTAAAAAATATATATATAAAAAAAAAAAAAAGCTACTGTGATGAAATATAATAGAATTACTTCTACAAGTGAGAAGTTATTTTTTAATTTCATCTCATAGAATTATTAATACTATTAATGTAGACTATAAATTATATAAGAATTATATAAGCAGAAATTCTTTCTTTTGCAAGATCCAAACAAAAGCAGAAAGGAAGGAAGGGTGTTGGGAGCTTACAGTGAGACAAGTGCAGGGAAACGGTTGAAGGGGAAGGCTTAATGGAACCCACTGCAGTGCTTAGTCCATCTTTTATTTTTGCTCCTCTTCAGTCGACCATCTCCTTCTCTCCTTTGCAGGCTGACTTCCTTAGCTAGTCTCATTTTTCGTAATGGAGAGTGTAGTCACTAATAGCGTTAAAAAATATATATATAGTGCCTTTTTCCTGAGTTCTGGCTTACTGTTTGATAAGTGACAGCCCTGAGCATGGGTTAGTTGACTTTGTGCAGGAAAATCCCCTGGAGAAGGAAATGGCAACCCACCGCAGCCGTCTTGCCTGGGAAATTCCATGGACAGAGGAGACGGGTAGGCTGCAGTCCACGGGGTCACGAAAGAGTCAGACAGGACTGAGCACACCTGCATGCACACGCACAAACAGAGAAAGAGCAAGGATCACAAAAGAGGGTGAAAAGTAGAATGAGACTGTCGCCATCTTGGTGCAGAACTCCTCTTAGTGTTCTAGAGGAAAACTTCTTAAACGAAGGCCCATACCCCAGTCTGAACCTTTATTCCTTTATCCATTCCCTGAATATAGTGGCAGGTATTTTATTTTGGGGAAGAAGGATGTGAGAAGAAGTAATCTTAAGTCCTTTAAAGGATCCATCTGGAATTCTGAGCAGTAGATTTGGGTGTTAAGGCTGCTTTGCAGTGTTCAGTGTCCTGGAAGAATGAAGGGACCTGAAGATCTTTTTCTCTTGAATAACGTGGGTCCTAAAGAAATTTGTCTTCATTTGTATCCATACTCTGAGAGCAGGATGTGTGGGTACAAATTTTCCAGACTGCTATTTTCGGAACATATGGGCAAAGCTGAAATATCTGAACATATGTATGTATGTTTGTGTACGTATATAAGTGTGTATATTTGTATAAGCATCCACATTTTTATTCTCCCCATCACCCTCCCGCCCTCTTCTACATTTGGAAGAAACTTGAAATATGAAACATGTGCTTGGTGGGCAGGCAATAAGTATTATTTTATAATTATCAACAATCATGTGTGTGTTTTCCTTAATAAACCTACAAGCGATTAATCTCTTTTGTACCTTAAAATATTCCATATGAATTATTTCTGTTTTATTTATCTGTATATACTCTATATCTCCACAAAGGCAAAGGTCATTTGTTATAATCTTGAAGAAGATGTGATTCTAAATTACTGTAGATTCACCAAAATTTTAAAACAAAGAAATATTAAAAAGATAATTATGATAACTGGTAGCATTATTTTAGGGCATTCAGTGTAAAAGCACAAACTGCTGAAAATGGGTTTCTGCACATGTTTGAATATATATGAGTCTGGGGCAGGGGTCTGTGAACATATATGTAGGGAGAATCTGTGATGTGGGTTTTTACACAGGCATACATTTTGCTTGACATCTGGTGGGACTATTTTTTTTAACCTTTTAAATACAGAATTCTATTAATAAAGTGTTGTATTTGACAGTGTGCTCAAATATCAAAGGTGCAAAATTATACTATTTACTCTTCTCTAATAATGCAGATTTTCTTTAAATGATCCATAGTTTACCGTGCCTTCCTTTTTCTACTTAGTTTCTCTATTCTTTGCATTTAAAACAAATAAACAAAAGTGACTAAAAATATGGGTGATTTTGATAACTTTCAGCTTGGATGATCCATTCAAAATCTTCATATCCCAAAGAGGGTATTTAGTCAAATGTTACCATCAGCAATTTCAGAAAGTGGAAAGTTAAAAACAAAATTATAAATTAAAAAGAACAACATTGTACTATGAAACTACTGATTAGAAATTCTTATTATTTATGCACTGAAACATTAGCATTCAGTTTATTTCATATGATGGAAAACTCTTACTCTGAAAGTTTGAAAATCCCAGGAGCTTTCTTTTTTAAGCATCATCTCTGACCTAATGGCCATAGATAGAATCTCACTTTTTATGCAGAAAACGATCATTTTCGAAGTATGAACTATGTTATATCCTCAGTGCAGTGTGTATCATGTATATGTATGCTTCCAAGAGTGATTTCCATTCATTTTTTTCATGAATCTTGGGAACCCAAGGTGAAGAAGTGATCCCAGTCCATGATCCCAGTCCACACAGAGTATACCATCCTTCATTCAGTTCATCTTCCCTGCACACTGAAGGTATTTGGGTAAATCTATTTTACTCAAAGGTCATTTCATCTTTCAGAAAGTCAACATATTCTCAATAAAGATTTACCCAGCCTCAATTATTTTTCCTTGCCTTTGAAAATGTTACACTGCTTCTGTTAAAAACAGCCATCAGAACAAGATGACTATGTTTTTAACACAATAATAACATACATGTCAGCCTGTTACCCTATTTCTGTGAGTCCTGTTATAGATCTCTTATTACACACTCCCAAGCACAGTTTTTCTAAAAGCACCTTTCAAGTACCCTGCCTTTCACTGAAATGTGGCTGCTACTGTGTACTTATTTTTAAAATGGCTTGACAGAACTGCTAATGTTCTCATTCCTTCAGGATATTTCCTAATACTTGTAGCCTTTTCATGTTTCTAATTAGGCCAGTAATGGTCCCTGAAGTTAAACCAATTAAAATTATTTACTGTGACACACAGTGTGGAGATAATTATCTGATATCTGAATCCAACTTCTGCTTACTTCGCAACATTACTTAATAGAAAACAGAGAAACTGATGCCCATGCTTTCATTTTCCTTGTCTACCAAATGTGTTTGCCCTATAGCAAACTGTTTAAATAAAGCATTAAAATCTTTGTGGTGCTAATCAAAATGTTTAAAATCCACTCACACTCCTTTTATAGTTCTGAAAAGCATATAAAACTCTTCCACATTACCTTTTACATTATACTTGCTGACCAATGTAGTATTACAGCCACATTATAAACAGATAATGCAGCTTCTGCAGTTTCTAGTAACCTTACTTTTCTCTTCCCCTAACTCCTTTACTCTAGTTTTTTTCTTTTTAACATTTCTTTTTCTTCTTTCCCGTTCCTCTTTGTCTTGTGTTTTCTTCCGAAATTTGTGGTTCACCATAAGTGGCACAAAGCTAACGGACTTTGAAATATTAGCTTCATACAACAGAATATCATTCTGTATAGTCTAAACATTTATTATAGCATGGAAGGAGACAAGTTAGATTAATTACTATTTTATTTTTGCATAGAGTTTGGAGTTTGGAAGATGAGAGTTTTACAAAGAGAATTTTCATCAATGGCAGAAGTCTCAGCAAAAGTTCAGTTTATATTTAATGAAAAGCAAAAATCCCCCTAGGAAAAAAAAATTCACAGAGCAAGTAAATCATATCGGGAAGCAATGCTTTTCATTAAAAGTTGGCTGGCATCATGTTGAGAATTTGGACAAATGTAAAGACTAAGCCTCTAAGTTAGGCTTGCATATGCTGTAGTTAAATGCCAAAGTGCAGTCTCATAAAGAATTATAGCTTAGACACTTTGAGAGCATTTAGCCCATAATTCCCATGCAAATTATTCTAAGAGAAAATTGAGTTTCATGCCAAAATGCCACCTTGAGACTGGAAGTGTAAAGTTGTATATTAAGCCTGATCTTAGGATGGAGTCCTTTACTATTTCCTGCTTTTTGTTCAAATAGTCATGAAAACCCGTACAGATAGAGGACAGGCACAGATACATTTTCCAAGTCACCATATGCTTAACTGACGCCGCTTTACTGCTTGTAATGACTATAATTTAGAGAAACAGATCACAAGGGGAGGAAGTTAAACATGCTGGTCAAATCAGAGCTGTAGCCTAAGAGTATGGCATTCAGAAGAAACTTGTGGTTCAAGACCCTGGTTCAAGACTTTTAGTTCAAGGCTTGGGAGTGGTAATGGATCAAATGTAAGAATCTGGGCTTACATGGGATGACTAAGATGCCCTGTTATTTTTCCCAGCAGATAGTATAGAATGCCTGTCTATGTACCACATGTGCTTGACCTGCATTAGGTTACAGAGTGCCAGGAAGGGTAGTGGAAACTTTTCAGGGAGGCCTTGAGAGTATTCAGGCAAGGGGTGAGAGTCTTTGCACAAGCTCTTTTTCCTGCAGCACTGAGTTTGATCTTGGCAGAACTAACATGTTTATGGTGGTTACAATTGAAGAAATCTGTGTTCCTCCTCCTATATCATGTATTTTTCCCATAACTTTATTAACACAACAAGCTTATTTCATTTTTTAGTTATTTGTCTATGTTGCTAAATAAATGATACACTTAACAGCTGTCAGTAATGCCTCTTCAAGGTTAGTGACTGCAAATCTTTTCAGAAGAGGTAGAGATATGGCACCCCACTCCAGTACTCTTGCCTGGAAAATCCCATGGATGGAGGAGCCTGGTAGGCTGCAGTCCATGGGGTCGCTGAGTCGGACATGACTGAGTGACTTCACTTTCACTCTGCACTTTCATGCATTGGAGAAGGAAATGGCAACCCACTCCAGTATTCTTGCCTGGAGAATCCCAGGGACGGGGGAGCCTGATGGGCTGCCGTCTATGGGGTCACACAGAGTCGGACACGACTGAAGTGACTTAGCAGCAGCAGCAGAGATATAGACTATAAAACAACACATTAAAATATAGCAAAAGATGACTTTTCCAACTATTTTTATTTAACTAAACTTTACTGTTTTCTTTCAATTTTATTTATGTGTAATATTTTACATTAATTTATATGATAGCTTAAGTATTAGCTTTATCTTCCCAACTATTTTAGAGTTGTGGTCCAAGTGTGTGTGTGGTCAGTTGCTTAATCATGTCTGACTCTTTTCAGTCCCATAGACTGTAGCCCACCAGACTATAAAACAACACATTAAAATATTAGCAAAAGATGACTTTTCCAACTATTTTTATTTAACTAAACTTTACTGTTTTCTTTCAATTTTATTTATGTGTAATATTTTACATTAATTTATATGATAGCTTAAGTATTAGCTTTATCTTCCCAACTATTTTAGAGTTGTGGTCCAAGTGTGTGTGTGGTCAGTTGCTTAATCATGTCTGACTCTTTTCAGTCCCATAGACTGTAGCCCACCAGGCTTCTCTGCCCATAGAATTTCCCAGACAAGAGTACTGCAGTTGGTTGCCATGCCCTTCTCCACAGGATCTTCCTGACCCAGGGATCGAACCCACATCCCCTGCATTGGCAGGCAGATTCTTTACCACTGAGTCACCCAAGAAGCCCATGGTCCAAGTAGCCATGACTTATACAGCATTTAACACAGAAGACTTCACAGAATAAATATGGGAAATAGATGGGGAAACAGTGGAAACAGAATCAGACTTTATATTTTCGGCTCCAAAATCGCTACAGCTGGTGTATGCAGCCATGAAATTAAAAGATGCCTACTCCTTGGAAGAAAAGTTATGACCAACTCAGATAGCATATTCAAAAGCAGAGACATTACTTTGCTGACTAAGATCCATCTAGTCAAGGCTATGGTTTTTCCAGTGGTCATGTATGGATGTGAGAGTTGGACTGTGAAGACGGCTGAGCGCCGAAGAACTGATGCTTTTGAACTTTGATGTTGGAGAAGACGCTTGAGAGTCCCTTGGACTGCAAGGAGATCCAACCAGTCCATTCTGAAGGAGATCAGCCCTGGGATTTCTTTGAAAGGAATGATGCTAAAGCTGAAACTCCAGTACTTTAGCCACCCCATGCAAAGAGTTGACTCATTGGAAAAGACTCTGATACTGGGAGGGATTGAGGGCAGGAGGAGAAGGGGACAACAGAGGATGAGATGGCTGGATGGCATCACGGACTCGATGGACGTGAGTCTGAGTGAACTCCGGGAGTTGGTGATGGACAGGGAGGCCTGGCATGCTGCGATTCATGGGGTCACAAAGAATCGGACACGACTGAGCAACTGAACTGAACTGAACTGATTAAATTTAAATACAATTCCAGAGCTATGGATTCTGTACTATGGATACAGCAAAGCCTCAATAAACATTTTTGTATTCTGCCCTCCAGAAGTTTGTATCATAGCATATTGACTAATACTTATGCAAGTGAATTCATCCATGTCCCAAACAAACATGAGTTAGAGGGGGAAGGAAAATTAATTTTATTCAAGCTTTAAATATTAATTTAATTCAATTAAATTTCTGAAGTTTTATACACTGCTATCACGGTGCTACTTATTTTCATCATTTTCTCTAATTTTAAGCATGAAAAATACAGTTAGCAATACAATTATTCCCCAGATTCTTACTCCTCTCCTCTTAGATCATCACATAATACTTGTGAACCTGGATGGATGTTTAAATAACGTAGCTTATAACTTAATATTCACCACAGAGGCTGGAAGCAGGATGAATTAGGAAAAATACACTTGTATTAGTGGAAGTTAAAATCATTGGAGGAGGAAAGAAAAGAATGATGAGAGGGTGGTACTGAATATGTAAATAGAAGAAAGCATTATTAAGACACTGATACAGACAAATCATGAAAATATACTCTGGAGGTAATGCTAACACTATATTGAGCAAATATCAAATAGTATCCAAAGAATAAAAAAGAAATAGATCAATCAAATATTCTAGGCTTTATTGAAGGTGATGGGAAAAATCATGAAAGATTATAATTTAATTTCCTCTAAATTTTATACTTTTAATCTAAGAATTTACATGCTAAAAACTGGTTGACATGTTATAAAGTCATCAATGTCATAGACATTCATCTAGCTGATTCAGCTTATTAATCAGTATAAGTGGAGAGTGGAGAAAGGCAGGAAAAGGAATGATAATGTTGCTCTGATTGTAGGTCTAAAGACTACACATATATTAATAAGCCAAATGTGAAAAATGTAGAGAATTAGTCCTATAAATTGGAAGAAATGAGGCCATCCTGCTCATTTTAGAGTCAATCAGTCAAAAAATATTGATTGAGCACCTTTTCTGTCTCATACCACTGGGATGCAGGGATAAACAAGAATGACAGAGTCCCTCTCCTCAAGGAAATTAATTTCTGGGGATCAGAGAATAGATGAGAAGCATATCAGTAAATAAGATTATATCAGGAACAAATAAACATGAAGGAAAAAAACTGGGATAATGAGGTAGAGGTACTAACAGTGAGTGTTGAGGTTTCATTAGCTATGGCGGTTGGTACCAAAAAATAAAACAAAGTTATGTGCCAAGGTCCCGAGAACAGGATAAGTTTATATTATTCAGGTGGTGTGGCTGAGGAGGCAGGTGAGAGTGAAGTGAAAATGTTAGTTGCTCAATGGTGCCTGACTCTGTCCATGGGACTCTCCAGGCAAGAATGCTGGAGTGGGTTGCCATTCCCTTCTCCAGGGAACTTCCCAAAGGAGGCAATGGCAGAAACACAAAAAGAAATAAAGTTTAGAGACACAAGCAATATGTAGACCATATGGGACTTGTGGACTGTGCTAAGGATCTTGAATTCTTAATATAGGTGTCCTTGTGATGGGAAGCCACCACAGGATTTGAAGTTTGGAAGTGAAATTTCATCTGAATTTTTTTCAGATGAAAACCTGAAGCTCCCAAAGATTAAGTGAAATGATGAATATTACTGAGCTAAAGTTTCCAAAAGTTAAAAATCGATGACTGTTTAGGACAAAAGGAAGCCCTCTATCAATGAATAACTGTATTAATCTGCTAGGGTTGCCACAGCAAAGTACTACAAACTGGGCAGCTTAACCTCAGAAATTTATTATCACAATTCTGAAGGCTAGAATTTCACATCAAGGGCCTGGCACGGTTGGTTCCTTCTGAGAGTTATGTGGGAATATCCATTCCAGGACTCTGTCTGGGTTTGCAGATGGTCATCTTAAATTTCATGTGGTCTCCTCCCTGAATATGTGCCTGTGTGCAAACCTCCCCTTCTCTATAAGAGATTCAGTCATAATGAGTTAGGGGTTGATCCTTCTCCAGGGTGACCTCATCTCAACTAATTACATCTGCAATGATTCTATTTCCAAATGAGAAGTGAAGTTGCTCAGTCATGTGCGACTCTCTGCAATCCTATGGACTGTAGCCTACCAGGCTTCTCTGTCCATGGAATTCTCCAGGCAGGATTACTGGAGTGGGTTGCCATTTCCTTCTCCAGGGGATCTTCCCAACTCGGGGATCGAACCCAGGTCTCCTGCATTGCAGGCAGACAGACGCTTTACCCTCTGAGCCACCAGGGAAGCCCCAGGGAAGACCCCCTCGTTTCCAAATGAGGACACATTTTAAAGTGTTTGTGATTAGGACTTTAATACATGAATTGGCAGCAAACACAATTCAACTCATAATAAGCATTTTATTTAAAAAGCTGAAACTGTTAAGATATAAGCAGGAAAAAAAAAGAAAGAAAGAAACACCTTTCTTACCAGAAGGATGGAGAGACTGGAGTGCACCAGTCCATGTGGTTGCAAAGAGTTGGATGACTCAGAGACAAACAACCACACTGACCCTTTAAACTCATTCCTTACAAATTTCTTCTTTACCCCTTAAATGAAATCCTAGCCTATGCTGTTCTTTTATTTATTTTTAAAATTTTAGTCTCACAAAGAGCATTATTTGAAAAATCAAAATGTCTGGTATGGGGGCACGGTTGCATAACTCTTTACATATGCCATGGAAGGATCCTTCCTTCTTACCTTGTTTTTAGGTGAGGGTACCCACAGAGAAGAGGAAGAGGGTCTGTGCAAAAATGTCTCCTAGCTCCAGCTCTCACTCTCCCCACTTTGGTTTGGGACCCCTTTAGTGTTCACACCAGATGAGAAAGTGACTTAGATAAAAGGGACTTCTAGAGGACACAATGCATCAGGTTAGGGAAACAGTTAAAGCTGGCATTTTGATCTCCTGAGCTACTTTTCCTAGACTTAAATAAAAATAAATAATCCTTTGGGGGAACTTCAATAGCAACTCCCAAGGTGGAGGGAAAGCGGGGTGGCAGGGGGAGTTTGCCCCTGGGACACCTCACCAGTCAGCCCCTATGTTCCCTATACCAGGGATCCACAGCTTCCGCATGATCTAATGCCTAATGATCTGAGGTAGAGCTGATGTAGTAATAATAAAGGGCACAATACATGTAATACACTTGAATCATCCCCAAAGCATACCCTGCCCCGGTCAGTTGAAAAATTGTCAGTAGAAAAATTGTCTTCTACGAAACCAGACCCTGTTGCCATAAAGGTTGGGGAGCACTGCTTTATACAGACTCTTTTTGCTGCGGCCATTGCCCCATCATGGATTGTGGCTGTCTTGCCAGAGTTCCACTTCAGATAGCTCTAGGCTGTCTCTTGTGGTCCACAGCCAAGCCTCTGGAACCATGTGGGTTTCCCCTGCAGGTGGTGCTAGGACGGTTTGCTTCCATTGCGTCTCACTGTTTCTCTGCTCTTGGGTCTCATAGCCACTCTGCCTCTCACATTTAGATTTCCTAAAGGGGAGTCAGATACCAGCCCCCCCACGTTCCCATTCCTAGTGATCGCAACACAGACCCTCTGTGCAATCACCTGACAACCATCTCTGTGGTCTTGAATTGAGGAGGACACAGCCTCTACGCATNCGATTCGTTTCTTACATGATAGTATACATATTTCGATGCTATTCTCCCAAATCATCCCACCCTCTCCCTTGTTTCCTGGATTCCAGAAGTTTTTTGTATCATCCTTTTCAAACAAGTGACTTTGGCTTTATTGATCCTATTTAATCCTGGATTTCCATCTTATCAATATCTTAATTTTTTCCCACTACTTTCTTCACTTTTATTTCCTCTTTTTTTAGATTCTTATGTAATTTGTCACTTTTTCTAATATAAATATTTAAGTATTTTTTATTTATACTGCTTTTCTTGCTTCAGCAAGGGTTATATACTATTTTCATGTTTTTCACTTGTGTTTTCTAATTTTCATTATAATTTCATGTCTGATATGTGAATTTTAATTTCTAACATTTTTTGTCATTGTCACTCTCCTAATTTGTAGTAGCCATAAAATGTTTTCTGTATGATAACAGTTCTTTAATATGTCTTTAGAATTGCTATTGGCCTAGTATATGATCCAGTTTTCTAAATCTTTCCTGTATATTGGTGGTGAATGTGGGGTGGGGGTTGGGAGTGAGGAGAGGAAAGTATGTTCTCCAGCTGTTGCTTTTGCAAGCAATATTATATTTAGGTTTACAAATCTGTATGCTGCTCCTAACCTTTATTCATTTATCACTAAGAGAGGTGTTACTATCTCCTTCTACATTGTCAAGTGTAGCAAAATTTTGCTACAAGTTTTTTTCCTTTTTTTCTTTTTTAACTTGTGTATTTTGAATCTGCATTTTAGATTCTCACTAGTTTAAGAATTATTGCGCCTTCCTAGTTAAGTTGTTAATAGCATGTAATGGCTGTCTTTATCACTAATATAGCTATTTGGCTGGTGGGTGACATAGCTTTGTTAGCTCTTCTTCCATCCATATTTGCTTAGTATATTTTCTCCCATCCACCTTGCTTTCTGTATTCTGTATTCTCATGTTCTAGAGTTTATCTTTTTAATTGGCATATGGTGGGGTGGGATAGGTTTTTTAGCCATCCTGGCATATTTAATCTTTTCCCTGGAATGTTTAATTACATTTAAGTTGATATAGCTTACATTTTATCACTTTATATCAGTTTTGAATTTTTTCACTTTAAATTTGTATGGTATGATTTAGGGTTTTGTTTTTGGTTTTGGTTTTTTTTTTTTTGCTCTCTTGGATTGGTTAATTTTATAGTTGATTTTTTTTTTCCCTGCCTATCAGGTGGGTTAGCTATGCATCTATTTCTACTGTCTTAGTGCTACTTCTAAAAATTTTTTAATATATATTTAAATTAAAAACTGTAGAATCAATAACACTGTCATCAATGTCACATGGAAATGCTAGACTGTTTTAGTGCTTATAAATCTCCACCCAATTTACATAATATTGCTGTCTAATGTTTTAGTTTTACCCTTTTTTGATTCCACAAATGTTATTGTCTTAGTCAAATTTGTTTGTATTTGCATCAATTTACCATGTTCATCCTCTGTCATCCCCTTATCCTCCTGCTTTAATTCTTTCCCAGGATCAGGGTCTTTTCCAATGAGTCGGCTCTCTGCATTAGGTGGCCAAAGTATTGGAGTTTCAGCTTCAGCATCAGTCCTTCCAATGAACACTCAGGACTGANCCCTTATCCTCCTGCTTTAATTCTTTCCCAGGATCAGGGTCTTTTCCAATGAGTCGGCTCTCTGCATTAGGTGGCCAAAGTATTGGAGTTTCAGCTTCAGCATCAGTCCTTCCAATGAACACTCAGGACTGATTTCTTTTAGGATGCACTGGTTGGATCTCCTTGCAGTCCAACGGACTCTCAAGAGTCTTCTCCAACACCACAGTTCAAAAGTATCAATTCATCAGCACTCAGCTTTCTTTATAGTCCAGCTCTCATATACATACATGACTACTGGAAAACAAAACGCTGCTTGAGTTTATGTTAATTAGGTGGCTTTGGAAAGCACCTAAGGATGGAGCTGGTTGCCAGTAGAGACCAATCATGTGACTGGAGGGTTGAAACTTTAAGTTCCCTTGCTTCTAGGGGAAGAGAGACTGGAGGCTGAATCCACTGCCGGCGATCCGTTATTTAATGCATCATGTGTATATAATAAAACTTCCATAAAACCTCAAAGAACTGGGTTTGGTGACCTTCTGGATGATAGAACGCATGAAATCAGGGGGAGTGACACAGCTAGAGAGGGCATGGAAGTTCATGCCTGTTTCCTGTATCTCAACTAGTGTGAGCTCTCACATCTGGCTTTTGCTATTTATATCCTTTTAAAATAGATTGGTGATGTGGTCAGTGAAATGTTTCTTAAGTACTGTAAACTGCTTTAGAAAATCAACTGAACCCAAGAAGGAGTGTTAGAACCTCCAGTGAATCTATAGACAGTGGGTCAGAACCCCAGGTCATTGGTCTCTGAAGTTGGAGAGGAAGCAGTCTTGTAGGACTGAGTTCTTAACATGTGGGATCTGATGTTATCTCCAGGTAAAAAGGGCTAGAATTGAGTTGAATTTTAGGACACCCAACTAGTGTCAGAGAATTGCTTGGTGATGTAGGAGAACCCATACACATGTAATTTGGAGTCAGAATATCACTTAAGTACTTCTTGGACATTCTTTTAGTATGCATGGTTAGTGTTTTTGAGAGAGGTGAATTGTGATTCTAGAAGGAAAATTTCATAAGGAATTTGGTACTTAAACTGGGCCTTGAAGAATAGATAGGATATTATTGCTCAGTCTGAAAAAGAAAAGAAAAACAAACTTCCAGAAAAACAATCTGGAATAAAGTTGAAAGAATAGTTTAATGAATTAAACACACATCTCCTTTTTCCCTGAACTTAATGATTGTTAATATGCTGTCACATTTGCACTTACATCACTTGCTGTCTACACACACGTGGAAACATACACATAGACTCACACTTGTAGTGTTTTTACAATTTGAAACTTACAGTATCTTATCTCTTAATAAGTCAGCACACATCTCCCAAGAAATCCAATAATTTAGCAACATGATAGTATCTTCTTTAAAATCGATAAGTATTCAGGGTTTTTGAATGGTCTCCAAATTGTAAATTATAAAAGTTTTCTTTTAATCAAAGATCTAGTCAAGAATCTTGCATTGTATTTGGTTATCATTTCTCTTTACTGTCTTTAACCTAGAAACAGTGCTTCTGAATGGGGCAGTTTTGTCCTCTGAGACATTTAGCAGTGTTCACAGATGTGCTTGGTTGTCCCAGCTTGTGGGAGGTGGGGAGAGAACTATTGGCATCTAGTGGGTGGAGATTGGAGATGCTGTTAAACTGTCCATGTACAGGGCAATCTCCTCAGGGAAGGATTATTCAGCCCCAAATGGTGCTGAGGTTAAGGTGCCCTGATCTAGAATTGTACCTTTTATCCTTTTTTCCCTCTCATAGCACTGAAATTTTTGAAACATCAAGTATAGTTGTCTTGTAGAATGTTGAACAATCTGGCTTTGTCTGATTGTTTCCTCACGACTCAATTTAAACATTTTGGCAAGAATATCCTGTAGTGATACTTGCCTTGTCATTTTTATAGTCTCTTGTTCTTCATTATTCTTCCAGTATCTTGCTTCATTTAATTAAATGCTTCTTATCCCATTATTTGTCATTTCTTTAGGTCTGAAGTCTTTTGTGGAGTTTCTTGGTTTTGCTCACTTGTTTCAGCTGATTCTCAATTGTAATAGTTTATTATTTATAAGTTTTAGGGTTTGGGGGAATATTTGATTGTAAATGCATGTCCTTTGTCTTTTCATCTGTGGGAGCTCTGACACCCAGATTTAAAGAGATTTTTCCTTTTTAAATTTTTTTTCAGGAAGTATTTGCATTTTCTACTTTATTTTTCTTGCCAAATAGTTAATATGAATCATGTACTCAAACTCATGTGACTGGTTAGAATTTCTCTTGGAAGACAGGCACGTATTTCTGCCATTTCCTTCTTTTTGGCAGGTTTTTAGCTAGTTGATTTTCTAGGGTTGTTGCCCTTCTGTAGTCTAGTATTATGCTATATCTCCTTTTTTTCTCTTGCTATAGCTCCAAGCCCGATTTCTGTGCTTGTGTGGACACAGATGCTAGGCTGATGGAGATTGGCATCTTCCCCAGGGCAAACACCGTTGCTTCTTAACTCCCTGGTTTTGGGCTTTCTTATTGCAGTGGGCCCTCAACCACTTTCTTTATTGTTCTGACAGCTCTTCTGCACACTTAGAAATAACTTTTCTCTAACCAGCAATTTAAGTGTTTCCTTCCCTCCTCCTCGAAATTTTTTTGAATACACTTTCACATTTTGTCAGAAACAGAAGTCTTTTTATTCAATCGTTAACATTAAATCGTCATTCCAAACCTTCCAGTTTGGACTTTCATGCAAATGAATGGTATTCTAAGCACTACACAGGAATAGATCTCTCATCTATTGTAAAGCTGTGCTGAAGAAACTACCAAAGTGGGGACTGACATCACCATCTTTAGTTTTTCCCATTGGATGTTATTTACCAGCAAATCAGGATCAGACTCTACCTCTCATGCATTTTGACTAAATTCTAGTTGCAGGATAAATTGCACTTACTTCTGCTTCCTATTTAATGGCTTATATATGTCACACCCTACTATCTCTTTCTCTCCTTTGGTGTGCCATTTACAGCTGGATGCCTGCATATGTTCTTTTGCTGCCTGAAACTTTTTGAAGGGAGGCAAGTGTAATTTAAATTTTTGTGGAAAAATAATCTAGACATATAGCAGACATTTTCTGAGTTATTAAATGGTGATAATATTTCATTTAATTTGTTCACTAAATATGTAAGGAGTTCCTTTCTTGGGACAAGCATACTGTCAGAAACTTGGGGATACAGCAGTGATCAAAATAGACAGTGCCCCCATTTAACATTTTCTGAGTCTATCCATGTTTCTGTAAATGGCAAAGTTTCATCCTTTTTTTATGGCTGAATCAAGCTCCATCGTGTATCTATAACACACCTTCTTTATCCATTCATCTGTTGATGGACACTGGGGTTGCTTCCATGTCTTGGATGTTATAACTAATGCTGCTATGAATATTAAGATAATGTATCTTTTTGATTTAGCATTTTTGTCTTTTCTGCGCATATGATCAGCAGTGGGATCACTGGATCATATGGTGACTCTATTTTTAACTTAAGGAATCTCCATTGTTTTCTACAGTGGCTACACCAATTTACATTCATACCAACAGTGAAAGAGGGTTCCTTTATAACTTATACGTAATTGGAATACAAATATAGTTAAGTATTAATCTAACCATGTCCATGATTGTGTTAAATGGAACCTAAGTGCACTAATTAAAGGCAGATATTGTCAAAGCAGATTAAAACAAAAAGTGTATTTTGTCTGCAAGAAACATATTTAAATAAAATGATCCAAGAAAAGTTAAAAGTAGAGCGGTCCAAAGTTGAGTGTAGGGACAAAAAAGAACCCTAGAGGAAACTGAAATCTCTGGCAGCTATAGGTATAAGAGCATCTAGCTAGATTAGACTAGTTCTCACAATAAAGGCATACTTATCTCAGTTCTTATGGCCCAACATATATCCATCTTTCAACAACAATAAAATCATAAGGAATTCTAAAGGCAAAAGCAAAGCAAAAAATAGTTTGAAGAGCCAAAGCAATCATCAGAACCAGTTTTGATATAACAAAGACCTACTATAGGTCTTTGAAACACCAGGCAGGTAATTTAAAATAATTATGATTAACATGCTACGGGCTCTAATGGAAGAAGACACGTGAGAAGTGGTAATGTAAGCAGAGAGATGAAAACTCCAAAATTAATCCAAAGAAAGTGTGTGTGTGCATGCGTGTGTGCTCAGTCGTGCCGACTCTGCAACTTCATGGAATACAGCTTGTCAGGCTCCTCTGTCCACGCAAATGTCCAGGCGAAAACATTGGAGTGGGTTGTCAGTACTTTCTATAGAAAGCGCTATGACAGAAATGAAGAATGTTTCTGATGGGCTCATCAGTAGAGACATGGCTGAGCAAAAGCTGTATGAGCTTAAAGACATACCAAAAGAAACTTCCCAAGGTAAAATTCAGAGAAACAAAAGCATGAAATAATGTAATGAAGAAAGATTCACCATGCTCGCATGAATTAAAAGAAAGATGAAGTATCTCTAGTAATTCTAGACCAAGTAGACTTCACAATAAGAAAGTATCTGGAATAGAGCGAGGCATTACATAATGATAAGTAGATTCATTCTCCAAGAGGATTTATAATGACAGTGTTAACAATAAATTAAAATAGACATGAATTAGGAGAACCCATACACATGTAATTTGGAGTCAGAATATCACTTAAGTACTTCTTGGACATTCTTTTAGTATGCAAGGTTAGTGTTTTTGAGAGAGGTGAATTGTGATTCTAGAAGGAAAATTTCATAAGGAATTTGGTACTTAAACTGGGCCTTGAAGAATAGATAGGATATTATTGCTCAGTCTGAAAAAGAAAAGAAAAACAAACTTCCAGAAAAACAATCTGGAATAAAGTTGAAAGAATAGTTTAATGAATTAAACACACATCTCCTTTTTCCCTGAACTTAATGATTGTTAATATGCTGTCACATTTGCACTTACATCACTTGCTGTCTACACACACGTGGAAACATACACATAGACTCACACTTGTAGTGTTTTTACAATTTGAAACTTGCAGTATCTTATCTCTTAATAAGTCAGCACACATCTCCCAAGAAATCCAATAATTTAGCAACATGATAGTATCTTCTTTAAAATCGATAAGTATTCAGGGTTTTTGAATGGTCTCCAAATTGTAAATTATAAAAGTTTTCTTTTAATCAAAGATCTAGTCAAGAATCTTGCATTGTATTTGGTTATCATTTCTCTTTACTGTCTTTAACCTAGAAACAGTGCTTCTGAATGGGGCAGTTTTGTCCTCTGAGACATTTAGCAGTGTTCACAGATGTGCTTGGTTGTCCCAGCTTGTGGGAGGTGGGGAGAGAACTATTGGCATCTAGTGGGTGGAGATTGGAGATGCTGTTAAACTGTCCATGTACAGGGCAATCTCCTCAGGGAAGGATTATTCAGCCCCAAATGGTGCTGAGGTTAAGGTGCCCTGATCTAGAATTGTACCTTTTATCCTTTTTTCCCTCTCATAGCACTGAAATTTTTGAAACATCAAGTATAGTTGTCTTGTAGAATGTTGAACAATCTGGCTTTGTCTGATTGTTTCCTCACGACTCAATTTAAACATTTTGGCAAGAATATCCTGTAGTGATACTTGCCTTGTCATTTTTATAGTCTCTTGTTCTTCATTATTCTTCCAGTATCTTGCTTCATTTAATTAAATGCTTCTTATCCCATTATTTGTCATTTCTTTAGGTCTGAAGTCTTTTGTGGAGTTTCTTGGTTTTGCTCACTTGTTTCAGCTGATTCTCAATTGTAATAGTTTATTATTTATAAGTTTTAGGGTTTGGGGGAATATTTGATTGTAAATGCATGTCCTTTGTCTTTTCATCTGTGGGAGCTCTGACACCCAGATTTAAAGAGATTTTTCCTTTTTAAATTTTTTTTCAGGAAGTATTTGCATTTTCTACTTTATTTTTCTTGCCAAATAGTTAATATGAATCATGTACTCAAACTCATGTGACTGGTTAGAATTTCTCTTGGAAGACAGGCACGTATTTCTGCCATTTCCTTCTTTTTGGCAGGTTTTTAGCTAGTTGATTTTCTAGGGTTGTTGCCCTTCTGTAGTCTAGTATTATGCTATATCTCCTTTTTTTCTCTTGCTATAGCTCCAAGCCCGATTTCTGTGCTTGTGTGGACACAGATGCTAGGCTGATGGAGATTGGCATCTTCCCCAGGGCAAACACCGTTGCTTCTTAACTCCCTGGTTTTGGGCTTTCTTATTGCAGTGGGCCCTCAACCACTTTCTTTATTGTTCTGACAGCTCTTCTGCACACTTAGAAATAACTTTTCTCTAACCAGCAATTTAAGTGTTTCCTTCCCTCCTCCTCGAAATTTTTTTGAATACACTTTCACATTTTGTCAGAAACAGAAGTCTTTTTATTCAATCGTTAACATTAAATCGTCATTCCAAACCTTCCAGTTTGGACTTTCATGCAAATGAATGGTATTCTAAGCACTACACAGGAATAGATCTCTCATCTATTGTAAAGCTGTGCTGAAGAAACTACCAAAGTGGGGACTGACATCACCATCTTTAGTTTTTCCCATTGGATGTTATTTACCAGCAAATCAGGATCAGACTCTACCTCTCATGCATTTTGACTAAATTCTAGTTGCAGGATAAATTGCACTTACTTCTGCTTCCTATTTAATGGCTTATATATGTCACACCCTACTATCTCTTTCTCTCCTTTGGTGTGCCATTTACAGCTGGATGCCTGCATATGTTCTTTTGCTGCCTGAAACTTTTTGAAGGGAGGCAAGTGTAATTTAAATTTTTGTGGAAAAATAATCTAGACATATAGCAGACATTTTCTGAGTTATTAAATGGTGATAATATTTCATTTAATTTGTTCACTAAATATGTAAGGAGTTCCTTTCTTGGGACAAGCATACTGTCAGAAACTTGGGGATACAGCAGTGATCAAAATAGACAGTGCCCCCATTTAACATTTTCTGAGTCTATCCATGTTTCTGTAAATGGCAAAGTTTCATCCTTTTTTTATGGCTGAATCAAGCTCCATCGTGTATCTATAACACACCTTCTTTATCCATTCATCTGTTGATGGACACTGGGGTTGCTTCCATGTCTTGGATGTTATAACTAATGCTGCTATGAATATTAAGATAATGTATCTTTTTGATTTAGCATTTTTGTCTTTTCTGCGCATATGATCAGCAGTGGGATCACTGGATCATATGGTGACTCTATTTTTAACTTAAGGAATCTCCATTGTTTTCTACAGTGGCTACACCAATTTACATTCATACCAACAGTGAAAGAGGGTTCCTTTATAACTTATACGTAATTGGAATACAAATATAGTTAAGTATTAATCTAACCATGTCCATGATTGTGTTAAATGGAACCTAAGTGCACTAATTAAAGGCAGATATTGTCAAAGCAGATTAAAACAAAAAGTGTATTTTGTCTGCAAGAAACATATTTAAATAAAATGATCCAAGAAAAGTTAAAAGTAGAGCGGTCCAAAGTTGAGTGTAGGGACAAAAAAGAACCCTAGAGGAAACTGAAATCTCTGGCAGCTATAGGTATAAGAGCATCTAGCTAGATTAGACTAGTTCTCACAATAAAGGCATACTTACCTCAGTTCTTATGGCCCAACATATATCCATCTTTCAACAACAATAAAATCATAAGGAATTCTAAAGGCAAAAGCAAAGCAAAAAATAGTTTGAAGAGCCAAAGCAATCATCAGAACCAGTTTTGATATAACAAAGACCTACTATAGGTCTTTGAAACACCAGGCAGGTAATTTAAAATAATTATGATTAACATGCTACGGGCTCTAATGGAAGAAGACACGTGAGAAGTGGTAATGTAAGCAGAGAGATGAAAACTCCAAAATTAATCCAAAGAAAGTGTGTGTGTGCATGCGTGTGTGCTCAGTCGTGCCGACTCTGCAACTTCATAGAATACAGCTTGTCAGGCTCCTCTGTCCACGCAAATGTCCAGGCGAAAACATTGGAGTGGGTTGTCAGTACTTTCTATAGAAAGCGCTATGACAGAAATGAAGAATGTTTCTGATGGGCTCATCAGTAGAGACATGGCTGAGCAAAAGCTGTATGAGCTTAAAGACATACCAAAAGAAACTTCCCAAGGTAAAATTCAGAGAAACAAAAGCATGAAATAATGTAATGAAGAAAGATTCACCATGCTCGCATGAATTAAAAGAAAGATGAAGTATCTCTAGTAATTCTAGACCAAGTAGACTTCACAATAAGAAAGTATCTGGAATAGAGCGAGGCATTACATAATGATAAGTAGATTCATTCTCCAAGAGGATTTATAATGACAGTGTTAACAATAAATTAAAATAGACATGAATGCACCTAAACAACATAGCAGCCAACCATATGAAACAAAAACTGACAGAGCTGAAAGGAGAATACAAAGTTAACTAATATAGTTGGCAACTTCAGTATTCCTCTGCCACTAATTAACAGATCCATCAGGCAGAAAATTAGTATTTTTTTCTGCCTCATTTTGGCCCAACATATATCTTACAACCCTCTTACATCTATGTAAGATGTAAGATGACATCTTACACATAAGATGACTCAACAGTATTATCAATTTAATTGATATTTCTATAAATAAATGTCTTTATCAAACAGCAGCAGAAGTCAATTTCTTCTTATGTTTACACAGATTGTTCACCAAGAGAGACTACATTCTGGGTCATAGAATGTACCTTCACAAACAAAAGCATGGTAATCATGCAATATATATTTATTCTCAGGCCATCTTGGACTTAAACAATAAAGTAATAACAAAGATACTTGAGAAATCCCAAATACTTGAAAAGTAAATAATACATTTCTAAATAGTTGATGGATTAAAGATGTGTCAGGAGAGCTCAAAATATTTTACACTACATGAAAATAAATCATTTCATTAAATTTGTGGGATCCAGTGAAAGATTCCTTTAAAGAAAATGTATAATGCTAAACCTATATATTACAAAAGAGAGCAGATCTTCAGCTTCCACGTGAAGAAACTTGAGAAAGAAGAGAAAACTATAAGTGAACCCAACAGAAACTAATAATGACAATTAGAGCAAAAATCAATGAAATTGCAAATAGAGAAAAATCAACAAAACTAAAAGCTGATTTTGGGGGGATAAAAAAATGACAAGTATCTAGCTTTGACATTGATGCAAGTGAAGGTGATATTTGCTGATATGATAAAGGAAAAAGAAGCAAATTTGGAAGATGGGTCAAAGATGCAGTATCAGACATGATTATGTCTATAAACAGGTTAGCTAAGAAGTGGATCTTCCCAGATTTTTTACTCAAGTAAAGATTTCACTTTGATAGCGTCATGGAAGTGAATGATTTTTCTAATGGATGAAGAAAGGTGTGTGTGTGTGTGTGTGTGTGTGGGCGGGCTCAGTCATGTCTGACTCTTTGCCACCCTATAGACTGTAGCCTGCCAGGTTTCTCTGTCCGTAGAATTCTGCAGGCAAGAATACTGGAGTGGGTTGCCATTTCCTCCCCCAGGGGATCTCCCTGACCCAAGAATCAAACCCACGTCTCCTGTGTTGGCAGGCGAATTCTTTACCACTGAGCCACCTGGGAAGCCTGCCTAGCTGTGTCAAATGGCACTAAAATGTCCTAGCAACAACAAATAAAGAGTGGGATTACTTTTAGGCAATGTGGCATCACTTGGTAGCCTCAGCAAGAGCAGAGTTAGTGGAGCAGTACCTGTGCAAAATGTCAAGTTGGCACAGAGACAGTAGGAGACTTAAAGTAGGGAGGGAGGGCAGGGTGAGTAGACAATGCCTTTCAAAACTTACTTCAAAGTAGCAAAGAGCTTGAGTTGCAGCTGGAGGTTAATATGGGGCTAAGAGATTTCTTTGCCTCTTTAGAACTGCTCAGGCTCCTGAATGTCTGTAGAGATGACACAGTAGGAAAGGGAAGTTTGAAGATGCAGGAGCAAGCTCCTGAGAAAGTGAGAGAGAGCTAGTTACTGGGCATATGTAGAAGGAGAAATTGCCTTATACTGAACCCTGACCGTGCGTCTGGGTGCTAATCTCTGGGCTTTATGTGGATTATTTAAGTTCATCTTCACAGTAGTCCTGTGAGGTGGATAACTTCTCCATTTTATCATGAGAAATTCAATGTTAGAGACATCAATAATTAGCTCAAACATGGAGAGACAGTAAATGGTGGAGCCAGGATTCTAACCGCGTCTGACTGCCACACACGCAGAGAGAGATTAGATATTTTAAGGACTGCCTGTACCGCCTCTTATTTTCATGTCTGCAACCTGAACCTACACCCAAATGAAAGCACTATGATTTCCTTCTGATAACAAAACTGAACTCAAAGTAGCACTATGCCAAGAAAGACGTTCCCAGCGCTGCAATATTTGGCTGTGAATCAGTCTAATAGGTTAACGTACCCATAGTATCTTTGAACTTACTGTTCTTTCTCGCCTCATGTGCTTTTTCCTGAAAATTTGTGTGATTGCTGCTTTCTTTTCCCTCAGATATAAACCTGCACATCATTTTTGTAGAGTACCTGAAGGAGGAGTGAATATCAGGGAGAATATTGAAAATGAGAATCCAGAGCAAAGACTGGCAGTTCTTACTACCCAAACTTTTTGCAGAAAAGGAACTCATTCTAAAGAACAGATAGGAAGAATGTAGGCCCTACTGGCAAGTTCCTTCTCCTTTGCTTTGTGATGCTATGCAAGGTAATTAACCACTCTGTGCCAGTTTCTTCACTGTAAAATGGAGATAATAATAGACCATCTAACAGGAGTTTTTATAAATATTAAATGAGCTTCTTCATATAAAATGCTTACAACAGTACTTAGCACACAAGTGTTCCATAGTGTTAGCTAGCAATATTATTAAAATCATGTCTACTGAGAGATGGGATGCATTATCATGCTCTCTTACCATGATGATGCTAAAACATTTGTTCACTCTTAATTAGCTCCCCTTTGCTTTGATTCCAGTTTTGCAAAGGAATTTCCCAATGATTATTTTGTTCCACTTTGTATCTGCAGACATGAAAAGCATAGTCTGGCCCCCTCTGCTTGGGATCTATGGCTGTTGGTTTCACTGTAAATTAATTAATATTCTTATGAAATTAATCATACAAATTTGTCCATAAGGGGAAATTGTCTGGGCATGCTGTCTAAACATAGAGTATTCTGGTTCCCTCTTTGGTTAATTCTCAATAAACATGAGGCTTTATTCAAAGCTTCACAAGCTTGAAAATTGTACCTTCATCCTGGAAATATGCTTCAGAAGTATTGAGAAAGGTAGGTTGGATAGCAGACTGGTGGCTTTCTGTATGATGAAAATCACTGTCTTAGGAGGGAGAGAGAGGTGACATGAAAGCTTGTTCGAGGCAGACAGCATATAACTCCGTATGCAGAACTTTTTTTCCATTTGCATGTTTAGAATCCATGCTATAATCTTTGTGTTACAGATGGCAATGAGAGAAGCAGAGTCACTTGCCCAAGATCACGTAAGCAAGAGTTGTAGAGCCTACAATTAGACTCAGCTTTGATGGCAAAAGCTTCTCACTATACATAAACTTGGTTCCAATGATAGTAAATATCAGAAAAGTATCCCTTTGAGGATAAGAGTCATTTGAAACATTTGCTTAACAATGAGAATGCTATAAAAAGGACTTTGTAAAATCAAAGGAATATTTAAATAATTATGTGATTATGCATATAACTACTGTCTTTTTTCCTTTCCCTCCATCCCTCCCCCCGACCCTCTCTCTCTCTTTCACACACACACACACTCTAAAAAATACTAGGAAATCTGTATAAGGGCATGAATGCATCACTCATCCATGCCCTTACACAGATTTGCTAGAATATTGTTAGTTCTTTATGTAATTTTAAACTTAACACACGGTGAGTTAATAGATTTAATTGTGTGAAAGCAGAACATGCTTGGTGTAAACTAAAAAGACATTTCAGAAGATTGCTGTTAATGCAGTATGCGGTTGGTTATAGCTTAGTTAATTGGGTGACTTGGTCGGTCTAATGGTTTTTCCATCCCAACTCCAGCTGAAAAGTTTGGACCTTATTAGCAGACTTAGAAGTCATAGCCTGCCACACAGCTTACCACATACGTAAGTAATGTGATTTGTGAATTCATTGACAAGATTGTGGAAGCTGAAGTCACACAATCATGTTGCCATGTGGAGTGTTGTTTGGCTCTTTTTATTTCTCTAAGCTTCTCAGCTTGGAGTGGTTCCTGAAGAGTTGAACCACAACCCAGCAAGCTCTCGTCCTCCTTGAGATGAAGCAGCCTGCACTCGTGCTTGGTTCAGTTACAGCAGCAATTTTATTAATCTTATAAAAATGCAAGTGAATGTTAACCACTGTACCCAAATATCTTATCTGGCTTAGAAAAATGCAAGCAGACTGAAACACAAGCACAGAATTCAACCATAAAGAACAGGGCATGTCAATAGCTACAAAAGGAAAGAACCATAAATAGACTCAAAAGACTGTGGAGAAAGTGGGGAAGAAGCAACAATGCCAAAGAAAGCTTCAGTTCAGTTCAGTCACTCAGTCGTGTCCGACTCTTTGCCACCCCATGAATCGCAGCACGCCAGGCCTCCCTGTCCATCATCATCTCCCGGAGTTCCCTCAGACTCACGTCCATCGAGTCTGTGATGCCATCCAGCCATCTCATCCTCGGTTGTCCCCTTCTCCTCCTGCCCCCAATCCCTCCCAGCATCAGAGTCTTTTCCAATGAGTCAACTCTTCGCATGAGGTGGCCAAAGTACTGGAGTTTCAGCTTTAGCATCATTCCTTCCAAAGAAATCCCAGGGCTGATCTCCTTTAGAATGGACTGGTTGGATCTCCTTGCAGTCCAAGGGACTCTCAAGAGTCTTCTCCAACACCACAGTTCAAAAGCATCAATTCTTTGGCACTCAGCTTTCTTCACAGTCCAACTCTCACATCCATACATGACCACAGGAAAAACCATAGCCTTGACTAGACGGACCTTAGTCGGCAAAGTAATGTCTCTGCTTTTGAATATACTATCTAGGTTGGTCATAACTTTTCTTCCAAGGAGTAAGCGTCTTTTAATTTCATGGCTGCAGTCACCATCTGCAGTGATTTTGGAGCCCCAAAAAATAAAGTCTGACACTGTTTCCACTGTTTCCCCATCTATTTCCCATGAAGTGATGGGACCGGATGCCATGATCTTCGTTTTCTGAATGTTGAGCTTTAAGCCAACTTTTTCACTCTCCTCCTTCACTTTCATCAAGAGGCTTTTTAGCTCCTCCTCACTTTCTGCCATAAGGGTGGTGTCATCAGCATATCTGAGGTTATTGATATTTCTCCCGGCAATCTTGATTCCAGCTTGTGTTTCTTCCAGTCCAGCGTTTCTCATGATGTACTCTGCATATAAGTTAAATAAGCAGGGAGACAATATACAGCCTTGACGTACTCCTTTTCCTATTTGGAACCAGTCTGTTGTTCCATGTCCAGTTCTAACTGTTGCTTCCTGACCTGCATACAGATTTCTCAAGAGGCAGGTTAGGTGGTCTGGTATTCCCATCTCTTTCAGAATTTTCCACAGTTTATTGTGATCCACACAGTCAAAGGCTTTGGCATAGTCAATAAAGCAGAAATAGATGTTTTTCTGGAACTCTCTTGCTTTTTCCATGATCCAGCGGATGTTGGCAATTTGATCTCTGGTTCCTCTGCCTGTTCTAAAACCAGCTTGAACATCAGGGAGTTCACGGTTCACATATTGCTGAAGCCTGGCTTGGAGAATTTTGAGCATTACTTTACTAGCGTGTGAGATGAGTGCAATTGTGCGGTAGTTTGAGCATTCTTTGGCATTGCCTTTCTTTGGAATTGGAATGAAAACTGACCTTTTCCAGTCCTGTGGCCACTGCTGAGTTTTCCAAATTTGCTGGCATATTGAGTGCAGCACTTTCACAGCATCATCTTCCAGGATTTGAAACAGCTCAACTGGAATTCCATCACCTCCACTAGCTTTGTTCTTAGTGATGCTTTCTAAGGCCCACTTGACTTCACATTCCAAGATGTCTGGCTCTAGATTAGTGATCACATCCTCATGATTATCTGGGTCGTGAAGATCTTTTCTGTACAGTTCTTCTGTGTATTCTTGCCACCTCTTCTTAATATCTTCTGCTTCTGTTAGGTCCATACCATTTCTATCCTTTATCGAGCCCATCTTTGCATGAAATGTTCCCTTGGTATCTCCAATTCTCTTGAAGAGATCTCTAGTCTTTCCCATTCTGTTGTTTTCCTCTATCTCTTTGCATTGATTGCTGAAGAAGGCTTTCTTATCTCTTCTTGCTATTCTTTGGAACTCTGCATTCAGATGCTTATATCTTTTCTTTTCTCCTTTGCTTTTCGCCTCTCTTCTTTTCAGTGCTATTTGTAAGGCTTCTCCAGACAGCCATTTTGCTTTTTTGCATTTCTTTTCCATGGGGATGGTCTTGATCCCTGTCTCCTGTACAATGTCACGAACCTCATTCCATAGTTCATCAGGAACTCTGTCTATCAGATCTAGGCCCTTAAATCTATTTCTCACTTCCACTGTATAATCATAAGGGATTTGATTTAGGTCATACCTGAATGGTCTAGCGGTTTTCCCTACTTTCTTCAATTTAAGCCTGAATTTGGAAATAAGGAGTTCATGATCTGAGCCACAGTCAGCTCCTGGTCTTTTTTTTTTTTTTTTACTTATAAAAACTTTACTTATACTCCCATTCCTTGGGACGAATGTCAAACCAAATCAAGAAAATCAATGTTTGTGGCTAATCATACAATTGTTGATTGGGGACCCCATGGTACGTGGTTATCTGACTGCTCAGATGATATTAACACCACTGTGTGTGATATGGAAGGTCACTGACACTACGATGGAACATTACTATGACAAAGGAGTGGCTTAACCATGGATTAGCCCCACCTCGTCCTAGGATCGTCCTCGGTAAACAGAGTGGGCCTGAACAATGGGCCATTTGGAAACTTGCTGCGAGCTCCTGGTCTTGTTTTTGTTGACTGTATAGAGCTTCTCCATTTTGGCTGCATAGAATATAATCAATCTGATTTTGGTGTTGACCATGTGGTGATGTCCATGTGTAGAGTCTTCTCTTGTGTTGTTGGAAGAGGGTGTTTGCTATGACCAGTGCATTTTTTTGGCAAAACTCTTATTAGTCTTTGCCCTGCTTCATTCCGCATTCCAAGGCCAAATTTGCCTGTTACTCCAGGTGTTTCTTGACTTCCTACTTTAGCATTCCAGTCCCCTAGAATGAAAAGGACATCTTTTTGGGGTATTAGTTCTAAAAGGTCTTAAGGACAGTGATTTAAAAAGTTCCCATGAAGCAATTTTGGTAATAAGGGGGAAAAACAGCATTATTAAAGGTATTTATGTAAGACAGCAACCATTATAAATAAGTTTGAGAATTTTCTTTTTCTTGCTACATTTGTAAGGTTCAGTTTTTCCTTTTTACCCACCACTGTGCTGCTTCAGTTTTCGTTTCATGGCTTTATTTCTGGTTTTCGTCGTTCTCTCCCTTCATAGCTCTTTGAGCAAACTCTAGACCCAACATCTCAGTCTCATTAGATGATCATCTACTCTGGTTATTCCTTTATTTCCTAATATAACTACTTGTGTCCTTAAGTGATACCATGTGCCTTCCCAGTGAAAGTTTGTGGTTGCGAGCCATGTGCTACGCTGGGGTTCACACCCTCTGGAGGAGAGGATTTTGATCTGGGGCCAGAGGCTTGACTCCTTGGAGCTTTTTGTGTAGCAAAGTTTTGTTAAAATATAAGAGATAGGGAAAGCTTTTGACGTAGACATCAGAAGGGGACAGAAAGCGTGTCCCCTTGCTAGTTTTTAGCAAGACATTTTATGTCTGTTAGCCAGCTGCTAATCAGAAATGCCTCAAGGCTGAGGGAATTTCACCAGGCCCCTCTGTCACAATATGCATTTTTGAGATAGAATGGCACAAGGTGTGTCATCTTTGCCATAAACAGTTGACATGAATACTAGTTTGTTGAGCCATTATCAGCCCAAGGTTTGAGAAAAGAAAAAAAGTTAGGAGGAACCAATTTGAAGAAAGGCAGATTCCAAAGCAAATACATGGTTTCATTAATATAGCTTAAGAAAAATATTTCCATAAGAAAAACTCACTGATTAGTTCAAGATTTGAGAACTTCCAGATGTTCAAGGTAGATTTAGAAAAGGCAGAGAAACCAGAGATCAAATTGCCAATATCTGTTGGATTATCAAAAAAGCAAGAGTTCCAGAAAAGCATCTACTTCTGCTTTATTGACTATGCCAAAGCCTTTGACTGTGTGGATCACAACAGACTGTGGAAAATTCGGAAAGAGATGGGAATACCAGAACACCTGACCTTCCTGAGAAATCTGTATGCAAGCCAACAAGCAACAGTTAGAACTGGACATGGAACAACAGACTGGTTCCAAATTGGGAAAGGGGTACATCAAGGCTGTATATTGTCACCCTGCTTATTTAACTTATATGCAGAGTACATCATGAGAAGTGCTGGACTAGATGAAACACAAGCTGGAATCAAGATTACCATGAGAAATATCAATAACCTCAGATATGCAGATGACACCACCCTCATGGATGAAAGTGAAGAGGAACTAAAGAGCCTCTTTATGAAAGTGAAAGAGGAGAGTGAAAAAGCTTGCTTAACACTCAGCATTCAGAAAACTAAGATCATGGCATCTGGCCCCATCACTTCATGGTAAATAGATGGGGAAACAATGGAAACAGTGGCAGACTTTATCTTTAGGGCCTCCAAAATCACTGCAGATGGTGGCTGCAGCCATGAAATTAAAACACTTGCTCCTTGGAAGAAAAGTTATGAGCAACCTAGACAGCATATTAAAAAGCAGAAACTTTGCCAGCAAAGGTCCATCTAGTCAAGGCTATGGTTTTTCCGGCGGTCATGTATGGATGTGAGAGTTGGACTATAAAGAAAGCTGAGCGCTGAAGAATTGATTCTTTTGAACTGTGGTGTTGGAGAAGACTCTTGAGAGTCCTTTGGACTGCAAGGAGATCCAACCAGTCCATCCTAAGCGAGATCAATCCTGAATATTCATTGGAAGGACTGATGCTGAAGCTGAAACTGGAATACTTTGGCCACCTAATGTGAAGAACTGACTCATTTGTAAAGACCCTGATGCTCAGAAAGATTGAAGGCAAGAGGAGAAGGGGACAACAGAGGATGAGCTGGTTGATGGCATCACCAACTCAATGGACATGAGTCTGAGTAAATTTTGGGAGTTGGTGATGGACAGGGAGGCCTGGCGTGCTGCAGTCCATGGGGTCGCAAAGAGTTGGATACGACTGAGCAACTGAACTGAGAAAAGGTAAGTTCAGGTGGAAGCAGGTACCTCAACAGAAAAGGGAAAATAGTCTGCCACTTGCAGTTTATTTCTTCCTGCTGCTTGGACCTCTGGCCTCCCTACCAAGACTGTTAATACTCTCACCAGCATTAAGATTGTTCTGTTTTTTCAACCTTGGTTTGTTTGTACTTCAATCCTTTACTATAACCTCAAGCACAGCTTATTTTTTCATATTTTACCAGTGGTAGACTAGATTTTTGTCTTAAATATGGTTAAATAAGTTGAATTATATCTAAATGTTAAAGAAAACCTACCTATTTGTGCTTAGTAAAAATAAAGGAAAACAGAAGATATTAGTAATATAAATGGAAAGAACATTTCAAAAACAAGCTCTGTCATTTAGTTCTAAGACTTTGGACAGATTACTTAAATCTCTGTTTCCGAGTGGTAAAATGGAATAAATAATGCTGAATTTATGCATACACTCACATCTACAGACATTTCTGCTTTATAGACAAACATTTTTGAGTAAATCAAACATTTCTAACTACTTTTCCAATTTCCATTGTCTTATTCAGACTGCAACTGTTTTCTATAATGTCATATTTCCCCATAAGAATTCTTCCCTTTATGAAGTTTTTAGTGAATGTTATTTTAAGAATGTTTTACTCTACTGAGAAGCAATAGAAAAATGTGATACCAAGATAGCACAGATATAGAAGTAATAAATATGGTCTCTAAGATACAGCCTAAAAACAAAAAGCTGTGTTTTCTACCACTATACCAATTAAATGACAGAGGCAATCACTGAAATATAGCATAGTAATTTTAGATCTTATTTTTTTAATGTGTGCATTGCATTAAACCTCTTCCTAGTTGATAAGTTTTAAAAATATGCATTGCATACTATTACTAAATGGAATATATTGCCCTGATAAAAGTTAGATGTTTTAAGGCATTCTGTCAATGTAAGCAAATGACAAGTGATTCTAGTCCTAATGTCAGTCTGCTAATCACCACAGCTAATCAGTCCTGGCATTCTCATGGTTCAGTGGCCAGCAATGGAGTAAATGGCCAGTCTTTGGCATTAAGGAGTTAAATACTTCTTAGTCCAAACTTTGAAAAAGTTTTGCTCCATGCCCTTTTAGACAATGACTGGCTGTTAAGCTCAAAACTAATTAACATTTCAAAAACTAGTGTTAATCAGTATTAGGAAGANCTTTGGCATTAAGGAGTTAAATACTTCTTAGTCCAAACTTTGAAAAAGTTTTGCTCCATGCCCTTTTAGACAATGACTGGCTGTTAAGCTCAAAACTAATTAACATTTCAAAAACTAGTGTTAATCAGTATTAGGAAGACTCAAGGGAAACACTTCTCTGCAGAGACCCTTTTCTTCCTTTGCTTTAAAGCAATAACTTCTAAATTATTACTTTAATTTTAAGTTGTGTTTGGCATATAGTAAACAAACCTAAAAATCAGGAAGCTGAAAGAAATGGAATCATGGGTTGTTTCTTTATTTCTTAGGATTTGCCTCTATTAGAAAGACTATCACCCTGATTTTTGCTTGTTTATAGAAACTAGCTCAAATATGTGCAATAATCTTCTTCTTTAATATGGGTCCATAAACTCATAGAATGTAGGAGTGGATATAATTTAATCCCCTACAACATTACTCTCTTCCTGCTGCTATCTGCATATTTAGAAGTAGGGCTGATAGACTGTCCAGTTGTATGAGATTAAAATAACCTGTTTTAAAACTTATACAGTTTGGAGGTTAGATGTTTGGAGGTTTGGAGATGTTAAACGTTTGAAGATGGTCTTTGCAACTCAGATTCCTGGCCGCTGCCTCATCTTACACAGGCAGACGCTGAGGCCCATGGTCAGAGAAGTGGCGAGTATTGGGCAGGCATTTGGGATGCCATTGCTTTCAATTCTGCTCTGTTCTTCTGAGTACTGGGTCAAATGAGAGTAACCACGTGTTTAAAATTCCAGTTTCATTTAATTGGGATAGGTAGGTAGTAATGCGGGGAAGGCAATGGCACCCCACCCCAGTACTCTTGCCTGGGAAATCCAATGGACGGAGTAGCCTGGTGGGCTGCAGTCCATGGGGTCGCTAACAGTCGGACAGACTGAGCGACTTCACTTTCACTTTTCTCTTTCATGCATTGGAGAAGGAAATGGCAACCCACTCCAGTATTCTTGCCTGGAGAATCCCAGGGAAGGGGGAGCCTGGTGGGCTACCGTCTATGGGGTCACACAGAGTCGGACACGACTGAAGTGACTTAGCAGCAGCAGCAGGTAGTAATGAGTCTCTACTAGCCTATGAAGTTAAAACTGAAACATGTAAGATCTTTGGAGAGATTCTGTTTTTCTATAGACATTCAAGTAGGCAATGTGCCTCCTTTTGGGACTAGAATCTGTATGTCTTTTAGTTGGTGGGTGGTGGCATCTTGGATTACATATGGACTTGGGACTTCCCCTTTCCCCTGTGTAATAACTGTGTATCCTTATAACTAAGGTTATCTTTTCTATAACTAAGGTTTTCATTTCTCCTCTATGAAAGGAAGATACTACTACTTACCTTATGCTCACTGAGATCCTGAAAAGAGATAGTATACATATTCTTGCCTGGTACATAGTAAGTTTAATAAATCACTGAAATAGATAAGGGGATATTTAAATGGTAAGGTCTGGACAAACTGGAAAAATGATGCTCATGTCATGAAACGCTAAGGTACTCCAAGTTGCCTTTGAGACCATGGATGCATTTGTGGGGGCACTTTTTCCTTCTGAGCTGGTTTTATCAAAGAAGCTGCATCTGACAATATAGATGTGATGTGCTCCTCGATAGCTTGCCCTTAAAAATGAAATAAGTGGACCCAGAGAGTTCATGGGAAAAATAATCTAAGACCTCATACCTATGAGGATTACAGATAGTCACGGTGACAACAATGGGAGCAGTGACTGATTCCCTCCCCCCAAGTCTACAGATTGAATCTCACAAACTGAGTAACAATTATAATCTTGAAGCCTGGAATAATTCAAGATTGTGGAGAAAGCAATACTGAGGCTTCTGTTGGTCGGCACAATGTGCTCATCTTAGTGAACGGTCTCAATCCCTGGCAGTCCAAGGCTTTGTATTGCTTTAATTGCAACCTTGAGAGTTTTGCAATGAATTCTTGCATTAAATGACCTCTAGGCCAGCAGACTTCCAAGAACAGTTGGTTCAGCCACCCAAGATGAAACACTGCTACTGCTAAGTCACTTCAGTCGTGTCCGACTCTGTGTGACCCCATAGACGGCAGCCCACCAGGCTCCCCCTTCCCTGGGATTCTCCAGGCCAGAACACTGGAGTGGGTTGCCATTTCCTTCTCCAATGCATGAAAGAGAAAAGTGAAAGTGAAGTCACTCAGTCGTGTCCGACTCTTCGTGACCCTATGGACTGCAGCCCACCAGCCTCCTCCGTCCATGGGATTTCCCAGGCAAGAGTACTGGAGTGGGGTGCCATTGCCTTCTCCGAGATGAAACACGGTTTCCCTCAAATCAAACTCATGACTTACATAGGAAGGGCTCTTTGGATTTAAGTATAACTAAGGAAAACTAAAATTTTCCTCACTCATTGTTTAAAGATATTTTGCCAGTGCCTTCCAGTCCTGGTCACAAAAAGACAAAGGGCAAAGAGTAGTGACACTACCCTCATGCCTCTTCCTCTGAATTTTAGTAAATACAACGGGCAAAATAACAAACTGTAGGAAGATGGTACTCTCTTATCTTTAAATGGAGTTTCTGGAGGCTTGAAACTCATTGACTTTATCTGACACTGAGTCTCCAGGGCCCAGCATGTGTGAGTGGCTCACTGTAGGGACTATAAGTAGTTATGGTTTCTGTACTTTCTTCTTCCATGCAGTCTAAGAGATTGAAGGTAAATCTACCTCCATGCACTTAATAATTGAAAGATCGGGAAAGACTGGGAATAAATGAAAATGATGATGTTCCAAGTTGAAAAGTTCTATTTAATTCCAAAGTCTTATTGCCTTTGGGTAAACTTACTTCCTGATGCTGAGGTAATAGGCCAAAGTTGGCTAGGAAAGCAGTAGTTAGGATGCAGAATGATTGTAGAGAAAGTTTTAGCACTGTAAGAATTCAAGTATATGAACCTTTATATACTAGAAGGATGTATAAAGGAAGAATAGTCTGTATATAACTTCGTGCAGTTTTTTAAAAAAAAATTCAAGTTGGACAAAACTTTCAAAAAGCAAAAAAAAATTACCTCAAATTTGGGAGAAAGTAAGTTGCAGGCATGTCTTATGAATATATGGTTTGTATAATACCATGATGAGCTATTAAAGAATATAGTTTCACATTTACAGGAAAACAATGCATGCACCAGGTCCTTAAGAATGTTTATCTCAGTGGAAAATACAATACAAAAAGAGGACAGGGTTTTCTCTTTCTACATTATTTATATCTGCAGTGCTTGAAATTTATTGGTAAAAATGTGGTGAAGGATGCCCACTCTGAAATTATGGAGATCAAGCACTGTCTCCTCTGATTTCTAGCTAGTATTTAATAGCTGAATGTTTTTTTTCCCAAAACTGTAAAATTGTGATAATGATCATTTTACCTTACAGAATGATTTTGAAGTTTACGCAGCATAGAAGATAGAAAAGTCATCTGGGGATAACCATAGGGGTAGTCAATAAATATTATTGGCTGTTATCATCATTGTTAATTATCAGTAAAACCAAAAAGCACTTCAAAAGACTAAAACTATACTTAAAGAATCTGAATGAAACATATTTTTAAAGTTACTTTGTGTAAAATGTTACACAAAGCTTCTTTGACCATCTTTTCTAAGTATGTTCTGTTTTCTGTTATCCATGGTCATTTTTAAAAATTTGCATGTTATATTTTATTAACTCTGGTCATTTCCTACTCCCTCTGCGAGTCTGTTAGCATCCTGAGGGCAGGGACAGCATCTCTTTGACGCTGAAGTGCAGCTCTGGATAACCAGTCCCAGCTCAGTGACTGTGGATAGTTTTTTGTTGTTGTTCAATCACACGGTTGTGTCTGACTCTTTGAGACCCCATGACTGCAGCAGGCCAGGCCTCCCTGTCCCTCACCATCTTCTGAAGTTTGCCCAAGTTCGTGTCCATTGCATCAGTATGCCATCCAGCCGTTTCATCCTCTGACACCCTCTTCTCCTTCTGTCCTCATCTTTCCCAGCATCAGGGACTTTTCCAATGAGCTAGCTTTTTGCATCAGATGACCGAAAGACTGGAGTTTCAGCTATAGCATTATGAATATTCAGGGTTGATTTCCCTTAAGATTCACTGGTTTGATCTCCTTGCTGTCCAAGGGACTTTCAAGAGTCTTCTCCAGCACCATAGTTTGAAAGCATCAGTTCTTTGATTTTAGCTTTCTTTATGATCCAGCTCTCACAACCGTACATGACCGTTGGAAAGACCATAGCCTTAACTATATGGACCTTTGTTGACAGAGTAATGTGTGCAGCATAGAAGATAGAAAAGTCATCTGGGGATAACCATAGGGGTAGTCAATAAATATTATTGGCTGTTATCATCATTGTTAATTATCAGTAAAACCAAAAAGCACTTCAAAAGACTAAAACTATACTTAAAGAATCTGAATGAAACATATTTTTAAAGTTACTTTGTGTAAAATGTTACACAAAGCTTCTTTGACCATCTTTTCTAAGTATGTTCTGTTTTCTGTTATCCATGGTCATTTTTAAAAATTTGCATGTTATATTTTATTAACTCTGGTCATTTCCTACTCCCTCTGCGAGTCTGTTAGCATCCTGAGGGCAGGGACAGCATCTCTTTGACGCTGAAGTGCAGCTCTGGATAACCAGTCCCAGCTCAGTGACTGTGGATAGTTTTTTGTTGTTGTTCAATCACACGGTTGTGTCTGACTCTTTGAGACCCCATGACTGCAGCAGGCCAGGCCTCCCTGTCCCTCACCATCTTCTGAAGTTTGCCCAAGTTCGTGTCCATTGCATCAGTATGCCATCCAGCCGTTTCATCCTCTGACACCCTCTTCTCCTTCTGTCCTCATCTTTCCCAGCATCAGGGACTTTTCCAATGAGCTAGCTTTTTGCATCAGATGACCGAAAGACTGGAGTTTCAGCTATAGCATTATGAATATTCAGGGTTGATTTCCCTTAAGATTCACTGGTTTGATCTCCTTGCTGTCCAAGGGACTTTCAAGAGTCTTCTCCAGCACCATAGTTTGAAAGCATCAGTTCTTTGATGTTAGCTTTCTTTATGATCCAGCTCTCACAACCGTACATGACCGCTGGAAAGACCATAGCCTTAACTATATGGACCTTTGTTGACAGAGTAATGTGCCTGCTTTTCAACACACTGTCTAGGTTTGTCATAGCTTTCCTGCCAAGAAGCAATCATCTTCTGGTTTCATGGCTGCCTTCACCATCTGCAGGGATTTTAGATCCCAAGAAGAGGAAACCTATCACTACTTCCCCTCTCCCTCCATCCCCCCCACCATTTGCCATGAAGTAATGGGGCCAGATGCCAAGATCTTAGCTTTGTTTTTTCTTAATAGTTAAAAAAAATTTTTTTAATAATGCATAGTTTACAGTCCACTTGGTATCTGAGTCAGTATTCTTGGCTTCACTCAGTTCAAATTACACTAAAGAAGAATCTATTGAGCTTGGCAACCAAACATGAAAGAGCAGTGCAAAAGGCCTCATTATAGCCTAGATTCAAGGACTTCCCTGTGTCTATAGTCTGTCCTCCTTCACTTTATATCTCTTCATCCTTTGAAGGCTTACTGTGTGGCAAAGACCATGACTGCTTAACAATACAAAGACAGCAGTCTTATAATGTTTTGTTATCCATAGGGTAATAGCAAGCTGTTCTGGAGAAAGATTATTATTGGCCAGGCCTGAGTCACATGCATAAATCCTTGATAGAGTGGAAGGGTACAGATCAGCACCCCTTGCACCCAGAGAAACCAGAAGTGTTATCAGAAGGGGAAAGGAATGTTGGAAAGAAAAGGAAAGAAAAGCTCTCTATTACATACATGTACTTAGTCGCTCCGTTGTGTCAAACTCTTTGCAACCCCATGGACTGTGGAGCCAGCCATGCTCCTCTGTTCAGTTCATGAGAGTCTCTAGGCAAGAATACTAGAGTTGGTAGTCATTCCCTTCTCCAGGGGAATCTTCCTTACCCAGGGATCAAACCTGGGTCCCTTACATTACAGGAGGATTCTTTACCATCTGAGCCACCAGGGAAGTTCACTACAGACAAAAAGACATTAAGTCAATTTTCTTAACAGTTGATTATATAGTCTGAGATTTTTGAAAGCTACAGGTGTCTTTAAACATTTTTTAAAGGAATAAATTTAAATGTAAAACTTGGTCCACTTGTACATAAACAAAATCTTTGGTTGTCAAAGGATGGCTGCTTTAAAATAGTCAGAAATTAAGGTCAGTGGAGACAAATGTCAACCATTGATATCACCAGCTCATTCCTCCATTGTGGCAGGAGAGCAACTGCTGAATGAGGAAATAGAGAAGTAATTGTTGGAGACCAGCAAGCTGAAAAGAGGACATAATTGGAAATGCTTTCTGTAAGTCTATCTTTGACATCCTTGTCATGGAAGCATTCAAGAAATAAACATGAAAATATATTCTTCCACAACAATTTCTGGGAGAAAAGTGGCATAAAACCTAATATTACATAAAAATTCAACCACACAGAATGTAAAACACAGATTAGATTTCAATATATCCTTGCTAGTTAGAAAATGACCCCGTGGACTGCAGGCTCCTCCATCCATGGGATTTTCCAGGCAAGAGTACTAGAGTGGGTTGCCATTTTCGTCTCCAGGGGATCTTCCCAACCCAGGGATCGAACCTGGGTCTCCCGAATTGCAGGCAGATGCTTTACCATCTGAGCCACCAGGGAAGCCCAAATGAAACTTGAAAGTGAAGTGAAGTTGCTCAGTTGTATCTTACTCTTTGCAACCCCATGGACTGTAGCCTACCAGGCTTCTCTGTCCATGGGATTTTTCAGGCAAGGGTACTGGGGTGGGTTGCCATTTCCTTCTCCAGGGGATCTTCCTGACCCAGGGATTGAACCCAGGTCTCCTGCATTGTAGGCAGACGCCTTACCCTCTGAGCCACCAGGGAAGCCCTTTTTAAATCAAATAATAATATCACTGAGCCATGTTTGAAACAACTGATGCAATAAAGCTTATCATTCTTGAATTGTTTTTATTTTTATCCCCTGCTACTCTACCTTCTGTGGTCATGAAATGAATGGATCTGGGTGACTGGATTGAGAAACTTGTCATATTTAGCTTCTGACATTTCTAGAAAAGTTATTTTTAGAATAAAGGATGGCTGCCTCTGAATACCTAATGTTTACATTGAAATTCCTTTGGCCTTTGATCTTACAAAATTATACATAAATGTGTGTTTTTTGGTACTTGATAGCACATGTATTCGGAGAAGGCAATGGCACCCCACTCCAGTACTCTTGCCTGGAAAATCCCATGGACAGAGGAGCCTGGTGGGCTGCAGTCCATGGGGTTGCTAAGAGTCAGACAGACTGAGCGACTTCACTTTCACTTTCATGCATTGGAGAAGGCAGTGGCAACCCACTCCAGTGTTCTTGCCTGGAGAATCCTAGGGACGGGGGAGCCTGGTGGGCTGCTGTCTATGGGGTGCAACAGAGTCAGACACGACTGAAGCAACTTAGCAGCAGCAACACATATATTATTTCAAAAATAGTTATGAAAGGGGAGGGTAACCCCAGTGTGATTCCTTGACTTGTGAATGGACATGCACAGGGTCGTTAACTGATGGAGGAGTTTCTCCGAGGAAAATCTTTGACCGCTTTGATAAATGCATATGATGATTAAGTATGTGACATTGTTCCCATTTATTCAGGGCTGAATCAATCAGTGTCCCAAGTCAGCCTGATGCAATGGGCTACTCTAGATGTGGTCTTCTGAATAAGACAGAGTGTTAAAATGAGGTCATGACCACTTTTCACGGTACTTTTTTTGCTTGGCCACATTCCAGCTCTGCTAATTAAAGTCTGTCTGTCTAAGTTCCCTTTACAGTTTTAATTGGGTATGTTATTTCTTGTGAATTGTATGGAATTGTTATTCACTGTCATAAGCAGTGGCTGTATTTCACCAGAGAGGTGGTTGCATTTCATCATTGGGATCAAAGAAAGGGAAATGTGAATATAACTTTCTTAAGAGCACTTTGCAAGGCTTTGAGCTCTTCGGAAGAAAGTCCCCAAATGGAAAATAATGGGGTTCCTAAAATGTAAAGTATTGCTATTATCATTGTTGAAAGAAAACCTGAAGATTGAGAATGTGTTTTCTGGTTGAGATTAGGAAAATCATTTTACTATTTTGGGAAAAGGACATAAATATGAAAATTACAAATTTAATGGAAAAGTTTGGCTGTGAGAAGTCTCCATTTGTAGGGAAAGAGCTGGGACTTCGAAGTCTTTCTGAGGAGACATTTGGTAGAATATACTAATTTCTATATATACTAATTAGTACATTCAGTAGAATATACTAATTTCTCAGTATTGAGACATCTACAACTGCTTCTCAGTTTGTATTAACTGAGGCTTTATTTACAGTTAATTTTCCCCTCCTTCTATACAGATTGACAGTCTATATTGAACAAATATACTCCTAGACAAATGATAAATTTTCACATCACACTGAGCCTTTGTTTAGCCTATTTTTAGTTACCTTAATTGATTGGTTGAGTCACACCTCTTGTTGGGGGGGTCACACACACACACACACATGAAATGAGTCTCTTTAGCACAATGGTTGAGTGGGAGGAAAAACAGATATTTTTTTTTTGCTACAACATAATAACCTATAAATTTAATGGCTATTTTCTATGTATTTATATTTTTAGAGTTAAGAAATGAGGTTGACTTAAGAAAATAACATATAATACCTTAAAACTGAGGGTAAAAAAGAAAAATACAAATACATGAGATGGAAATGTGGTTTAAAAATTAATTCAAATATTATATAATTGCTACAGATATAGTTCCAAGTTAACTCCACATTTCTGTAGGGGACCCAAGAAAACTGAAAACATAAATTTAGTTGCATAGGCCCCATCTCTCTCAGATAAGACACAAATTGCTCAAGAACAAAATAATACTTCTCTTGCAAAAATCATTTTGTTTCTCGCTGACTTGAGATTCCCATGAAGAAATCGAGGTGCAATTTAATAGCAGTCTCAAAAATACCTTTACAGGAGACAATTTTTCACAGGACTATTCTCTACATAGATCGTAAAAATAAATGCAAGTATTGTACAAAAACACAAAGCCAGGAATTTGGTCCTAGTTGTCCAAGTAAACCTAGATAACTCTATCCCACACTTGTCTGACCGCTAAGTTTGTACTTGTGTCTTTCGCATACTGTACTGGTATACATGGCAGCATCGACTCAGCATCATTCTGTTCATTCAGTTACGTGAGAATAGTGATGCTGTCTCATATGAATTGTATGTGTGTTTATATATGCAAACATTTACATGTAGCATGCATATCCACTATAAAAATCCCTCATAGGTTTCTATCTCTGCATCCTGTTTTATTTTGCTTTGTTATCACTTACTACTACTTGAAAAAAAGTGTGTCTGTGTCTCTCACATGTACACATACATGCATACACATTGATTTCAGGAGCACAAAATTAGATTAATCATAACCGTTGGTTTTTAACACATTGCCATCTTTGGTTCTTACATGGTCCTCATTTTTATCCATCCATCCATCCATTCAGGTTATAATGAACACCCTTGAACCCAACATTCAACCCCTAGATCTAAAACATTAAAAATAAGTTCCCCTTGTGTGTTCTTTCTTTTCTAATTGTATATCTATCTGTGTGTGGCCAGATATTTTCATATACTTTATTTAAAGTAACATTGCAATAGATTGGATGCTGAAGCAGATATGAGAATTTGTCTTCTGTAAGCCAGACATTAAAAAGATATGTAGAAGATGTTATTATTTTCTATAAACCTTATTTTTTTTTATTTTAATGAGTTTGTTAAAATTTTTGAAAATTTTGAGCTTTAATTTCTAATACAGATAGGTTATTTCTAGCAGTATCTAAAAAAAGACTGCAAATCTCAATACTTTTTAAGAATATAGATGAGGCCTATTGTGAAAAGTTTGAGAACAACTTCTTTTGGGGAATACATTTTCGGTATATAACTGTAGACATACAAATCTTGTGCTTATCCTTAATAAGAGACATTGACATATTCATTTATCAAACTGTTATGGGGCTCCTGCTATATGTCAGGCATGGGGCATGGTGCTAGGCTATTGGAATGCAATGGTGAAAATTGCATATGTAATCTTTTTGTTTGCAGAGTACAGTTGGCCTAAGTTGGCAATTACAAAAGAGTATAGGCTGTGGTTTCACATAAGAGATTTATTGTATTAATATTATTTAAATTATAATTATACTATTATGGGAAAACATAATTACTGACTAAAGTGGACTAGAAAAACATACGTTTTAAGCAATATTCAAATTTTACTCATTCTTAGATACATACAAATCTAAATAATTATTTTAGAAATCAGAGACATTAGTGTGTTTAAAAGTAATCATTTAAATGTAATGCATTAAAATAAATAGAAATAAAGTGTAGAGCCACATATTTATTTTAGAAATGAAATTCAGAAGATTGCATCTGAACAACTAATACAAAAATAACCATTTTGATTAGAAGTTTAATGAATCAATTTTTCTCTGGTTATATTCAGTCTAATATACTATTACTTCATCAGTGTTAATATTTTTAACTAATAATGACTTAGTTCCTTAAATAGAATATTCTTAAAAAATATAGTAACATTATGCCCTATTCTACTCATTTACCTATTAATGAGTTAGAATATATATATATATATTTTAGCCAAAAACAATCTAAAAATAAAGATATATGTAAAATAATTCTAAGATATTTCTGAATCCATAAATCAGAAGGAAAACAAACCACCTGAAAGGAAACATACACTGATTGGAAAAACACTCATTTGCTTTCTTTGGTTATTAATTGAAATCTATACACCAAGCTTCATACGTCTGGGCATAAGATTACCCCCAAAGCCTCGCGTCGTATCTGTATTGCTGCAGGTTCCAGAGAAGACAATCCACAGGGAGGTGCATGCTTGCTAGACATTGATGGTGTTTAGAATCCTGAGGTGAAACCAGCGGAGGCTGCAATGCTCACTTCATTACCCTGTCACCATCTTGGATTTGCTGTTTTGTATATTGATTTGGTACATTTTTACCCTATTGATATAGGCTTTTTACCAAATGGCTCTCCTCTTTCTGCTTAGCCATCCTCCTAGGTATTTTTCACTAGATGTAAAGGTGTAGGGCATTGTAACCCATAATGTAATTATGATTTCTTTTATGACTGACATCCTTCACACAGTACGAAAGTGTAATCACAGGCCCACTATTAATGCCCCTTAAATTATATATCTGTGCTAAAGAGCGAAGTCTTCCCTGGTGGCTCAGACAGTAAAGAATCTGCCTGTGTGGGAGGCCTGGATTTGTTCCCTGGGTCGGGCGTACCCCCTGGAGAAGGGAATGGCGCCCCACTCCAGTTTGCCTGCCTATAGAATCTCATGGACAGAGGAGCCTCGAGGGCTAAAGTCTACGGGATTGCAAAGAGTTGGGCACTACTGAGTGAGCTGCACACACTAAAGAGGGAAAGCCTGCTGTCTGCATGATGTCTGGAGGCCTGAACTAAGGTTTCATGCTTTTGACACTATATTGGCAGCTTCATGCTATTTTATTACACACTTGGCTTTCTACCTCCTTCTTCTTTACTCTGGTGATGGTCTTGTTCCATGGTGCCCACTCCTTCTATCTGGCCCAGTATCTGAGCCAACACCATAGGCACCCGTGGGGTAAACTTGGCAGCTGTGAGACCCAGATGCTGAGCTGCAGTATGTAATTTTCCAGCAACAGCATCTGGGTGTTTGGTTGGCCTTTTATCTGGCTTATGTTGTCTGTCATGGTGGCTGTAGAAAACCTGCGAACCTGGCACGAGATGCATCTCCTGGGCTGCGGGTCTATCTTGTCCATATAGATTGTCATTTCCTTTTAATTCTCACTTGGTGCTGCAGTCCGCCTCGGCAATACAATACATCTGGATGAGGAACTGGAGTGACACGCCCAGGAAGTCGCCTACACACTTAACCTTTTCACACCTTCCCCTTCTGACTTCCTTGCCCTGTCACAGCTATATATTTTCTACTTATAGTCTATGGTCGTATGTTCACTCTGGTCCCCATTTCCACTGTGAATCAGGAAGTATAATAAAATGATTCAGTGGTTGGCACATGTGTGCAGGAGCCACTTCCTCATGATTAGACCCCTAGGGCTCTAGGCTTCTTTTGGTTTCAGGTTCTAATTTTAGATCCCAACTATCAAAATATAATTCATATCTCATATGCTATATTCATTGTTTGAGGAAGAAGATTATTAAAGTTGAAATAGGGCTGGCTTTTAATCAGAATATTAATACAACATAGATACTCGTCTTTAGTACACTATTTCAGCAAATATTGAATACCTTTCCATTTTATGTCCTTCAAGACCAGATCATATCATTTGAAAAGGATTACATTTTTTTTCTTTGACTTTATCGTTTAAGGAATATTTACCTTTTATTAGAGATCTGTACAATTACAGTTCATTGGGGAACACAAAATACATTTACATTTAAGTAGCTTTCTTCATTTTTTAAACCAATAAAATGAATAATGAAACCCAAATATTAATCATCATAAGAAAATGTGGTAATTGATTAAAGTCAGATGCTAAAATAAACTCAGTTTCACAATTGAATAATGGTTATTTTTTTATACTCTAACTTACAAGAGAAAAGTAATGTAGGCAGTTTTCCTTGATATGAAAATATAACTCCCTATATGGTAAGATATGAGACATCTTTACTTCTGACAAGTGCTTACAGTCCTGTTCATTAATTTTATCACTAACATAAACTTTTAATATGCATATACTCAGAATATAGGACTTCCAGGGCAGCTTAAAGTGATTGTAACCTGTAATTACTATTCCTGTATTTGATTATAATAATCTGATTGCAATTTTTCAGTGAAATTAATACAAGCCTCAAGCTACATAACAATAATTCAAGTTTGGTGATTGGGAACATGTTTCTGTTTGGCTGTAAAATGATGTTCTAATCCATAGTGCTTTAAAGATCTGAGCTATAGTTCTGTTCAATTAAAGTATATTTATAATGTCAGGTAAAATACCTTACATTGAAATGGATTGGTTAATGCAAAAATTCTATATGTCTAATAGATGATTATCATTATTATTTAAGAAAAAATATTAGAGCAAATATTTATGCTTGGTCAACTTGACCTCTATGCTGCTGCTAAGTCACTTCAATCATGTCCAACTCTGTGCAACCCCATAGACGGCAGCCCACCAGGCTCCCCTGTCCCTGGGATTCTCCAGGCAAGAACACTAGAGTGGGTTGCCATTTGCTTCTCCAATCCATGACAGTGAAAGTGAAGTCGCTCAGTCATGTCCCACTCTTCGCGACCCCATGGACTGCAGCCTACCTGGCTCCTCTGTCCATGGGATTTTTCAGGCAAGAGTACTGGAGTGGGTTGCCATTGCCTTCTCCATGACGTATATGACCATCTACCTAAAAACTGCAAATGGAGGTGAGAGAGAAGACAGAAGACAGCTAAAAGTTGTATCAGTGATAGCCCGTTCAGTTCAGTTTAGTCGCTCAGTCGTGTCCAACTCTTTGCGACCCCATGAATCGCACCACGCCAGGCCACCTTGTCCATCACCAACTCCCGGAGTTCACTCAGACTCCTGTCCATCGAGTCAGTGATGCCATCCAGCCATCTCATCCTTGGTCGTCCCCTTCTCCTCCTGCCCCCAATCCCTCCCAGCATCAGAGTCTTTTCCAATGAGTCAACTCTTCGCATGATAGTCCATTAATGCTGCCCTAAATATTTCTATGGAATCATGACATTTGAAAGGCTTAAGCAAAATGCATAGGTACAATTTATTCTGTAGAACACTAACCATCAAGAAAAAGATCTGATATAGAAAGAATTTCCTGATATAGGAGGTAAAAATAAATGGCAAGAGCAGACACAAACGTTTGTCTAACATTTTCAAGGAAGCTTCTCTAGAAAAGATCAAATCTATTACATACGAGATCTATGACAACAGGCTGACTTTTTATTTTGGTATTTATTTCCTTTTTTATTTGAAATTAACAAGCAGTAAACCTTCACTCTAAAGCAAAAAATAAAGAACATCAAATAATTTCTCCTCCTGCCCCCAATCCCTCCCAGCATCAGAGTCTTTTCCAATGAGTCAACTCTTCGCATGATAGTCCATTAATGCTGCCCTAAATATTTCTATGGAATCATGACATTTGAAAGGCTTAAGCAAAATGCATAGGTACAATTTATTCTGTAGAACACTAACCATCAAGAAAAAGATCTGATATAGAAAGAATTTCCTGATATAGGAGGTAAAAATAAATGGCAAGAGCAGACACAAACGTTTGTCTAACATTTTCAAGGAAGCTTCTCTAGAAAAGATCAAATCTATTACATACGAGATCTATGACAACAGGCTGACTTTTTATTTTGGTATTTATTTCCTTTTTTATTTGAAATTAACAAGCAGTAAACCTTCACTCTAAAGCAAAAAATAAAGAACATCAAATAAATCTCCCAGACACTTAATCTTAATTTAATGATAAAGCAACTGTTCAAAATGAAAGATACACAGTGCCAGAAGAGGTATAATAGTTTTAAGACACGATTTTGAACTAGCATGTCAGAATTACTGGACTGCCTAAAGGGATAGAGGAGGCAGACCCAATAGACTTCTGTGAAAAATGGATCCCTAAGGCTCTTCACCTCAATCTAACAAGCGACCCAGTTTTCTAGAGGTGCTTAAGCATTCCAGGAAACAATGGAGCAAGGAACAAAGCATAATCCTGATTTTTAAAGTCCCCAAATGGAGAAACGAAGAATGAATTATCTATACATGTGCCAAATAAGGTACACATTACAAAAAAAAAAAAAAAAAAAAAATACCACCACAAAACCTAAAACACGAAGTACATTAGTCCCACATTCAGGTGAAGGACCAGAGAGAAAGAAAATTTCATGCCATCTGATACAAAGCTGTACTATTACTAAGTAAATTAGGGTAAAATGTAGGACTTTGGATTTGATATAGCATAAGATCAGGTCAATAGAATAGGAGATCTGTTCAAGAGTGAAGTTCTAGCGACAACACAGGAATCAAGGGAGGAAACTTAAGATCAGGTCAATAGAATAAGTGATCTGTTCAAGAGTGAAGTTCTAGCGACAACACAGGAATCAAGGGAGCATTTCTAAACAAGTGACCAGGCTCAACTTCAAGTAATTTTTTACCATGGTGGGGTTTGGCATATGATCACCAGATGCAGTTGGTGATGTTTTTGGACCACATTCCTAAGTGAACTTACTTCCGTTCTCTTCTCAGTGTTTCTTTGAAGAATGTGCTTTACCAGACTGTATATTTTGGTCTCAGTGTCAAACCATTTCTATCTTTTTGCTGAAACAATAGAGACTTATGGCAGAGTGTTTTACTGATGAATTCTTCTTAGGGTTGTACACTTAACCAGGCTTTGAAGGATAGAGGGTGGTCGGAACAAAACAGCAGTTTTCATTTTGAATTCCATTTTCTTTACCTACAGTTTTGAGAGTGGGGTGGGGAACCTCATGGTAGTGAAAAATCCTTGTAAGTTTGGAAAATGTCAATAAATTATCACATAGGCATGATATTAAATAGAAATCTAATGCCGTGAACATGTGTTTTCTTCCCACTACATGATATGGAGACTTCTAATATCTATATATTAACAGATTCTATGAAGCTGGATAGAATATTTCAGGGAATTCAGATAGCCTACTGTGTGGTTCACAGCAAACTGGAAAATTCTTGAAGAGATGGGAATACCAGACCACCTGACCTGCCTCCTGAGAAATATGTATGCAGGTCAAGAAGCAACAGTTGGAACTGGACATGGAACAACAGACTGGTTCCAAATTGGGAAAGGAGTACATCAAGGCTGTACTTTGTCACTCTGCTTATTTAACTTATATGCAGAGTACATCATGTGAAATGCTGGGCTGGATAAAGAACAAGCTAGAATCAAAATTTCTGGGAAAAATATCAATAGCTTCAGATATGCAAATGATACCACCCTCATGGCAGAATGTGAAGAACTAAAGAGCCTGTTGATAAAAGTGAAAGAAGAGAGTGAAAAAGTTGGCTTAAAATTCAATATTCAGAAAAAAACTATGACATTGCTTCTGGTCCCATTACTTCATGGCAAATAGATGGGGCAACAGTGATAGACTTTATTTATTTATTTATTTTTGGCTCCAAAATCACTGCAAATGGTGACTGCAGCCATGAAATTAAAAGATGCTTGCTCCTTGGCAGGAAAGTTATGACCAACCTAGACAGCAAATTGCAAAGCAGAGACATTACTTTGCCACAAAGGTCCATCTAGTCAAAGCTATGGTTTTTCCTGTGGTCATGTATGGATGTGCGGGTTGGACTGTGAAGAAAGCTTAGCACCGAAGAATTGATGCTTTTGAACTGTGGTGTTGGAGAAGACTCTTGAGAGTCCCTTGGACTGCAAGGAGATCCAACCAGTCCATTCTGAAGGAGATCAACCCTGGGATTTCTTTGGAAGGAATGATGCTGAAGCTGAAACTCCAGTACTTTGGCCACCTCATGCGAAGAGCTGACTCATTGGAAAAGACTCTGATGCTGGGAGGGATTGGGGGCAGGAAGAGAAGGGGGCGATCGAGGATGAGATGGCTGGATGGCATCAAGGACTCGATGGACGCGAGTCTGAGTGAACTCCGGGAGTTGGTGATGGACAGGGAGGCCTGGCGTGCTGCGATTCATGGGGTCGCAAATAGTCGGACACGACTGAGCGACTGAACTGGACTGAGGGCTTCCCTGGTGGCTCAGATGGTAAGGAATCTGCCTGCAACTCAGGAGAACCGAAGTTCAGTTTCCAGGTTGGGACGATTCCCTGGAGAAAGAAATGGCTGTTCAAGCTTCCAGAATGATTGCCCTTAGGACTAAGCCTACCCCTTGGCTGCTGAAGGAATCTCGGGTGGCATTTTGACATGTTATCAGTTTCTAAATGATCCACAGTGAATTTTAAAGTCGTGCAAGGCAAGAAGTAACTGCTGCTCTTTTCCATTACCCTGGCTTTATACATCTCTGGGATGTATCTTTACATATGTTCAAGTACATACCGGTATGTATTTCCTGACCGCTTGTTCAAGATACTTTCCAGTGCCTTACTCATATTTTAAGACTGAGTTAATCTAAAAGTGGGTATTTTATGTTGCACTCAAAGCAAATAAAAAATACTAATAGAAGTGAACCAACCTAACAAATTCTCTTGTTTTTCTCTACAAGTAATACAAAGTAAGCAGAAATTTTTAGTTTGTATATAATTTATTCCTCTGAGTTGCTTGTGATTATTACAAAGTCAAGCTCAGAAAAATTATTTAATTTTATCTTTATATGGTCTTTCTTAATAGATATCACAAAGTAAAACATCTCCATTATTAAAATCCCTTAAAATATCTGTGAGAATCAAAAAGTATTAATGTGAAAATCCATCATATAATTTAATTCCAGGTCTATTACCTTAAGATATTCTCATAAAGACCAACATTTGTAACCTCAAAATGAAATAAAGATGCTGAAACCAGTCTACTACTATCATAGCTAACCTACTTACCAGCTGTGAGTACTTTAAAAATTAATCTCACCCGAGACTTTTTTCCCCATCCCACTTTAACAGACTGGTTTTTAGTCATCTGAAGTGGTTTCATTTTCCAATAATGCATCAAAGTTAATAAAAGAAACGGATATACTGCACCTACTTTTGAATCTCCAGAGATTTTTTTTTTTTTTTCCAAATCATTAACCAAGGTGAGCATCTTACCACTACTTCCACAATTGCCTTTGCCTAATGACATTTGGTTAACATACAGCAAAAGGATCCTTCTATCATCCTACTAAACTATTGGTCCCAACTGTATATCATAACATAGCAAACCACATTTTCATTGACTACAGTCACCACAAATTCCCATTTTGACTTCTTTTTCTGCATGGGTAGCAGTTTATTATAGACTCAAATATAAGCATCCTTAGCAGTGAAAGTTCAAATGCTCAGCTCTATTTAACTGTATGTAGTAATTTTAACAATGGTGGCCCAATTGTATTTTTAAGTCTTTTAAGAAAGTGGGTAGTTTGATTTGATACACAGAACAATCTTGTGGGAAAAGAGTGCTGGATTAAAAGTCGTAAGATCTATTTGATGGCTGACTAATATTCCATTGTGTGTGTGTGTGTGTATACCACAGCTTCCTTATCCAGTCTTCTGTCAGCGGACATCTAGGTTGCTTCCATGTCCTAGCTATTGTAAATAGTGTTGCGAACACTGGGGCGCACGCATCTCTTTTAGTTGAGGTTTTCTCAGGGTATATGCCCAGTGGTGGGATTGTTGGGTCATATAGTAGTTCCATTCCTAGTTTTTTAAGCACTCTCCATACTGTTCTCTATAGTGGCTGTATCAATTTACATTCGCACCAACAGTGCAAGAGGGTTCCCTTTTCTCCATACCCTTTCCAGCATTTATTGTTTGTTAAATTTTTGATGATGGCCATACTGACTGACATGGGGTGATACCTTATTGTAGTTTTGACTGGCATTTCGCTGATAATGAGAGATGTTGAGCATCTTTTCATGTGTTTATTAGCCATCTGTAAAAGAGCACATTTGAGTCAGTACTAATGAGGTAGATGAACCTAGAGCCTGTTATACAGAGTGAAGTAAGTCAAAGAGAAAAAACAAATATCATATATTTACATATATATGTGGAATCTAGAGAGATGGTACTGATGAACCTATTTGCAGGGCAGCAATGGAGATGCAGATATGGAGAATGGTCTTGTGAACACGAGAGCCGGGTGGGAGAAATTGAGAGGGTAGCACCGAAGTGTCTGCATTGCCATGTGTGGAGTTAGATGGCTGGTGGAAATTTGCTGTATGATGCAGGGGGCTTAAATCCAATGCTCTGTGATAACCACCTGGAGGGGTGGGATGGGGTATGAAGTGGAGGGAGATTCAAGAGGGAGAAGATACATGTATACTTATGGCTGATTCACATTGATGTATGGCAGAGACCAACACAATATTGTAAAGCAATTATCTTCCAACTAAATTATTTTATAAGTCATAAGATCTAGACTTTAGCCCACCATTGAATAGAGAAGTCACTTAAACTCCAGTATGGTAAGTTGTAATTTTTCTTATCCATACATAAAACAGATACAAAGTTACCTCAAAGGGCTTAATGGCAAAATGTGTCATTAAACTATGAAGTTTCAAATTGTGTATGAGGAATTGTATTTATTGTGGATTGAGTATATGGTTTAAAAAAAATGCTCTGTATTTTAATGCAGAACATGTTAATTCTTAAAGGTAACATTTCACATTTCTAAGAGAGGAAATTACTTTTAGTTGTTTCTCCTAGCAATGCTATTTTTCCAGGTTTAAATAGAAGGTAAATGCTATTTTAAGAGCACCAATATCCATCTGCTGTTTAAAATTATAGCACATCTAAACAGCTTAAGAAGAGGAATGTACCCCCGCACTTTAGAACAGAGGATCTCAAATTTGTTCCTCAAACCAATGGTATCAGCATCACCTGGGGACATATTAGAAATAAAACTTTTTGAATACAACCCCAGGTCCACTGCATCATGCCATTTGAGTCAGTTCAGTTCAGTTGATCAGTCATGTCCGACTCTGCAACCCCATGGAATGCAGCACGCCAGGCTTCCTTGTCCATCACCAACTCCCAGAGCTTGCTCAAATTCATGTCACTTGAGCCAGTGATGCCATCCAACCGTCTCATTTCTGTTGTCCTGGAACCTATCAATTGCCTTTATTTAGCCCTTCATTCTGATTACATTTAAGAAAATTGGTTTAAACACTTTCAAACTTGTTCTGTAAAGGGCCAGAGAAGACATATTTTAGGCTTTGTGGGTTATACAGTTTCTACAGCAATCATAGACAATGTGTAAATGAGAAGACATGCCTGAATTTCAATAAAATTTTATGAAAACAGGTGGTGAATTGAATTGGGCTGACAGGCCATAGTTTGCCAACTCCTGGTTTAGAGAAAATGTTTTTTGTGTAAATAGTTCTCTTCCATCTGCTAGTTGACCCCTATTAAAATCCAAAAGCACCTATAAGGCCACCCAAAATATATCTACAGCTATGAGGTAAACAGGGAGGTGGATAAACAAAGACCCTGTCACATAGAGGGTAAACCTGAGGAAAAAACTGTATGGGGTGGATAGCTTGGAGATATTAAGAGCCATAGCTGACTCAGCACTCAGTGATTTGGTCTAAGACTAGTCCTGAACTGATGTGAGCAGCATTACACATACATATAGTGGTAAGATCTGCTGTAAATGTTCGCCCTGTGGTTCCTGGAATATCCCAACTGCTGGTGCTGCTAAGTCGCTTCAGTCGTGACACTGAAAAGCATAGTTTGGTAAGGCATGTGCTCCACATTTACAGTCGAACTACTCACTGAGGCTTTTTCTGTTTAGAAATATACTTTGAATAATTGCTTAAACACCAATGATGATTTAGAATAAACTTGAGTATCCTCTGGAAGCAAATTTACTTAAAGACTGTTTCACCTTCACAATGTTTGTCCAGTGATATTTGACAGATATTTTTTCTCTCTTGCAGATAAAGTGACAAATTCCCTTTAATGTCATAGAATCCAGAATAGAACTTTCTGACCATGCTCAATCCTATGCATTTTAGAACATACATTTCCAAAGACAGTATCTATACTTTAAATGAGCCATTTAATCTGTAGGAAGTGGTCAAGAATAAAAAATATAAACTGATAAAACAACAAAACTACCTTTGGGGTTTTTTGTCTTTTTTTTTTTTCTTTTAAGGAAGAGGGAGTACAGGTGTGTTTTGAGTCAGAAATACTGAGATCTAAAATATTTCAAGTTGTAATATCAAAGAATCCCAGTCTTGTCACCAGAATAACATATTCAGGCATGAAAAAGTAATACCAAGTTTTATCACCATTATTTTTATTGTAGTGTAACATTTGCAAATCCTGAAGAACTTTAATATGCATCATTTTATTGAACTCCAAAGACATGTTTTGCTGTAGGAGAACATATAATAAATATAAGGCAGGAAATTTTTCTTAATTTTTTCAATCATTAAGTAGTCTTAATTATAATAAAATTTTTAAATCATTATTGAAATTGTCCTAGAGACATTATTTAAAATTTTCTCATGCAAGCAAGCAGTTTGATCATAGAACTTTTTCTGTGAAGTATAAAGTGATTATAACTTGATAGGTAGTTTTGAACTGTTTTATAATTAACCACAAGTAGATTATAAAATAGTCTACCAGCAAAGTTAAATATTTATTCCATTATACTGTTTGATCAAAATATACTTTTGAGAAGCTTTAAAATTTCTAAGATAATAGTGTATTGTTGGGGTCCTTTAATGGACCAGAACCTGGTGGTCTGGAGTCAATCGATAAGAAAGTAAAGGAAAAAGAAAGAGACTGATATTCCTTGGTTTATGCAGAAAGCCAATAAAGCCCCTGACACAGGGCTTGCTCTATTCATGAAGGCCTCAGGCGCCCTCTCGATGGGGTGAGAGAGAGCGAGAGCGCGAGCAAGACGGCAAGACACGGGGACCAAAGCTCTGATGGAGCAAAGGTGTTTTATTCAACATTGTGTAGGTATTTATACTGTCTTACAAGATAGCAATTTTCAGCAGAGATAAAAGCAAAACTTACAAGTTATCAAGGAAACATGAGGTCATCCATATGATAGAGAGAGGGTTGTAACCACTTTTACCATATGGTTCATAAGAAGGAAGAGGGTACTTATCACCGTATAGAAAAACTAATGAAGGAAATGCCTGGATTCCTCAGCTTGTCTCTCCTCTTAACTCCTGAATATTCAGGAATTAATAAGGAACAGAGAATTCCTGACAGATCCAAAACAGCACACAGGAAGCCTCCTGTTAAATGCTTCCTGACAGTGTATCACTACTATTTAGTGGAATATGCTTTTTTTTTTTTTTTGGAGTCAGTTCCTCAAAGCAAAGGAGCTGGAAACCCTTAGGAATATTTTGTTGTTAGTCACTCAGTCTTTGTCTCTCCTCTTAACTCCTGAATATTCAGGAATTAATAAGGAACAGAGAATTCCTGACAGATCCAAAACAGCACACAGGAAGCCTCCTGTTAAATGCTTCCTGACAGTGTATCACTACTATTTAGTGGAATATGCTTTTTTTTTTTTTTTGGAGTCAGTTCCTCAAAGCAAAGGAGCTGGAAACCCTTAGGAATATTTTGTTGTTAGTCACTCAGTCGTGTCCTACTTTTGTGACCTCAAGGACTGCAGCACACCAGGCTTTCCATTCCTTCACTATCTCCCAGAGTTTGCTCAAACCCACATGCATTGAGACAGTGATGCCATCCGACCATCTTAATATCTGTCATCTTTGCCCCTGCCCTCCATCTTTCCCAGCATCAGGGTCTTTCCCAATAAGTCAGCTCTTTGCATCAGGTGGCCAAAGTATTGGAGCTTCAGCATCAGTCCTTCCAATGAATATTCANCCGACCATCTTAATATCTGTCATCTTTGCCCCTGCCCTCCATCTTTCCCAGCATCAGGGTCTTTCCCAATAAGTCAGCTCTTTGCATCAGGTGGCCAAAGTATTGGAGCTTCAGCATCAGTCCTTCCAATGAATATTCAGGGCTGATTTCCCTTAGGATTGACCAGTTTGATCTCCTTGCAGTCCAAGGGACTCTCGAGTCTTCACCACCACCACAGCTCAGAAACATCAGTTCTTTGACACTCAGCCTTCTTTATGATCCACCTCTCACAGCCATACCCCTAATATAATTTTTCTTCTATGTGACGTGGATTTCAAGCATGTATGAATAATTATATGAACTGGAGTTGGTGATGGACAGGGAGGCCTGGCGTGTTGCAATTCATGGGGTCGCAAAGAGTCGGACATGACTGAGCGACCTAAACTGAACTGAATATACATTTACATAAGTGTAACCCAACATTAGATTATCTGTAACTTGAAAACAATATCATGGATACATATACTCATTGCTAACATTAGGTTGAAATATTCTGTCAAGTCACAACAGTACATCAGTGATAAAGAAATACACAATTAGAATAAATAAGAGAGTCCTTTGCAAAGATAACCGATGAAAATTATCTTAAAGGTAATTTAAACTCTAAAATGTTCACTCAAAATTTTCTAAGTAAGTAGAAAGGATCAACTATGGTCATTGTGCACGGACGGCCTCTGGCCTTGTTTGATTAGCAACAATTTTGAGTCATGTTTTACCATAAAGAACATGACAAGATCACAAACAAGCTCTGGAACTCATCTAAGGCTAGTGTTTCTAATTTCCAATGGATACTAATCTTCCGGATTTGGGAAAAATTGGAGTTCCTAAGAATTATTGGGGAAGACTGAATTCATAAATCATTCTTTATCATAACAAAGTATTTACATGTTTTTAAGTTTAATGATTGAACAAAATAAATCATACCAACATTTTTATGTACTAGGGTTATACTATATGTTTCAGAAGTAATTCTATAAAAGAAAAAAATAATAAATGCTAATGTATTATTCACCCAACATTGTAACAATATTAGATATTTCAATGAAATGTAAAATATTTGCTGTAGATAATTAATAGATGACATTAATAGAAAGAAATAATGTAAAATGCATGACAAATTCAAATAATTTAAAACATTGCCATGAAATTGAAAGATGCTTGCTCCTTGGAAGAAAAGCTAAGACCAACCTAGACAGCATATTAAAAAGCAGAGACATTACTTTGCAACAAATGTCCATCTAGTCAAAGCTATGACTTTAGTCATGTATGGATGTGAAATTTGGACATCAGAAAGCTGAGCACCAAAGAATCGATGCTTTGAACTGTGGTGTTGGAGAAGATTCTTGAGAGTCCCTTGGACTGCAAGGAGATCAAACCACTCAATCCTAAAGGGAATCAACCCTGAATATTCATTGGAAGGACTGATGCTGAAGCTCCAATACTTTGGCCACCTGATGCAAAGAACTGACTCTTTAGAAAAGACCCTGATGCTGGGAAAGATCAAAGGCAAGAGGAGATTAGATAGAGGATGAGCTGGTTGGATGGCATCACTGACTCTAGGGATCTGACTCTGAGCAAGTTCTGGGAGTTGGTAATGTACAGGGAAGCCTGGCGTGCTGCAGTCCATGGGATCACAGAGTCAGATACAACTGAGTAAGCGAACCGACTGAAAAAATTGAAAATAAAATTCCAGTACTTAATACTTTCAAGTTATCATTCTTAAAAATAGTTTTAAAACATACAAATCTCCGACTTCCTTATCTAAAAATATTAAATGTTATTCCGTGATAAATTTTCAAGATGTAGAGAACTTTTCATTTCTATGGACATTGGTTGAGTAGTGACAAATGCTTTCGAAAGCATTTGCACTTGGGCTTTCAAGTTATATTGCTTCATATAAGCTCATTTATTTATTTAAATTTATTGGAGTACAGTTGTTTTACAGTTGCTGTTGTGTTGGTTTCAAGTATATTGCAAAGTTTCAGTTATATACCTATACACACACATACACACGTTCATTCTTTTTCAGATTTTTTTCCCATGTAGATTATTACAGAATATTGAATAGTGTTCCCTGTACTATGCAGTAGGTCCTTGCTGATTATCTTATTTATAGTAGTGTATATATTTTAAACTCAAGTTCCTAATTTATCCTTCCCCTCAAAATTTCTTCCTTCGTAACCATAAGTTTATTTTCAGGACCTGTGAATTTGTTTCTGTTTTGTATATAAGTTCACTCGTATCTTTTAAAAATCAGATTCCACACATGAGTGATATCGTATGATATTTATCTTCCTCTTTCTGCCTTACTTAGTATCATAATCTCTAGGTCCATTCATGTTCCTTCAAATGGCATTGTTTCATTCTTTTTGATGGTTGAGTAAAGTTCCATTGTGTATATATACCATGATCCTTGAGTCCTGCTTTCCTCTTTCAATGGACATTTAGCTTGTTTCCATATTTTGGCTATTGTGAATAGTGCTGCAATGAACATTGGGTACATATATCTTTTCAAATTATGGTTTTCACCAGAAGTATGGGATTTCTTGCTAAAGCTGAAACTCCAGGACTCTGGCCACCTCATGAGAAGAGTTGACTCATTGGAAAAGACTTTTGATGCTGGGACGGATTGGGGGCAGGAGGAGAAGGGGATGACAGAGGATGAGATGGCTGGATGGCATCACTGACTCAATGGAAGTGAGTCTGAGTGAACTCCGGGAGTTGGTGATGGACAGGGAGGCCTGGCATACTGCGATTCATGGGGTCACAAAAAGTTGGACATGACTGAGCGACTGAAATGAACTGAACTGAACTGATGCTTAGAAGTAGAATTGCTGGATTATAATGGAAGTTCCTTTTTTAAGTGTTTGAGAAATGTCCATACTGTTTTGCATAGTGGTTTTACCAATTTACATTGCCATCAACACTGTAAGAGGGCCCTCTTTTTCTCACACCTTCTCAAACATTTCTTGTTTATAGACGTTTTGATGATGGCCATTTTGATTGGTGTGAGGATACCTCACTGCTAATTTGATTTGTATTTCTCTGTTAAGTACTGATGTTGAGCACATTTTCATGTGCTTTTTGGCCCTCTGTGTGGCTTAGAGGTTAAAGTGTCTGCCTCCAATGCGGGAGACCTGGGTTCGATCCCTGGGTCGGGAAGATCCCCTGGAGAAGGCAATGGCAACCCACTCCAGTATTCTTGCCTGGAGAATCCCATGGACGGAGGAGCCTCGTAGGCTACAGTCCACGGGGTCGCAAAGAGTCGGACACGACTGAGCGACTTCACCTCACCTTGGCCCTCTGTATGTTGTCTTTGGAGAAATACCTACTTAGATCTTCTGTATATTTTGTCTCTCTCTCTCTTTTTTTTTTTTTTAAGCTTGTGAGCTCTTTGCATATTTTGGAGATTAATCACTTGTCAGTCACATTGTTTGCAAAGATTTTCTCCTACTCTGTGGGTTTTTTTTTTTTTTTTCCTTTTTGTTTATGGTTTCCTTTGCTGGTAAAAGCTTTTAAGTTAAATTAGGTCCCGTTTATTTCATTTTTGTTTTCATTAATCTCGGAGGTGGATCCAAAAAGATAGTGCTATGATTTATGTCAAAGAGTATTCTATGTTTTCCTCTAAGAGTTTTATAGTGTCTAGCCTTACACTTAGGTCTTTGATCTGTTTTGATTTTATTTTGTGTATGGTGTTAGAGAATGCACCAATTTCATTTTTACATGTAACTTCTAGTTTTTCCAGCACCACTTATTGAGAAAACTATCTTTTCTTCATTTTATATTCTTGCCTCCTTTACCATAGATTGATTGACCATAGGTATGTTCATTTATTTGTAGGCTTTCTATCCTCTTCCATTGATCTACATGTCTGTTTTTATACCAGTATCATATTCTTTTAATTACTGTTGCTCTATAACATAGTCTGAAGTCAGGAAGATCAATTCCTCCAGCTTCAGTATTTCTTTCTCAGTATTGTCTTGGCTATCTGCAGTCTTTTTTTTTTTTTTTTCCCTGTATAAATTTAACAAACTTTTGTTCTACTTCTGTGAAAAATGCCATTTGTAATTTGATAAGGATTACATTAAATACACAGATTGCCATGGATAGTATGGTCATTCTGACAATGTTTACTTTTTAATGATGAAATACTTTTTCTGCTATTTTAGTTTTGGTTTTACCATTGAAATAATGTTACTTTTGCTAAGTCATATTTGAGAAGAGTCATATTTTACAATAAAGATTTCATGACATGTCATCTTCTCTTTGTATTTCTCCTAGAATATTTCAAAGGACCATAGCCTCTGGAAAATACTAAAACACTGGAAAATACCAGTGAGAATTAGTGGGTAATATTAACACATTATTGACCAGGGGTTTTTTGCAGAAACTAATGCCTGTGGCCAATGATATGTTATGTAAGTGAATATTTAAACAGTCTGGTGAATAATATTTGGGTAACAAAAGACTTATTAATATATCTCTGGTCAGTGATGTGTTAATAAATATTTGTATCTCCTATCAATTTAACGGTAGTTCATGTGTCAATTGTCAATTTAGTAACATTTTAGTTTAAAATTTTTTTCTTGGAACCTATATACTCCACATCCAAAAGCAGAGAAGCCCCAGCAAGACCATAGGTGCTGGAGCACCAGCTGTACAGAACTGGAACAACTTTGAGGAGATACCCCACATCCAAGGGCAAAGGAGAAGCCCCAGCAAGATGGTAGGAGGGGCGAAATTTCATTTAGAATCAAAAACCACACCTGCCAGAAATGCTCAAAAGGCTCAAACAAACCTTGTGTGCACCAGGACCCAGAGACACCGCAGAGACCAAGACAGAACTGTGTCTGAGTGTCTCCTGTGCATGTATGGGTCAGCAGTGGACTGCCACAGGGACGGGGCTCTGGGTGCAGCAGATCTGGGTATGCCATAAGCCCTCTTGGAGGGGGGTTACCATTAACCCCATCATAGAGCTGCTAGATCTTACACAGGTCTAGGGGAATAGACTCTTGGAGGGCACAAACAGAACCTTGGGTGCACCAGGATCCAGGAGAAAGGAGAGTGACCCCACAAGAGACTGACCCAGACTTGCCCGTGAGTGTACAGGAGTCTCTGGGAAAAGCATGGGTCGGTGGTGGCCTGCTGCAGGATCAGGGGCACTGAGTGTAGCAGTGCATGCATAGGACCTTTTGAAGGAGGTCCCATTATCTTCATTACCTCCACCATAGTGTGAAAGTGAAAGTGAAGTCGCTCAGTCATGTCCAACTCTTTGTGACCCCATGGACAGCAGCCTGACAGGCTCCTCTGTCTATGGGATTTTCCAGGCAAGAATACTGGAGTGGGCTGCCATTTCCTTCTCCAGGGGACCTTCCCAAACCAGGGATGGAACCCGGGTCTCCCACATTGTAGGCAGATGCTTTTACCATCTGAGGCACCAGGGAAGTCCTCACCATAGTTTGGCTCCAGGTAAATGCAGTCTCCTGGGACTGCAAGGAGATCAGCCCTGGGATTTCTTTGGAAGGAATGATGCTCACGCGAAGAGGAGCATTGGACTCCTTGGAGCATTGACTCATTGGAAAAGACTCTGATGCTAGGAGGGATTGAGGGCAGGAGGAGAAGGGGACAACAGAGGATGAGATGGCTGGATGGCATCACTGACTTGATGAAAGTGAGTCTGAGTGAATTCCAGGAGTTGGTGATGGACAGGGAGGCCTGGTGAGCTGTGATTCATGGGATGGCAAAGAATGGGACAGGACTGAGTGACTGAACTGAACTGAAATAACAGGGAGGGAACACAACTCCACCCATCAACAGAAAATTGGATTAAAGATTTAATGAGCATGGCCTCACCCATCAGAACAAGACCCAATTTCCCCCTCAGTCAGTCTCTCCTATCAAGAGACTTCCATAAGCCTCTTATGCTTCTCCATCAGAGGGCAGACAGAATGAAAACCACAATCACAGAAAACTAACTAATCTGATCACATGGACCACAGCTTGTCTAACTCAGTGAAACTATGAGTCATGCCATGTAGGGCCACCCAAGAGAGATGGGTCATGGTGGAGAGTTCTGAAAAAATGTGGTCCACTGGAAAGGGAATGGCAAGTCACTTCAGTATTCTTGCCTTGAGAACCCTAAGAACAGTCTGAAAAAGCAAAAAGGGCACTGAATGATGAACTCCCCAGGTTGGTAGGTGCCCAATATGCTACTGCAGATCAGTGGAGAAATAACTCCTGAAAGGATGAAGAGACAGAGCTAAAGCAAAAACGACATCCAGTTGTGGATGTGACTGGTGATAGAAGCAAAGTCCGATGCTATAAAGAGCAGTATTGCATAGGAACCTGGAATGTTAGGTCCATGAATCAAGGCAATTTGGAAGTGGCCAAATAGGAGATGGCAAGAGTGAACGTCAACATTTTAGGAATCAGTGAACTAAAATGGATTAGAATGGGTGACTATACTTTCAGGGATCATTTTTCTAGTTCATTACTAGAGAAGTTTCTCTGATCGTGTAGAATGGGTGAATTTAACTCAGATGACTAGAATCCCTTAGAAGAATCCCTTAGAAGAAATGACGTATCCATCATAGTCAACAAAAGAGTCTGAAATGCAGTACTTGGATGCAATCTCAAAAAGGATAGAATGATCTCTGTTCATTTCCAAGGCAAACTATTCAATATCATAGTAATCCAAGTCTATGCCCCAGCCAGTAATGCTGAAGAAGATGAAATTTAATGGTTCTATGAAGACCTACAAGACCTTCTAGAAGTAACACCCAAAATAGATATCCTTTCCGTTATAGGGGACTGGAATGCAAAAGTAGAAAGTGAAGAAGTACCAGGAGTAACAGGCAAACTTGGCCTTGGAGTACAGAATGAAGCACTGGAAAGGCTAATAGAGTTTTGCCAAAAGAATGCACTGGTCATAGCAACAATGCAAGAGAAGACTCTACACATGGACATCACCAGATGGCCAACACTGAAATCAGATTGGTTATATTCTTTGCAGCCAAAGATGAAGAAGCTCTATATAGTCAACAAAAACAAGACCAGGAGCTGACTGTGGCTCAGATCATGAACTGCTTATTGCCAAATTCAGACTTAAACTGAAGAACGTAGGGAATACCACTAGACCATTGTGGTATAAACTAAATCAAATCCCTTACGATTATACAGTGGAAGTGAGAAATAGGTTCAAGGGATTAGATCTCATAGAAAGAGTGCCTGAATAACTATGGACGGAGGTTTGTGACATTGTACAGGAGGTGGGAGTCAAGACCATCCCCAAGAAAAATTCAGAAAAGCAAAATGGCTGCCTGAGGAGGCCTTACAAATAGCTGTGAAGAGAAGAGAAATCAAAGGAGAAAAGGAAAGATATACCCATTTGAATGCAGAGTTCCAAAGAATAGAAAGGAGAGATAAGAAAGTCTTCCTCAGTGGTCAGTGCAAATAAATAGAGAAAAACAATAGAATGGAAAAGACTAACGATCTCTTGAAGAAAATTAGAGACACCAAGGGAACATTTCATGCAAAGATGGGCTCGATAAAGGACAGAAATGGTGTGGACCTAACAGAAGCAGAAGATATTAAGAAGAGGTGGCAAGAATACACAGAAGAACTGTACAAAAAAGATCTTCATGACCCAGATAATCATGATAATATGACCACTCACCTAGAGCCAGACATCCTGGAGTGTGAAGTCAAGTGGGCCTTAGGAAGCATCACTACGAACATAGCTCATGGAGGTGATGAAACTCCAGTTGAGCTATTTCAAATCCTACAAGATGATGCTGTGAAAGTGCTACACTCAATATGCCAGTAAGTGTGGAAAACTCAGCAGTTGCCAGAGGACTGGAAAAGGTCAATTTTCATTCCAATTCCAAGGAAAGGCAATGCCAAAGAATGCTCAAACTACCACACAATTGCACTCATCTCACATGCTAATAAATTAATGCTCAAAATTCTCCAAGCCAGGCTTCAACAATACATGAATCATGAACTTCCAGATGTTCAAGCTGGAAAGGCAGAGGAACCAGAGATCAAATTGCCATCATCTGCTGGATCATCATTAAAGCAGGAGAGTTCCAGAAAAACATCTACTTCTGTTTTATTGACTATGCCAAAGCCTTTGACTGCATGGATTACAATAAACTGTGGAAAATTCTGAAAGAGATGGGAATACCAGACCACCTAAGCTGTCTCTTAAGAAATCTGTGTGTAGGTGAGTAAGCAACAGTTGGAACTGGACATGGAATCAGAGACTGGTTCTGAATGAGGAAAGGAGTACGTCAAGGGTGTATATTGTCACCCTGCTTATTTAACATATGCAGAGTACATCATGAGAAATGCTGGGCTGCATGAAGCACAAGCTGGAATCAAGATTGCTGGGAGAAATATCAATAACCTCAGATATGGAGATGACACCACCCTGCTGTCAGAAAGTGAAGAGGAACTAAAGAACCTCTTGATAAAGGTGAAAGAGAAGAGTGAAAAAGTTGGCTTAAAACTCATCTAGAAATCTAAGGTCATGGCATCTGGTCCCATCACTTCATGGCAAATAAATGTGGAAACAGTGAGAGACTTTATTTTTGGGGCTCCAAAATCACTGCAGATGGTGATTGCAGCCATGAAATTAAAAGATGCTTGCTCCTTGAAAGAAACATTATGAGCAACCTAGAAAGCACATTAAAAAGCAGAGACATAACTTTGCCAACAAAGGTCCATCTAGTCAGGGCTATGGTCTTTCCAGTGGTCATGTATGGATGTGAGAGTTGGACTGTCAGGAAAGCTGAGTGCCGAATAATTGATGCTTTTGAACTGTGGTGTTGGAGAAGACTCTTGAGAGTCCCTTGGACTGCAAGGAGATCCAGCCAGTCCATCCTAAAGAAATCAGCCCTGAATATTCATTGGAAAGACTGATGCTGAAGCTGAAACTCCAATTCTTTGGCCCCCTGATGCAAAGAATTGTCTCATTTAAAAAGACGCTGATGCTGGGAAAGATTGAAGGCAGGTGGAGAGAGGATGACAGAGGATGCGATGGTTGGATGGTGTCACCAACTCAACATGAGTTTGAGTAAACTTCAGGAGTTGGTGATTGACAGGGAGCCCGGGTGTGCTGCATTCCATGGGGTTGCAAAGAGTTGGACACTCGGCAACTGTTCTGAACTCATATACATATATATATGTGTGTGTGTATATATATATATATGAATATATATGTGTGTATAGTTATTAGTATTTACTTTAAATAATGACTCTTTATAAACAGCACACTATAAACAGCACACTAAGCCAGCAACAAACACATAACTGACAATAATTACATGCAATACAGGACATTTAGGTCATGGCTGCTTCTGACCTATGTGATATTCTCTTGGTCCAAAAAATAGCCACCTTACTCATGTGTCCCTGAGTGTCAGAGTGTCTTGCTTTCTACTTAATGTCAGTGGATTCCTTCAGACCAATAACACCTCTGCATTGATATTTAAGCCATAATTCTCACAGAAAGATGATAATCTGTTCCCATTTTTCCCTATTTTTCAACTAATAACCTTGAACATTTAAAACTTGGAAAGATACCTAAAATTTTCTGAAAAAAAAAAAAAAAACACTGGGGAGGAATCACATATAAGGATAATTTTTATGTCAGTTGTATGAAGGTTATATTCATTATAGCTTATATTTCAGCATTTGTTTGAAGAAAGCACATTCCATCAGGTTTCCAATCTTTTGTTCCATGGAGCAAGGGAAAATGGCATTGATAGGATTTCTGTATTTATAAGTGCAAAATAAGGCAACAAATCATCGTCAGAAAATTACCCCTAGATACCAGCTTCAAAAAGTAATAGCTGTCCATTAACCTACTGGCACATTATTTGGGGATATAGGAAATCGTTTATGAAAAGGTACTTTGCAGTCAATGAGATGAGGAAGTAATTGGGTCAGTAGTGACAGGTTTTGCAAACAAAAGTTATATGTAATTAGTGAGGAAATGATTCGAACAGTTTAGAATAGAAAACATAATGCTTTTTGTTCTTTTTTATTAATTTTCAGATTTTTATGCTTTTAAAGGTTACACTCTATTTACAGTTCTTATAAAACATTGGCTATATTCCGCATGTTGTCCAGTATATCCTTGTAGCCTGTCTCACATCCAGTAGTTTGTACCTCCCACTCCCCCTTTTATTTTTCACTTTCAACCTAACTCTCTTAGTTAGGATGTCAAGGCAAAGATTTGTGTGTGCAAAAGACAACATATACTGTGAATGATAAAATTAGTGCCCAGAAGCATGATTTAAGAGGAATGCACATTTCTGTTGACTATTCCCTACAGGGGAGGTGTGTGTGTATATATCTAAAGTCAATAATTGGTGATAAATGCCTTCCTGTTCTAGTTTTATTAATATATTTTTCCTAGCTTTATTTATTTAGAAATAATGTGCCATTCAATAGCTTTCCTATTTATAACTATAACTTTCCCTAAAGTTAAATTATTCTTAATGTTGTTACTAAAGTACAAAAACACCAAAAAAACACCCAAAAACAGAACTTTCATGATGAACTGTCAAAATGAGAAAGACAAATGGAAACTACATGTCCCAGGAAATGATTTGAGCTTTGTTCATTTTATATGGTAGTGAAACGATTTTATATGATGGTGAAAAACCTCTGTTTAAAGGTTCTTTTCTTTTAGAACCAACAGCATTGGTAACAGACAACTGTTCTGCTTCAGGAAGTGAATAACTAAGTTTTACTAAACGTCTATGCCCTGAACTCTTTGATCCATGTGACACTGAGGATTCCAGAGGTGATTCAAGGATTAGAACTGTCATTTGGCATATTTTTCTCAAAGAATTCCTGAAGTTTTTGGTTAGGGCTGAATTTAGTTACCATGTCCTTAGCATATGTTCTTTTGAACAGCAGCTGTTATACAGCTTTGTGAAGCAAAAAGCATAAGACTAATATGGGATCTAAAGCAAGCACAGGGGTGGTCAAATAGTCAGTTATGTCAATTACAGCAGGTTGGGCAATCTTCCAGTCCATCAGCTCTACAGTGCCCATTAAAGAGAGCGGCAATGAGAAACATGCCTCACTTGACAGGGATAGGCTTTAACTCTAAGTTATGTAAATATTGAGGAAGACTCATGGAGTCAAAGCGTGACTTTAAACAAACATTGTATTTGATAAAACAGGGAGTTTGCTTATTGCATACAACATGATCTATATTAAGTTAGTTAAGAACTGGGTTCACCAGTTTCACTAATATTGTTAAACATTTAGGTAGTTTATTTGGCTTAAAAATATTAAATAGTAACTTTTATTTTCTCTTCCTATGAATCCCATGGCTATCACTGTTAGCTAGGTAATACATCACTTAGGCAAAAGCATTAAATTTGTCAGTCTAAGATAACTTGAAAAGATATAAAAGTTGCCCACCTTCCTACTTGTAACATAGGAGGCTGTGAAAAGCTAGCATTATGAGTAAATCAAGTTGTAGGGACATATATGTATATGTGTATATGTGGGAAAAAGGCTGATGTTTGGGTATATACACACATCAGATCTTACATATTTAAATATACACATATCTACACACATAAGTAGATATACATGCATATACTCACACACATGTATACATATATGTACATATCTTCTGAACGTTAATAGAAACAGATTTATTTCATTTTTGAAATTTAAAGAACTGACAAATGACAACTTTAGATTATATAGTTAAAGTTCTTATTTTACTCTTCATGTCAAGTGTAAAGCTGTTTATCAGCTTTGCAGGCTGGTACTGTTCTCAGATAGCTGGCTCTCTGCTGAGGCTGTCATATGGCAACTTACTAGAACATTCTCCATTGTAGGGAGAAGGGATTTGCTGATGGGGCAGTTTCACAACATTTTTGATCTAATCGAAAATTGACTCCAATTAATATTTTCTCTAAGGCAAGAGAGATACTCCACTGAGACATGTACCTTCCTTTACTCAAAGGTAATTATCAAGCTCCAGGAATGATTGGTTTAATAAAAATTCTAGTGATCATATGCAAAGTATGTGTAATATGAATCAGAAAACCAAGTGTCCCTATAAATGCTACCAATACTTAAATATATTTTGTGANGTACCTTCCTTTACTCAAAGGTAATTATCAAGCTCCAGGAATGATTGGTTTAATAAAAATTCTAGTGATCATATGCAAAGTATGTGTAATATGAATCAGAAAACCAAGTGTCCCTATAAATGCTGCCAATACTTAAATATATTTTGTGAAATATATTTATACTGACTTTAGATTTATCTACAATGTATGTCACAGTTAAGCATTTTACTAATATCTCCAGCTCTAGGCTACTTCTTCTTCTTAAAAAATCTGGAAAAAAATGTATACATTGTTATGTGTAATTTTAGATAGCCTCATACATAAATGTTTATATGCAAATATAGCATGCATGTATTAGAGCTTCCTCTGTTATTCTTCATTAATATAATTTGAGTTATGAAATTCTTGTCTACTTAGAATCACTGGAAAGAGCCTTTGACCTACTGAAAGAGATACTAAAATAGATTCCTATATGAAGAGAAAATAGAAGGGAATGCTTTCTATTCATACTAATCCTCAAAATGTTCCAGGTCACTGACCCACACTGATAGGGTGTACATTAAACTCCACCTATCGTTTCATGATACATTTAATTTCTGGATACTAAATCTTAAAATGTTCCCGTTATAACCTAATACATTGTTTTTTCATCTTTCAAGGAGAATGAAGGTACCGTGCAATTCAAGCTCCTTACACACAAAAAATGGAAATATTGCACAATTCAATTGCTTAATATTTTTGCCAAATTTTAAATGTCAATGTGGAATTAAATAGGTTTAATCTCTGCCACTTATGTTTCCTTGGGAGTAAGAGAAAGTAATACATTTAATTTCTATGGGCTTGGTAAATACCCAGAAAAAAAGTTTAGGATAAAATTGTTTTTTGTTTTTTTTTTACATCACTCTTTGTCTGTTAATCACTGTATGTGTGTCCTCTCAAGGTACTATATGCAAGTATGTCAGTCAAAGATCTGTCACAAAGACTTAATTGAAAAGAATTGTGTATTTTCATTTATTAGGTATTGTGATATGGGGAAATGAGTATTTTGAATCTTTTTAGGACTTTAATGAGCACATTTTAAGAGATTAGTAACGCCTCTTCAACTCACCCAACTTCTCAGTCCTGCTCTGAGGGAATCACATGAGCACTTGACCTCCATAAGATTTTAAGAAGAAACACAAACTTCATAAAATTTAATCACATTAGTTGAAAGCTGGAAAAATTTGTTTTAATGCTTCTCCTAAGCCACCAAGTTCCATTACCTGAATCCTATCAAAATAATCCTTTCTAAGAAAGAAAAGAATGAATCAAATGGAAAAGATTTGTAATTGAATTATCTTCAGTCTCAGGGCCAATTAGAAGCATTTTTTATCAGCACACCTAGGTATAACCTTGACTGTTTCTAATTAGTCCATCAGCTCAGATAATAAGAAATGCAGGGACATTTTTATAGGGTTGTAAATTGAGAAGAGTTCACATTGTTGATAGCACGTGTACGATTTCTGTAGGAACAGATAGGGAGAGAAGAAAGAAGTGCATTTATAGTAAGGTAAAGTGTTATGACATAAAGCATTTCCATTAGTAACTAAAGAAGGTCATTCTTTTTCACAGAGAGAATTATAATTCTATTGCTATCTAAGACATATTCATTTTAAATATTACCAGGTTATAGCCAGTTGTGCTGTTTGACAAAAAATGAATGTGGTATGTAGTTTGTATTAAAGTAGAGCTATCAGCACAGTGTAGATTTTTGGCATGATTTTCCATAAAACAGATGATAGTAAAACTGGATACTGGAAGTGATGGAATATGTGTATTTCCAACTAATTTTTGAATAGTTAGTACATTTTAAATGTCAAAGTTCATTTCAGAAGTGGAATTGAATACAGAAAAAAGCAGGCTCAGTTAGCTTTCTGATATTTAGTGTTAAAGCCTGTAACATTGTTATTCCATTTCATAGAAAAATTGATAAATGAATACCCCAAGTTCTCCTGAGAAGTATTATTGTGAAATTAGACAAAATTTGCTACATGGATAATAATAAGTTAATTATTATCCATTGCTGTATGGATTATTATTCCAGTGTGGGTTATGATTTTTATTTGATATTTGTCACAAATGATAAGTATACGATAGCTCTGGGTTTTGAGAAGTAATGAGTTCCTTTTTACAGAGAAAAACTCTTTGAATAGAGTTCTCCATGAGTAAGAAATGCAGTAATTTTGGTTAAAAAAGAAAATCAATGTATTTTTATAGTTATTAGTGAAGGAAAGTTGTGAATGTATGTGTGTGTGAATGAATGTATATATGTATATAAACAAATATATATATATAACCTAAAAAGTTACTTTAAAAATTTAGCCTAATTATTTGGGCCCCCTCTTTTTTCATTCATAGGTTTCTACTTAAATATTTTTGTGCCTTTTTTTCCAGATGAATAATTGGGAATATCTTTAAAACAAACTGTACCCAATATGGGAATTTCTAGTCTATCCAATGAACAAATTTTTTTGAATACCTACTAGAGACTAGACACTTACCATAGATAAAGTCTAGATTAAAAAATGTTAATAAGACATGGTCATTGCAGTCAAGTATCTTTGGCTCTGGACTTATTTTCCTAAACACCTTAATGTGGGAAAAACTATGGGGAGACAATATCGAGATCATAACAGATATTTAACAGATGTTTGTAAAATGAAATATGAAAGTTTAGAACAATAAAATTTTATTCAAGCTTTAATTTTTAAATGCTACAGCTACATCTTGCATGTGGTTTTTGATCACTAGACTCTCTATATTATGTTTATTATTCCTGTATTTCAGGAATAATTAGAGACAATATTTACAATGAAATAAAAATTTCCTTATACCAAAATGCCCATTTTGCAATTATGAGATACAATAAAGGAATTGGAAAAGGAATTTTATATTTATCAACTATAAAATGTGCTGTACTCCCAATTTAATGGTGAAGAGAAAGATTCACTTAAGTATTTTGGAAAACTCTTATGAAAACTTTCATAGTTATAAAGTTGGAAAAAAGCAGTTTCAGTGTAAACATACTGCTTGCAATTTCTAGTTATAATTTAGGAGTTATTCTAGGCATAAGAATCTCACCATTTATCACTTTTTATTTTAATGCAAATGAATTATATTATCATATCTAGAATGAGGAATTATTAAACTTGCTGTTCCATACTTATTTTTGATAACACATCTTTTGATATCATTAATAAGAGTATTAATGGTAGTTCAGTTCAGTTCAGTCACTGTAGTGGGGGTATATAATTTTTAGTGGTTACCTGTATAGACTTTAGCGATAAAGTACTCTCTCTAGCAATTTCCTACTATGTGTATATTCACTATGTAAAACACCTGCCTGCAATGCAGGAGATCTGGCTTCTATCCCTGGGTGGGGAAAAATCCCCTGGAGTAGTAAATGGCGACCCACTCCAGTATTCTTGCATGGAGAATTCCATGGACAGAGGAGCCTGGTGGGCTACAGTCCACTGGGTCATAAGAATCAGACACGACTGAGCGACTAACATTTCTAGTTAGACTTCCACAATAACTGGCTAAGGAGGGGGATAGTAGCAGGCAATTCCAAAATTCTCCTGTGAACTTGCTATTGAAAGATTGTAATTCTAGGTCCTGAGTCTTCGGTTACTAGTCACTCATAGTCATTTAAGAAAGAATTTACCCTTCCTGGGCCTTGCTCCTTTTAGAGATATAGGTCACATACAGTCTCCTGAAGTCATTCCTGTGTGCACCATAACACACAATGTAAATTAAGAAATATGACTTCCCACTTTGCCCCTGGGGAGAAAGAAAAATTATGCAGACATACCAAACTGAAATACTTCTTTCCAACCTATAGCTAATTCTTTGGGAATAGGAAAAGCAAAAGACTGTGAGAATTAAATTTAGGTTAAATATTGTACTGTTTATAAATTTAAAAAGGGAGGCAAGATTGCCATTAGTTGCTTATACAATGTAAATTAAGAAATATGACTTCCCACTTTGCCCCTGGGGAGAAAGAAAAATTATGCAGACATACCAAACTGAAATACTTCTTTCCAACCTATAGCTAATTCTTTGGGAATAGGAAAAGCAAAAGACTGTGAGAATTAAATTTAGGTTAAATATTGTACTGTTTATAAATTTAAAAAGGGAGGCAAGATTGCCATTAGTTGCTTATCAGAAATAGCAGCAAATGTAAACAAAATTTTATAAAAAAATAATTTTATCCTAATAGTTTACTGGGATATTATATATTTAAGATAATTATCTTAAATAATATAAGAAACTGAAAGAAAAAATGTCAAATATCATTAGTAAAAATTGTTTTGTTTGATATTAAGAATTAAACAGGTATTAGTTTGGCATACATTTGTTAGTGAGAAAGAAATAGCTAGAATACTAACTGTCTATTCTATCCAAAGCATAGTATTTTCGGGCTCTTATTTTAAACTTTCCATTCATAAATCTCCCTCCCAGCCATTCTTAATGTACAAATTTAAATTATTACCTACCTTTTGAACATGTGAACATCGACAGAAGATGTGTTTTTTTTGAAATATAAAGAGTCGTGAAAGATACTTAAAAACTATCAACTATTCGTATTTGTCCTTGACATTGTAGCATCCCAAAGTTGTTGTTAAGTTGTTACAAAAAAAAAGGAAAATCATCTAAGAGAAATATATCTTCTAACCAGAGGAACATCCATAAGCCAATTTTATTTTCTCTACTGACAAATGTAGTGAGGTGAAAATGCCTTCACTGCAGTCAAATCTTACCTAGAGGTGAGGTGCCATCTATCTGCAGCTGTTATTAAGAAAACAATACAGTGCTTACAAATATATGAAAAGAAAAACCAACAACCCGGGCTACTAAGATCTCATCTTTCATAATTATTTCCAATTTAATCAAGAGCTTTAAAGTTGATAATCCTCCTGTTTTTTCTGCCTTTTCCATCAAAGATGAGTTTAACATTGTTGGTGTCTAAAACAAACGAAAAACAAAATATAGTGGGTGAGGTGACAGAGCAATGACCTCATATTGATACAGTTCCCTAAAACAAAGTGCCATGAAACAATGAATAGAAAAATATAAGTCCAGATTAGAGTGCTAAGCTGATTAGTTCTTTATTACTACTATACTGTTTACAAATTGTCAAGTTATTTAGTAGAGAGATTTGGTATTGTAGAAGTGAGTTGCGATGATCAAACAGTATAAACTATGTCATCTATTTCACATCTCATAGAAAAACTAGCTGCTTTGGGTTAATCCTTTCTACTCAGAAACAATTGTAAATATTTAAATGTTTGATTGTAAAAGTGTTCCTTGAAATCGATCGTCTATTTGTCATAGCCCCCCAAATCATTCTGGAGATACTTAATTTCATCTCATAGTACATCTTAAATTTCGCACATTTAAAGTTTTATTTTGCAAAGAAGCAACTTGAATGTCTGTTTTGAAGGGCATTATGATCATTTTTCTCTAACTTTCAGATGCCAGAGAATAGTAGTTAGATTTTAAATAGATATCTTTTATTTCTTCAGAATGCAAGCTCTGATTTCAGATTTAGTCAGAAAAGAGATACACATAAATCTATATGACCAGAAGAGATAAGTAGATCATAAAAAGTCCACACACATCGTAACCCAGCACATCTAACACAGAGATAAGGACAGTTACAGATTATTATAGCATGGATAGCTTGATAATCTGTGGTGAATCTATGATAAATTTCAAACTATAACAAATACAATGAGTCATTTTTTTTTAAAGAAACAAACCACGAAGGCATAAATTTACCCTGAGATTTGTGTCACTAAGAACCTGAATAGTTCAAAGTCAAACATTATGTGACATGCTTTAGACTGCTCTTATGAAAGGCACTATAGAAATGTCACCCTATTAGAACCTACTGTATTTAAGAATTAACTGCAGCAGAACAGCCAGGGGAGATGAATATCTACTGATGTGAGATCGTCCCCCTCTATTACTCATCAGCAATTAATGCAAAGCGAGCTTTAGAAAAGAGTCTGTAAGACAAAGAAATAAACACATTGTTAAAAGGCATGCATTTAATATCAGGATTTCTTTTTATTACTTCTAACAGACCCTTATACGATAGTATTTGCTCTTTAATAATAAGAGCCTTTCGTTTAAATGATGCAATCAGTATGCCACAAGCGGATTCTTTTTGTAGTGGGAGGAGTTAGCAGCTCCAACATTCAATTGACCTGTTTCCAAATAATCTACAGGAAAAAAATGAAGATTAAGCCCTCTAACAAGAGCAGTTTTCACAGCCTTGCCTACAAAGAGAAGGATTCGGTAGAAAGATGAGAGGGCAAGCGGCATTGTGCTGGCCCACTTAAATCTTATTTCCAGTTCACTGAATGTGTTATTTGGCTTGGCGAGTGAGCTTGTGTGCATCAGATCAGCAGGGGGCCTAACCAACGAGATGCCAAGTCTACCGCAGCCCCTCTGAGCTGCACCAGCCTCAGCCAGTGGCCTTAAGCCAAGTGGGTGGCTGAACCCAAAAGGAATAGCGCTAACTTTTGCTTGAAGTTCAGCCTGATTTGAAGTCTCCTTTTGTGCCTTATCAAAAAAAAAAAAAAAAAAAACACAAGAGAGAGAGAGAGAGGGAGATGGGGGAAAAAAAAGCAAAAAGCATTTAACAGAATTGAATCTGGTGTGCTCAGCATCATCTTCACATGCAAAGCTTCATAGAAGCTTGCCTCCACTAATGCTGACACATGCAAAAGACATGAAAAGCATTAACTCAGCTGAGGCACTTGATTTTGCAGCTGCAGAACAATTCACTTTGGAACTCAGTAACTCAGATGGGGCTTTTCCACCCAGATAAACTGCTAATTTGCTAATTGATACAAAAAGTATTTTCAAATATTAAATAAACTGCCAAAAAGGCAAAAAAAAAAACACCCCAAACCATAAATTGCAAGAACACATGAAAGACACAGTTTCACTTGAACTTGTCTTAGTAAAGTATCAAAAGACATATTTCCAAAGACACTTTTTTTTAAACCATGTACCCAGGATTGAGTATCCACTCCTTGTTTCATGTGATAGATTGGGTGTTATAATTTGTACCAAGTAGCAAGCCTTTGTAGTTTTAAAAAGCTGTTGTTCCAAATTAGTGCAGGCATCTTTAGAAACATTTGTTCTCAACTTGGTTTCCCTATTTTAAAGCTGCTATATTGTATATGAACGCAAAGATTTTTAATAATGCCAATTTTTAAACATTGTTTAAGAAACATTTTGGATTCTATCCTTAATCTCAGTGTTGGACTGAGAAATATCCATACAGCAAAAATATGTTGGATATGTAGAGTGTAAAATTATTACAGTTCAAAACATTCGTGTTTTATAGAATCTTCTGTAAGGGCTTTGGCTTTAATATTCTTTTTGCACCACAAAATCTAACATGAGTTTTTTATCCCATCTTTCATTCTCCACTGTTTATGTGGCTTCCCTCCTCAAATCTGTCAGAAACACAAAGCCAAGCAAAGCATCATCACCTTCTGAAAACTGCTAAAACTATAGTCAGAATCAACACAGCAAAGCACCCTGCACTTAGACTCATTTCCTTGGTATTTAAGTGATGGGATGACTTGAGGACCCATTCTGCATTTAGCTACATGCTCCAGGTCACAGAGATATTCTGCTGAGGCCATTTTTAAAAGACCATAAAACCACCCCATCATTTTCTGCTTCCAGGTAGTTTCATTACCTTTGTATCACATGTACGGAGGAAAAAAAAAAAAAAAAAGGCTTAAAATAATCTGAATAGTATTTTAGAAATAAGATACTTAAATAATTGGCATTGACATTGCCTTTTTAACTCTGGGATTTCAAAACATTTTCCAAACATTAATTGCAATGGGACCCTGGTGAGCCTGACAGTATCATACCTATTTTCCAGGACGGTAAGCAGGGAGCACTGGGCCCATTTCTTGCCTTGCCCTGTGCCCTTCAGAGCTTGTCCAAACTCAGAGCTCCCTTAAAAACCACTGGATCAGCTCCAGGGAAGCACAGAGGAAAATGAGAAATGGGCTCTTGGAGATTTAAGAGATTTTGTAAGGTCACATGCAAGGGAGCTGTAGCTAAAAGTCAAAGCTGAAAATCTAGTTTCCTTATGCAGTGGTTAGATATATTTCCTCATTAAGATAATATGTGTAGAATGCCAGGCCTGCAGGAATACCACGGTAAGAAATGGAATCTGTTGCTGCTCTTTTTTGAATAACATATTCAATAACAAAAACGTCTCCCTTTGATTTGAATAAAAATGACCAAATGTTCACAGGCAGCATGGATAGGAGCCAAGCAAGGACCAACAGTGAATTTCAGCATTGACTTCTAAAAACTGTGAGAGAGAGGCTAACAGCCTAATTTGTATTAGCGACTAGATTTTTGCCCTGAGATCAGGGGGTGGTATAAAGAAGAGGCATATACAGAAAGTGGAAGGGGGGTTAGAAGTCATACCAAACATGCTGCAAAGGCCTGTGGGCACCTCAACCTTTTTTCTTTAATTGGGAGAAGAAGAGGTTTTGACTAAAGTCTAAGTTCTACAATGTAGGCCGGTAGCCCAACTGGGAAATACTCTTGATTTGAACAGTTTGCAGCCGTTCTATTCTGAACTCTTTATATAGCTCCTCTTTCAATACTGGGACACATATTTTAAGGTAAAAAAGGGTATTTTACTAATTTTTTAAATGAAGCTTTGACTGCGAGCGTTACTTAGAGTTGGTAATCATTGCTGGTTCCTTTCCCATTCCGCACTGCAGGAATGAGGGCAGTGTCACAGCTGGCTGTCAGCCCAGCTCTTATTACTAACACCAATTATTGATTTTTAAAAGGCCTACACTATTAGTACCCTGCTACATCTCTTCACACACAATATGTGTTTTAAAAATTCCTTTTTTAAAAAATATAAAATCTGAGTCTAACCTTTCTATCATCAGCATGCTTGCTCTTTACATTTTATCTTAAATCTTCACAGGAAAGCAAACCAGGAATTTTTTTTTTTTTTTTAAACTTCTGGGCTAATTTTGAAGCAGAGATGCTTTACCTATATGATCTCCCTGGCAGGTATCACGTTAGGAAAAAGCAAATGGTGGACCATGAGGAGAGAATAAAAGGACACAATTAGAAAGTTTAGGATCTTCTGTTCCCTTTTCCCTGCCTTTATTTCATGCTATTCCAATCTATGCTAAAGCCACTCATAAAAACCCACCTGTCATTCTCACTAGGACGTCCGGTTTTGCATAGGCATTCATTCCAAATTGGACTTTTCTCTTTGCAATTTCCCAATGGCTAATTCTAGAAATTCTCTCAAAATACAACTATTCACACTTTAGTCACTCTAATCATTTATATTTTCCCCAAGTAATAAGCAGTTCTGAGAATTCATTTCCTAGGCCTGCCTTAACAAAGTACCACTAACTGGGTGGCTGAAATCACAGAAATGTACTGTCTCAGAGTTCTGGAGCCTAGTAATCTGAGGTCAAAGCGCCCGTAAGTTTGGTTCCTTCTGACAGCCACGAGGGGCAGTTTGTTCCATGCCTGTCTCCTGCTTCTGGTAGTTGTCAGGCAACCTTTGGCATTCCTCAGCTTAGACAAGCATCTCCCGGGCATCTGCCTTCATAGCCACACAGCACTCTCCTCGTGTCTGGGTCCAGGTTTCTCCATTTCACAAGGACACAGTCATATAGGATGAGGGTCTGCGGTGATGACCTCATCTTACATTTATTCTCTGCCAAGGCCCTATTTCAAAATAAGGTCATATTCACTGGTATTGGAGGTTAGGACTGCAGTATATTCTTGGAGGACACATTTCAAACCTAAACATTGGTTTTGTTAATAAATAGGTTTTGTTAAATGTCTTTACATGCATCACTACTGAAAAAAGGATCAATGTCAATGCCTCAGCAAGGAAGAAAAATCAATGCATTAATTACATGGGAAGTTTGCATGTATTAGTAAATGAAGAAAATTGAATTTCATGAGGTTGCCAGAAGTTCACAAGGAAATCAAGTTTATTTATGCTGTCCTAATGTGTGCTTCCCAAGTGGAGCCGTGGTAAAGAATCCACCAGCCAATGCAGGAGATGTAAGACTTGAGTTTGATATCTAGGTCAGGAAGTTACCATGGAGTGGGAAATGGCTCCCAACTCCAGTATTCCTGCCTGGAGAATTCTATGGACAGAGGAGCCTGTAGGCTACAGGCCATGAGGTTGCAAAGACTCAGACGTGAATGAGCACGCACGCGCGCACACACACACACTATATGTACTAACATCTGATAGATGTTCTTCAGTGACGGATGCAATGTAAAACTGAACAGACATTTTCTTGAGCAACTACTAACTGTGCTACTGCTACTGGACCTAAGAATTCTAAGGATAAGTGAAAAGTGCTTTTTATCTTCAAACAACTTAGGAGGCATAGTTCAGTTCAGTTTAGTTTAGTCGCTTAGTCATGTCCGACTCTGCAACCCTATGAACTGCAGCATGCCAGGCCTCCCTGTCCATCACCAACTGCCAGAGTTTACCCAAACCCAAGTCCATTGAGTCAATGATGCCATCCAACCATCTCATCCTCTGTTGTCCCCTTCTCCTCCTCCCCTCAATCTTTCCCAGCATCAGGGTCTTTTCAAATGAGTTAGCTCTTTGCATCAGGTGGCCAAAGTGTTGGAGTTTCAGCTTCAGCATCAGTCCTTCCAAAATGTATAAACATATCATAGAAATTTAGAGTCCATCATAAAGGAAAGCCATGCAAATAGTGGAGAAGAAAACAGGGGTGAACTCAGCTTTAGCAGCCTCATAGCTGTGAGGGAAGGAAGTGAGCACATGTCTTCATAAAAAATACATCTGTATAGTCTCACCTAATCATAGGGCAAGAATACAATGGAGACCCACACTTCATATATCTGAACATCTCCAATGAAATTAAGCAAACTGCTCACTAAAAACATATTCTAATGTCCTACATTGCCAAATAAAACCTTTAAGCAGCAATGTATAAAAATAAATGCATTATCATGGTTTTTATATGACAGTAGAAGCAAAAATTGAAACATATTGGACCTCTATCATTGCCCAGGTTTGAATCTCCTGGTGATAGACTGGTGATATTTGTGTATTAGAAGAAACATACATAATTCATAAATATATATATATATTTCATACAATATTTCTCACCTTCATTTCAGTAAAATTTTATCTCATTGAAATTTACAGAGATGGTGAAAAAATTCACGTTATAATTGAAACTTTTTAGAGCATTGCTGATCTTGTTTAAATGAAATCTAGTTACTTTGATAGCATGTTGTCCATATTATCATGTGTGCCAGAATATAAAGTCAAATTTGATATACACATAATTTTAAATAAGAGTAATCACAGTTTTACATAAATATAAGAGTAATCACCTGAATAACTGATCAGTAGGATGCTAGGTATATTTTGTAAGAAAAATTAGTTCTCTATTTTCCTGTCTCTCACCTGACTTTGATAGTGATTTTAGTGGACATTTTTGGAAATTTTAAGAGGCAATAGAAAGAAAACAAAAAAATAACATGTGCATTTTATAAGGCTTATGAATGAATACACTGGCAGTTTCAAGGCTGTAAACCTCTAAAACATCAGGACATTGGGTATTGGATACTATTTGGATATTTGGTTTTTTTTCTTCCCCCTGCAGCTTGGCATAGCACAGACTTAGTGCTGACAAATGACAAAAAATTAGTAAAGTTTCCTTGATTTACAAGGTCTATTTCTTCTCAGTAGTTTTCCAGGAAAATACACCCTGGCTTGGTGGTCTGATTCTTTGAAACCTGTCAAGGAGCTTAAATATAGGTAAACTCAATGGGAAATGACAAGAACAAAGTGATTGTTGTTTCCAACTATAATGATTCAAGGTGACTTTCTACCCACAAAGGCAATTCCTTGGTTTATTCCACTGACACTGTACTAAAATACTAACCTGTGGGTTTACTGTAGATACAATAGTCACTGTAGTGTTAAGAGGAAATTAGTCTTTATCATGAGTGGAATCACTGTTATCTTTATTTTGCTGGTAATAGAGTCATGAAATATTATACAAAGCACCTGGAAATATTATAGGTTCTATATAGATGAACCAGAGATACGTAGTTTACTTGAGCATAGTTCATGAATTGATGTTAATTGTAATTTTATGCTACTGGAACTATGCCCATTGTTCACACCAGAAACCAGTATGAGTCATTATAGTCTCTGGGGTCCTGAATAGAGCTTAATATTTCACAAAAGTAGTACATCTTAAACATATTCAAGATTATTACTGCAAAAATGTTATTGTTTAAATAGTGAATATGTTGACCATTTTAGCTGACAGTCTCTGTTGCAATTTATCAAAGACAAATTTAGCAAAGTTAAGGTCACCAAAAGGAAACTATTAAACATAAATGTTTTCATTTCGTCTGATCTAGTACTTTTTCTACAGCACTATATATCACTTCAGTGTTTCTTGATTAAGAGTGATGCCTTCCTCCAACTTTAGAACTTCAGTGCAAGCATTCCCCTGTCCCATGTTTCTTTTGATTTACTAAGTTGAGTGTAAAGCTGAATTGCATTAGCTTAAAGAGATCCACACCAATAGGTAGCTTTTAGTGATTTATAACAGTGATTTTACTAGATACAGTAAAAAAAAGTATCTGGAAATGAGAGATTTTCTCTTTTCAAATGTTGAAACTCTCCTTCTCTCCATCTAAACTAACACTGCATTTTATTATCTTAGAAAGTTTCATAATCTGCACCTTCTAATATGCTAAATTTAGGATGTGTAATTTTTACTATATAGTGTCTATTAAAATATCAAGAACATTTATTGTTAAAATGCCTATTTCTTATGTAAAAGTAGAGACTATGGATACATAATGATATAACTTTTTTATTTATAATTTTTATTGAGATAATTGTAGATTCATATGTACTTGAAAGAAATAATTTGGAAATTCTGTAGAACACTTAGCTACTTCCTATCAATGGTAAACTACAGTATGATGTTGTATAAAACCAAGATACTAATATTATTACAACCCACCAATCTTATCTAGCTTTCCCCAGTTTTACTTGTACCTGTATGTATGTAGTATATTTAGTTCCATATGTTTTTTTTAATCAGAGTAACTAATTTGGCCATGTAAGTATTTTCTTAAATTTTAAGCACCTATGCCTAACAAGGGCTTATGGATTAGACTGTGGGCATGTTCAGTCGTGTCCGACTCTTGCCAGGATCCTCTGTTTATGGAATTTTCCTGCTAAGAATATGGGACAGTGGGTTGCCGTTTCCTACTCCAGGGGATCTTCTCCAACCAGGAATCGAACCTGAGTCTCCTATGTCTCCTGCATTGCAAGTAGATTCTTTTACTGCTGAGCCACTGGGGAATCCCCATGGGTTAGATTATGTATACTAAATCCTAAAAGTTTTAAAATACTTAATAAAAATCGATTTTCCTTAGAATCCTAACTAATATATTTATTATATTTCAGACCTGGTTAAATATCACTAGCAAGTAGTTTGAAAGATGGGCTCTTGTTCCCCCAAATTAAAGACAGCTTATAAATCAGCATCGACAATTTTTTTTTTCTTATGAAAGCACATCATAGTTTTAAATCAGAGGTTCAAAAGAGGTTAAGAATGAGAATCTGTTATGAGTGTTTGGGGCATCAGCTCATTAAGAGTAATAGAGCGAGCTTCCAGTTTGAAAAGGCACCGACTCAAATGTGTAATGATTTCACTTTCAAATTTCTTTTATCTCAGCTGCTTCTACTTCAACAAATACAAGTGCTTCAGATATAATAAGACTAATGAGCATTGCAGATGATTATGAAAATATAATACTTCCCAAGGCATAATGATATATTTTTCCCCAAATTAAGGGAAAAAAAAGGATATTTCCCTTGTGAGAGTTGTCATTGCCTGAATAAGACCTCAGTTAAAACCAAAAACTCAACTTTTGAACATATCTCTGAAGAAAGTATTTTGTGAGCAATTCTCCTTAGCTTATAAGGTAAGTTTTATTGGCTTTAGCAAAGATTCTGTAAATGCTATAGGATTATATCCTTAAAGTCAAATGTGCCAAAATGGGTCATTTGAAATCACTGCCTCATTGCAGCTTGGAGTTGGCATTCCGTTGATCAGCTCACCGTGTACTCTTGGGTACTTTCTCTCTAAAGTGGTTACAAGTCCAGCCTTCCAATATTATAGTTGGATGCACTATATAAAAGGGCCATTTTCTAGTAAGTACCTTACTTGCTTCAGAGCCAGAGTGTAGAAGCTCTTTCATCAGTCACAGTGTTTGACACAAGGATGCCGTGTCTCCGTTTGCTCAAAATGGATATTGCACCCTGCGTAGAAATGGCGATAGAAATCAGGAAAGAACTGAGAACCAAGGCTGTGCAATATAATTAAAAAAAAACAAACACAAAAATAAAGTGCCTAATCTGACCCACAAAATTGAGACATCTGCAAACTGCTATAGCAAATTGTGTAATGAACGGCATCTCTAGGGTCTCGCCATGCAATTCAGAGCTGTTTTTGGCGCTCTTTCATTTTGGTTTGAAGACAGATTGTTTTACAAGGTACATCAGCCTTCAGGGAATAGCAATTTCCTCTCTACCCTTCCCCTCTCCAACAGCAGCGCCAATGTAACTTTTAAACTGTTTATCTTTGATCAAAAATATATTGCTTAGCGCACTAAGTAAACAGCCCAACAATTTGTCATTGAAATTATTGCTTCCTGTGACTATTTTTAGGGACTATTTTTTTTTTAACATTTACTAAGCAATTTGTAATGAGAGCTGATATCCCTGCCATTTGTTTTTTATTTTTGTAATGATCTCAGAAAAATGTTTTGAAATATGATCCACTCTATAGTGTAACGGATAAACTACTATGCTGCCAGGAATTATACCCAACTTCCTCACTTAATAGTCATGGGAACTCAAGCAACAACCACAACCCACACACATAATGCAGGAAATGATACGGAACACATATATCACATTTTTGTGGTGATGTGTTTACCAAGAAGGGCCACTTTAGCATTACCGAAACTCCAGAAACATTAAATCAAGGAGATTCAAAAATGTGGAAATGCTGGTAGAATACTATGCTCAGTTATGAAGTGTTTCATTTTTTGAAACAGTTGATAGCCACCTATTAATTTAACACATTTAAAATGTAGTTAAATAATACATTTGAATGTGATAGGAAAAGCATCCAAGTACAATACTATTCCATTTTGCTCTTTGCTGCTATGTAGAGTCCTTCTCAGTCCTAAATACTTTCTGAATACTTTTATCATTCTTACATGCAGCTTTATTATTTGTGTTGTTATTTTTATTTGATATGAATATTGTCATCTATATAGGAAAGCAATCAATATTGATTATTATTTATATGCTATTTTTAATAGCAACATTAGAGAAGTTATATCTTTGTACATATTATTTTTCCCTGTTTGTCAATTTTCTGCAGAGAACTTTTCTTTTTCCTTGTTGCTTTGGAAGTATGTTACACCTTATATTTGCAATCTTCCTTAAAAATGAGGCATTATCAGTTATATTTTTCCCTCTGTGTTTGATATGCATCTAGAAAACAGAACAAGTTCTTATTCTATAATACTTATGGACTATACAAGACAATTTGAATTTAGAGACAAAGATATTTACTTTATTCTTATGAATAGATATATCTATTTACTACTATATCCTATGTTTAATGACTACTTTTATATGATTTCTTAGTATAGGAATAAGGATAATTCTATAGTTGGCAGAAAAAAGAGTCTCAGTTCTTCTCTTATGATACCAGTCTTAATCACTAGTGTAATTGTTGTTTAAAAAAAGTATTTATAGCATTTCACACACCCTGATATGCTTCCTAAATCATATGCTCCATAAAAACCTGTAGAGTCTAAAGGAAAATAGAAAGGTTGAAACTAAACACCATCTCAGAGTTGTACAGAGTCAAGATTCCGTGAAGTTCCTTCTGATGTGCCAGTGCTATTTGAGGTTTCAGAATGATGTTGAAACATTTCTCTGCTTCTCTTTGATTTACCCCGTATCTACTTGAGTACCTGAGTCAAAAGTACTCTGCTAGCAATTCTTTAGAGTCTAAAGGAAAATAGAAAGGTTGAAACTAAACACCATCTCAGAGTTGTACAGAGTCAAGATTCCGTGAAGTTCCTTCTGATGTGCCAGTGCTATTTGAGGTTTCAGAATGATGTTGAAACATTTCTCTGCTTCTCTTTGATTTACCCCGTATCTACTTGAGTACCTGAGTCAAAAGTACTCTGCTAGCAATTCTAAGTACCAAGCTAAGAATCCTCCAGAGCTTTCTTGATTGTTTGTTAACTATTCAGAAAGTCTAGAACTGAGAAGAGACTTAATTTTTATACTTTATTAAAATGTGAATAAAATTTATATGTATATACACAGACCCAACTCATAGATATATGTGTGATTGTGTGTATATGTTGATATTGCTAAGCAATCATAAAGTCTTACTCCATAAAGATAAATGATCTGCTACAGTTCTCAAAGTCTGTTTTTTGATGGAAAAGGGAGGAAATGTAAAATCATACTCTCTTTTACCTTCCCCCAAACTGTCATAAAAACAAGTTAGGTTGTTTAAAAGTTTTTATTGAAATTCAAATTAGTGGAATTTTTTTGCATTGATAATCTTCTGTTTTATAAAAGCCGTTAAGAATTTTGTTATTAAAAAAGAATGCATTTACCCTTAAAAGAAAACAAATAACTTCTCTAAACATTAGTTTTTCTTTATTATTGATAAATACTATTTTAATTTAGGAAGTCTTTAAAGATATTAAACAGTAAGAAAAGAGAAAATATTCTTCCTTTTTGCATTATAATGAACTTGGTATGTGCTGGGGTAAATAATAACTTTAGAAGTGAAATGAATATTCTCAAAACTTCCAGTAAGGGCTAGAAATATAAATAATAAAGATTTCACTCTTCTTTCCCAGGGATGCATCTTACTCTCTTACTTTCTTCTTAGTTTTCTTGAAAGCTAAGCCAAGTGAACACAGCAAGAAGACTGGCTCTCCTTAAAAATGTACTGCCTAACTTCCCCCTTCTCGCCCGGAGAAGGCAATGGCAACCCACTCCAGTACTTTTGCCTGGAGAATCCCATGGATGGAGGAGCCTGGTGGGCTGCAGTCCATGGGGTCGCTAGGAGTCAGACACGACTGAGCGACTTCCCTTTCACTTTTCACTTTGATCCATTGGAGAAGGCAATGGCAACCCACTCTAGTGTTCTTGCCTGGAGAATCCCAGGGACGGGGGAGCCTGGTGGGCTGCCGTCTCTGGGGTCGCACAGAGTCAGACAGGACTGAAGCAACTTAGCAGCAGCAGCAGTAGCCACTTCCCCCTTAGCTGGTGATGAAATGTAATGGTCAGCATCTGTTAAACAATAAGATGGAAGGAAAGCATGACTTGTGAACACTGCTTTGATGACTAAAACCAGGATATATAGTCCCATTTGCCTCAACATTAGATGTCAAAACATTTTAATGCTGTGACATTATAGAGTGTTTATGCTTGCTCTAAAATTCTTGAAAATTGCCAAATATGAAAGAAAGTGAAAGTGTTAGTCACTGAGTTGTGTCAGACTCTTTGCAACCCCATGAACTGTAGCCTGCCAGTCTTCTCTTTCCATGGGATTCTCCAGGCAAGAATATTGGAGTGGGTTATGATTCCCTTCTCCCGGGGATCTTCCTGACCCGGGATTGAACCTGGTCTCCCATATTGCAGGCCGATTCTTTACCATCTAATCTGCCAGGGAAGCCCTAAACTCGTGTATCGGTTATGTTTACTCTTGAAAATTGCCCAACATAGGGCAGAAAATTAAAGAAAATTGAAATGACCCACAAGACTATCAGTTACTTCATAACAGGGATTTTTGTGTGCTTTGTTTACAAATATGTCTAAAGTATTTGGACCACTCTAGATGACAGATACTTGATAAATAGGTTTTGCTTGAATTAATAATTTCATAATATCTTAATCTTGTATTGCTCGCTCAACAAAGAAATTTTGGAAAAACCTAAATTTTAGGTTTTGTTTTTAATATGTAGGCTTATATATGAAATTATAATCAACTCATTTGAAACTTAATATCATAGAGTTAAAATGACCTTGTTATATGAGATTTTGTGCTGGTTTAGAGTGAGTATCCTGGNACTTAGCAGCAGCAGCAGTAGCCACTTCCCCCTTAGCTGGTGATGAAATGTAATGGTCAGCATCTGTTAAACAATAAGATGGAAGGAAAGCATGACTTGTGAACACTGCTTTGATGACTAAAACCAGGATATATAGTCCCATTTGCCTCAACATTAGATGTCAAAACATTTTAATGCTGTGACATTATAGAGTGTTTATGCTTGCTCTAAAATTCTTGAAAATTGCCAAATATGAAAGAAAGTGAAAGTGTTAGTCACTGAGTTGTGTCAGACTCTTTGCAACCCCATGAACTGTAGCCTGCCAGTCTTCTCTTTCCATGGGATTCTCCAGGCAAGAATATTGGAGTGGGTTATGATTCCCTTCTCCCGGGGATCTTCCTGACCCGGGATTGAACCTGGTCTCCCATATTGCAGGCCGATTCTTTACCATCTAATCTGCCAGGGAAGCCCTAAACTCGTGTATCGGTTATGTTTACTCTTGAAAATTGCCCAATATAGGGCAGAAAATTAAAGAAAATTGAAATGACCCACAAGACTATCAGTTACTTCATAACAGGGATTTTTGTGTGCTTTGTTTACAAATATGTCTAAAGTATTTGGACCACTCTAGATCACAGATACTTGATAAATAGGTTTTGCTTGAATTAATAATTTCATAATATCTTAATCTTGTATTGTTTGCTCAACAAAGAAATTTTGGAAAAACCTAAATTTTAGGTTTTGTTTTTAATATGTAGGCTTATATATGAAATTATAATCAACTCATTTGAAACTTAATATCATAGAGTTAAAATGACCTTGTCATATGAGATTTTGTGCTGGTTTAGAGTGAGTATCCTGGAATCAGACTTGGATTAATCTTATGATCTTGGCATCACTGTTTAACAACTGTGATCTTGGGAAAATGGCTTAGTATAGCTGTGAATTGGTTTCTTTTCTGTACAGTACAGGTGTTTTTAATGTTATCTATCTCATGAAGTGGTTGTGAAATATATTTAAGAGGATTTTAGGTTTTAAAGTGTGGATTCCAATCAGTGTATAAAACAGATATTTATTTATTCACTGACTTATGAGTACCTATATATAGACTGTCTTGTAGGGAACTTACTGAATTATAGGACCTGAAGAGTTTTACAAGACTCCATCATCTTAAAAACATGTTCAGTACCTTAATTGTTGGAATTGATGTGCATATAGTGGTCCCTATTTAATAGTGTATTCCCAATTCCAAAACACATTAAACAATTATGAGCCTAAACAACTTACTTCACATGCATTTAACAGAATGCTAGGTAAGCAGAATTTTGGGGGAATAATTATAGATAAATTTATTGAGCACTTTCTAATCCCAGATATCATACTTGGTGCTCAAAAGACAAAGTTTTAATGATGATACTAAGAGTTACACAAACAGTATTTCTGGGGAACAGGGAATGTCCCCAGGAAAGTAGAGTCCAAATATAAAATCACAGATAGATATTTAAACAATCACATAAAATGAGATGTTGAACTAGTTTAAAGTGAATCCGAAATTGCAGATTGTTCATTTAAGAACATTCCTGGGGCATGTAGTATATGCCGGGAACTGGGAATAAGAGACATTTATTTATCAAAGACTTGATAGATAGTGGCACAACTTGCTTTAGTTTGCAAGGTAAGATAAAAACATCAAAAGACTGCTGATGACTTTGTAAATTATTTGATATGTCTCTCTCCCTCTTTCTCTCTCTCTCCTAATGATGGTTTAGCTGGAAATGGTTTTATTACTAGAAACACTTAGAGCAAGAACACAGTTCCTGACAACTTAAATTTGATTTATTCAACAAACATCAAATACACAGAAGCAGCTTCCTAGTTTCATTTTCTTGACACCATCTCCTCCCTTTGTTTCCAGCAAGGGCTATAATTTCTGATACTTCCAATAGTGTCTCAGGAAGCAGAACTAATATGGGAAGAATATTAAATATAAAGGTAGATTGACAATCTCTGATGTAAAAGAGTCTAGAAGGATCAATGGAAAATCTTAACCAGTAAGATCATTTGCCACATAATGAAGTAGTCAACCCTGTAAAATTATACCGTCTCAGTGGTGGCTAAGGAGCGAGATTTCTTCTAATTAAGGGAAATCATAGCAAATGTTCACATTTTACATTAAGACAAAGGACATGACAAGTATCTTCAGTTCAGTCGCTCAGTCTTGCCTGACTCTTTGCGACCCCATAGACTGTAGCACTCCAGGCTTCCCTGTCGATCACCAACTCCCAGAGCTTGCTCAAACTCAGGTCCATTGAATCTGTGATGACATCCAAACATCTCATCCTCTGTCTTCCCCTTCTCCTCCTGCCTATAATCTTTCCCAGCATCAGGGTCTTTTCAAATGAGTCATTTCTTTACTTCATGTGGCCAAAGTATTGGAGTTTCAGCTTCCGCATCAGTCCTTCCAATGAATATTCAGGACTGATTTCCGTTAGGATTGACTGGTTGGATCTCCTTGCTGTCCAAGGGACTCTCAAGAGTCTTCTCTAACACCATAGTTCAAAAGCACCAATTCTTCGGCTCTCAGCTTTTTTTATAGTCCAACCCTCACATCCATACATGACTACTAGAAAAGCCATAGCTTTGACTAGATGGACTTTTGTTGGCAAAGTAATGTCTCTGCTTTTTAATATGCTGTCTAGAATGGTCATAGCTTTTCTTCCAAGGAGCAAGCATCTTTTAATTTCAGGACTATAGTCACCACCTGCAGTGATTTTGGAGCCCAAGAAAATAAATTCTGCCTCTGTTTCCATTGTTTTCCTGTCTGTTTGCCATGAAATGATGGGAATGGATGCATGATCTTAGTTTTCTGAATATTGAGTTTTAAGCCAGGTTTTTCACTCTCCTCTTTCATCAAGAGGCTCTTTAGTTCTTCACTTGCTGCCATAGGGTGGTGTCATCTGCATATCTGAGGTTATTGATATTTCTCCCTGCAATCTTGATTCCAGCTTGTGCTTCATCCAGCCTGGCATTTCTCATAATGTACTATGCATATAAGTTAAATAAGCAGGGTGACCATAAACAGCCTTGATGTGTTCCTTTCCTGATTTGGAACCAGTCTGTTGTTCCATATCCAGTTCTAACNACTTACTGAATTATAGGACCTGAAGAGTTTTACAAGACTCCATCATCTTAAAAACATGCTCAGTACCTTAATTGTTGGAATTGATGTGCATATAGTGGTCCCTATTTAATAGTGTATTCCCAATTCCAAAACACATTAAACAATTATGAGCCTAAACAACTTACTTCACATGCATTTAACAGAATGCTAGGTAAGCAGAATTTTGGGGGAATAATTATAGATAAATTTATTGAGCACTTTCTAATCCCAGATATCATACTTGGTGCTCAAAAGACAAAGTTTTAATGATGATACTAAGAGTTACACAGTATTTCTGGGGAACAGGGAATGTCCCCAGGAAAGTAGAGTCCAAATATAAAATCACAGATAGATATTTAAACAATCACATAAAATGAGATGTTGAACTAGTTTAAAGTGAATCCGAAATTGCAGATTGTTCATTTAAGAACATTCCTGGGGCATGTAGTATATGCCGGGAACTGGGAATAAGAGACATTTATTTATCAAAGACTTGATAGATAGTGGCACAACTTGCTTTAGTTTGCAAGGTAAGATAAAAACATCAAAAGACTGCTGATGACTTTGTAAATTATTTGATATCTCTCTCTCCCTCTTTCTCTCTCTCTCCTAATGATGGTTTAGCTGGAAATGGTTTTATTACTAGAAACACTTAGAGCAAGAACACAGTTCCTGACAACTTAAATTTGATTTATTCAACAAACATCAAATACACAGAAGCAGCTTCCTAGTTTCATTTTCTTGACACCATCTCCTCCCTTTGTTTCCAGCAAGGGCTATAATTTCTGATACTTCCAATAGTGTCTCAGGAAGCAGAACTAATATGGGAAGAATATTAAATATAAAGGTAGATTGACAATCTCTGATGTAAAAGAGTCTAGAAGGATCAATGGAAAATCTTAACCAGTAAGATCATTTGCCACATAATGAAGTAGTCAACCCTGTAAAATTATACCGTCTCAGTGGTGGCTAAGGAGCGAGATTTCTTCTAATTAAGGGAAATCATAGCAAATGTTCACATTTTACATTAAGACAAAGGACATGACAAGTATCTTCAGTTCAGTCGCTCAGTCTTGCCTGACTCTTTGCGACCCCATAGACTGTAGCACTCCAGGCTTCCCTGTCGATCACCAACTCCCAGAGCTTGCTCAAACTCAGGTCCATTGAATCTGTGATGACATCCAAACATCTCATCCTCTGTCTTCCCCTTCTCCTCCTGCCTATAATCTTTCCCAGCATCAGGGTCTTTTCAAATGAGTCATTTCTTTGCTTCATGTGGCCAAAGTATTGGAGTTTCAGCTTCCGCATCAGTCCTTCCAATGAATATTCAGGACTGATTTCCGTTAGGATTGACTGGTTGGATCTCCTTGCTGTCCAAGGGACTCTCAAGAGTCTTCTCTAACACCATAGTTCAAAAGCACCAATTCTTCGGCTCTCAGCTTTTTTTATAGTCCAACCCTCACATCCATACATGACTACTAGAAAAGCCATAGCTTTGACTAGATGGACTTTTGTTGGCAAAGTAATGTCTCTGCTTTTTAATATGCTGTCTAGAATGGTCATAGCTTTTCTTCCAAGGAGCAAGCATCTTTTAATTTCAGGACTATAGTCACCACCTGCAGTGATTTTGGAGCCCAAGAAAATAAATTCTGCCTCTGTTTCCATTGTTTTCCTGTCTGTTTGCCATGAAATGATGGGAATGGATGCATGATCTTAGTTTTCTGAATATTGAGTTTTAAGCCAGGTTTTTCACTCTCCTCTTTCATCAAGAGGCTCTTTAGTTCTTCACTTGCTGCCATAGGGTGGTGTCATCTGCATATCTGAGGTTATTGATATTTCTCCCTGCAATCTTGATTCCAGCTTGTGCTTCATCCAGCCTGGCATTTCTCATAATGTACTATGCATATAAGTTAAATAAGCAGGGTGACCATAAACAGCCTTGATGTGTTCCTTTCCTGATTTGGAACCAGTCTGTTGTTCCATATCCAGTTCTAACTGTTGCTTCTTGACCTGCATACAGATTTCTCAGGTGGCAGTAATGTGTTCTGGTATTCCCATCTCTTTCAGAATTTTCAACAGTTTGTTGTGATCCACACAGTCAGAGACTTTGACATAGTCAATAAAGCAGAAGTAGATGTTTTTCTAGAACTCTCTTGCTTTTTCCATGATCCAGCGGATGTTGGCAATTTGATCTCTGGTTCCTCTGCCTTTTTAAAATCTAACTTGAACTTAAATGACAAGTATCTTATTCTATTTCAAACATATAAACACAATGGTGGCATTTATATAATATAATGGGTTAACCTAATAGAATTTGAGGTGTTCAGGTGAGTTTTACATTTTTAAACTGCATTTCCATACTAACTGCTTTGATGGTAAATTTGGATTCTCTTAAACTGAGATTTAGAGACTCAGACCTAGGTAGATCAGTGAGTAAAGAATCCGGTTGCAATGCAGGAGACACAGGCAGACACGAGTTCAATCCCAGGGTCAGGAAGATCCCCTGGCAGAAGAAATGCAACCCACTCCAGCACTCTAGACTGGAAAAGCCCATGGGCAGAGGAGTCTGGTGGGCTTAGTCCATGGGGTCCCAAGAGTCGGACAGGACTTAGCGACTCAACCACCACCACCACTATGATATATTTCAGGAATTAATCAGCAAAACAAATTCAGATAATGCTAAATATGAGACGAAAAGAGTACAAGTTTATGTTAAGTGCTTATCTTTTCTTATGTGTGCACGCATGCATGCTAAGTCGCTTTAGTCATGTCCAACTCTTTGCTACCCATGGACTGTAGCCTGCTAGGTTCCTCTGTCCATGAGATTCTCCAGACAAGAATACTGAAGTGGGTTGCCATTGTTCTTCTCACAGATGGGCATACATCCAGCCTGCCACCTGTTTTGGCACGGCCAAGGAGCTAAGAATCATGTTTGTCATTTTAAGTAGTTGGAGAGAAACCAGATTACTTTGTGGAATGTGACAGTTGCATACAGTGCAGGTCTCAGGGCCGGTACTTATGGTTCCATTGGAAGGTAGGGAGTCTCGTTTGTTTCTCTACGGTCTAGCTCTGCTTTCACACTAAAGTGGCAGAATTCTGTGAGAGGCTGTGACAGAGACCGCACAGTGCAAGAAGCCTGAACTATTTACTGTCTTGTCCTTCAAGAAGAAGTTTGCGGACCCCTCTTCGTTGCACTGATCCTTTTGTGCAGCAGAGAAAATGAGTGCATGCACAGCAGTCTGAGTCCAAACCATTTCAGCAAAGTAACAATGTTTTCATTCTCCTCGGTATTTTCATCTTAGTTAAAAGTAATGAACATTCTAATATAGAGGAGCAAGAGAAAAGCACACTAAAATTTTGAATTTTTGCAGCTCACAAGAGCAAGATAGCCACTTGTGCCCAAAGTTCTTTTTTAGGCTTCTGTGCCCAGACTTGNTCAGCAAAGTAACAATGTTTTCATTCTCCTCGGTATTTTCATCTTAGTTAAAAGTAATGAACATTCTAATATAGAGGAGCAAGAGAAAAGCACACTGAAATTTTGAATTTTTGCAGCTCACAAGAGCAAGATAGCCACTTGTGCCCAAAGTTCTTTTTTAGGCTTCTGTGCCCAGACTTGGTCTGGACCTGCCATGATACGGACAATGAACATGGATCATCAAAGAGGGCAGAGTTGGCCAAAATTTGACTTGGTATCAGCTGCATAAATCTGCTCCAGGATCCCAGTGGGTCCCTGGATCAGCAGATCTCTGATTAGAGCAAAGATTAACTATGTGTCTCCTCTGTAAAGTTCTGCTTTCTATTTAACCTATTTGACCTCACATAATTCAGCAGGTCTTTTTTTTTTTTTTTTTCCCCTGTTTCTCTCAAAGCCAGTGCTACCATCCATTCCAAAATAAGTACTCAGCCATCAAAGGAATGTAAAATATTTATTGTCATGCAAATGTGGGCATTATCTGGAAATTTCTGGTTCCAACCTATTGGGCCAAGCTTTGAAAATAACTTTCTCAATGTGTTGAAGAATATTTTCTTCATTTTTATGGCATTGCTTTACTTACTATTATAGCAATTGTTGTACACCATTACACTTTAAATATGTTTATAACTTTACATACTTTGCTCACCATATGTACTTTGAAAACATGACTCTAAATAGAATAGAAAGACACAGTTTCATTTATGACAATTTCACTACATGAGGGAAAAATGATAGGTTGAATCTTACTTGAAAAGCCTTAAACCTTTTAATTTGCTCTATTACATTTATTTTTCTTTAATTACATTCTGGGCAGAAGTTAACACCCTATACTTATAATTCATGAAATTAAAACTTTCAGTAGCACTGTACAGTTAATGCATTGTGTTTTAATTGTGGTTTACAGATTCATTAGACTGTTGGTGAGTAGAAATGCCGATGTAAATAAACTACCATTTAAAAAATGATTGTATTTGAAAAGCAGTATAGATCTTTAAAATCTCTGTTCTGTTACCAGTTTTTGAAAAATTGGGATATATACTCGAGCCTAAACAGGATGTTAGTTTTCAAGCTATTTCAATGTTTAAACCCTAGCCAGGTGCTAAGATCTTAGAAAGATGGTTCTCAAGTAAATTGATATCAAGCTATTCAAACATCAACTAGGATAATTTTTCCCACTAGTATGCAAAAGGAAAGTTAATAAAAAAAAGTTTATGTATTATATTTCTATCATACATAGCAAATCTAATATGTATAAAACTCAGAGAACTTTAAGGCCTGCCAAATTCCAATCTCAAATATACATTTAGATTGGGTCTAATTTACCACCATACAGCAAGTTTACCATACAGATGAACAAATTAAAAAAAAAAAAATCGCCTCTCCTTCGCTCACTCTCTCCTTTCACCCTCATCTAGAGGCTCTTTAGTTCCTCTTCCCTTTTCTGCCGTTAGAGTGGTATCATCCACATATCTGAGGTTATTTATACTTTTCCTGGCAATCTTGATTCCAGCTTGTGATTCATCCAGAATGGCATTTCACATGACGTCCTCCACACATAAATTATATAAACAGGGTGACAATATACAATCTTGTCGTCCTCCTTTCCCAAATTGGAAACAGTCAGTTGTTCCATGCTTGGTTCTAACTGTTGGTTCTTGACTTGCATACAGGTTTCTCAGGAGAACAAGTCAGTCCGGTATTCCCATCTCTTTAAGAATTTCCCACAGATTGTTGCGATCCACACAGTCAAGGTTTTAGTATAGTCAGTGAAGTAGCAGTCAGTATTTTCTTGGAGCTCCCTTGCTTTCTCCATGATCCAACAAATGTTGGCAAATTATTTTCTCTGTCTCTTCAAAATACAGCTTTTACATCTGGAAGTTCTCAGTTCTTGTACTGCTGAAGCCAAGCCTGAAGGATTTTGAGCATAACTTTGCTGCTGCTGCTGCTGCTAAGTCGCTTCAGTCGTGTCCTACTCTGTGTGACCCCATAGATGGCAGCCCACCAGGCTCCCCAGTCCCTGGGATTCTCCAGGCAAGAATACTGGAGTGGGTTGCCATTTCCTTCTCCAATGCATGAAAGTGAAAGTGAAGTCGCTCAGTCATGTCCGACTCCTAGGGACCCCATGAACAGCAGCCTACTAGGTTCTTCTGTCCATGGGATTTTCCAGACAAGAGTACTGGAGTGGGTTGCCATTGCCTTCTCCATAACCTTGCTAGTGTGTGAAATCAGTACAGTAATTTGAACATTCTTTGGCATTGTCCTTCTTTGGAATTAGTATGGAAACTGACCTTTTTCATTCCTATGGCCACTGCTGAGTTTTCCAAATTTTCTCACATATTGAGTGCAGCACTTTAACAGCATCCATCTTTTAGGATTTTAAATAGCTCAGCTGGAATTCTGTCGCCTCCACTAGCTTTGTTCATAGTAATTTTTCCCAAGGCCCAGCTCTAGGTGAGTGATCACACCATCATTGCTGTCCAGCTCATTAAGGTCTTTTTTGTATAATTCTTCTGTGTATTTTTTCTTAATTTCTTCTGCTACTGTTGAGTACTTACCATTTACATCCTTTATTATTCATATCCTTGCATGAAATATTCCTTTGATAGTTCTAATTTTCTTTAAGAGATCACTAATCTTTCCCATTCTATTGTTTTCCTCTTTTTTTTTGCATTGTTCTTTTAAGATGGCCTTCTTATCTCTTCTTTCTGTTATCTGGAAGTCTGCATTCAGTTGTGTATAACTTTCCTTTTCTCAGCTATTTGTAAAGCATCCTCAAACAACCATTTTGCCTTCTTGCATTTCTTTTTCTTTGGGATGGTTTAGGACCTTCCTTGAGACTCAGATGATTTCTGGCTACAGCTTGAACTCTTTAAGTCCCCCAGTACTGGCTGACTTCTGTTATCTGGATGTGCCCTGCAAATAGTTGCTCCGTGGTAACCTCATGTAAGTAGTCGCATATTGTGATGTCTACTTGATCTCTAGCTCCCTGTAGAGATCCAGAACCATCATGGGGCTCATCCCATGAGTTTTTCTTTTCTCAGAAATGGCAGTCTTCACTGCCTGCTGTTCAGTGTCTGAAAATAATTTCCTCATGCTTTCACCCTGCCAATTCTAGGATTGTTTACCTTATCAGGGTGATTTCAGTTCCAGTTATTTTTAAATTGCCAAATGAAATAGAAGTCCCTTACATGATTCTTAATTGTTCTTATTTACTGCTAGTCTACATTTATTCCATAAATGCAGTAAGTTACCTCTCTCTCTCTCTCTTTCTCTCTCTGTGTGTATATATATATATATATATAATTTATTTTGATCTGGAAAATCTTTACATTCTTGGGATTAAGAACTAGCCAAGTTGCATCTCTCTTTTTATGTACTACTATCCCAAGTTTGTTAGTATTTTACCTGGTGTTTTATGTTACATTCACAGTGAAATTAATATTTGGATTGATTTTCAGTGATAGTCTTTTTTGAAATTAGACTACTGCTAGCTTCAAAATGGATTGGAAAGTTTTGTGTATATTTCCACATTTGAAACCATTTTGATGGTACTTACAGCTTATATTAGTATTTGATAGATTTTCGTATACTATTTTAGACCTCATGTCTTACCTCTAGGGAAGGTGCTATTTTGAATAAGATTGTAATAATAATATTATTGTGTTTTCTTAATCACATACAATAATTATTGTATGGTACATAATTTAATTTGAAATTGCTATTTTACAGGACATGATCATATCACTCCAGAGTGCTCATACCAATTTACATTCCTACCAGTAGGATAGGAGCCTGTCTCTCTATCTGTATCCTCACTTGTTATAGTTACTCTTTTAATTTTGAAAAATTTGGATGAGAAAAATTTCATTTTATTTTCATTTGCATTCTCATTTTTGTTTTAATTTTCATGATATGGAGTGAAGTTGAGATGCTATTTATATTTTCCATTCTTTATTCCAAACTTCTACACAATTTTTTATTTGGTGTTTAAAGTATTTCTTACTAGCTCATAGCTGTTCTTTATAAAATCTATGTCAGTGTCCAATTTTTCCCCTGAAAATATCTTTTACCACTTTGTGCTGGTTTTAAACTTTATTTTCTCTTTTATTGAAATATGTTTCAATTTCCACAGTCATTTTAATGAATATCACTTTACCATTTCTGCTTTTTCTCTGAATTTTCCAAGAAATACTTTTATTCGTAGACCATAAAGACATTTCCGCTTATTTTGTTTTGTAATTTATAAATTTTGACTTTATATATTTATTTATTTGAAAGAGGGAAAAAAATGCTTCTCTTTTTCTACCATGCTATACTCTCAACACTTCTGACACCAAATATATGGGTTTGTTTTCCCGTACACCAAGCAATTTTTCAACACTAGCTGAGAATTCTACAATTCAGTTTAATTCTAACACTACTATAGGGAATTGGTATCAAATCCCAAAGGTTAAGAGCTCACTCCAACAAGACTCTCTCCTGACTTCAGACACCAATTGAAAGTTTAGATTGTCACCTGTGGTTACTGCAACCCTTGTCTTTGATTTCATATTTTGCTAGAATGGTTCCCAGAACTCAGGGAATCGTTTACTGACTAGGTTACTGAATTATTATAAAAGGATACAACTCAGGAACAGCCAGACAGAATAGAATGCCCAGAGCAAGGTTATGGAGCAAGGAATGCAGCCCTTCTATGCTCTCTCCAGGACCTCCTTGTCATCTCCAACCTGGAAGCTCTTTGAACCCCCGTACTTTACAGAATTTTATGAAGGCTTCATTTCATAGTCAAGATTGATTAAATCTTTGGCCAATGGTGATTAGTGCAACCTCCAGCCTCTCTTCCCTTCAAAGGTTGGGCAGCAGGGAGGTAGGAAGCCAAAAGTTCCAATCCTCTAGTTATAGCATTGGTTCTCCTGGGCAAGCAGCCCCCATCCTGTGGGTATCTAGGGACTTGTGCAAAATCAGCTCATTAACATAAACTCAAATGTGATTGAAACTGTCTTTTTATGAATAACAAAAGGCATTCCCTTCACCTTTATTGCTATGGAGCTATCTCAGAAACTGAGGACAAAAGAGCAAATACTATGACAAAAGATCCTCCCAAGACCCTTATTACTCAAGATGTTACAAAGGTTTTAGTAGTTCTGTGTCCAAGAACTGTGGATAAGAGCAATATATATATATTTTTATTACAAAACATAATAGCACATTATTTAATCCACCAATCACCATTTTTATGTCATAGGTATTAAATTCTCTGTATGGATAATTAATTTTTTTCAGCACTAATTACTAAATTGTTACTAATATTAATAGAGTTTATTTGATACCATCTCTGACATAATTTCTAATGCATTTCTAATAATGCATATTTCTGAACTCTCAAATCTCTATTTGCTTCTTTCTCTGAAAATATACTGTTTAATTATTAACATTTTATAGTAATCAGTACCTCACTGGTTAACTGTTCTGACTTCTTCTCCTACAAAATGTCTTGATTATTTTTGATCCTTTGTTCTTATGTAGATTTTCTGAAGTTTGTCAGACTTCATTAAAAACTCTGTTGCTAAGGTGATTACATTTAATTTATAGATCACTTTGTGCAAACTTGATATGTTAATACTAATCTTTCAGTACATAAAGGTGTTCTATGTCTTAACAAATATGAAATCTTGTCTTATGCCACTGTTATATTTTATAATTTTCTCCATAGAGGTATTTTTTTATTAGGTTTAATCCTAATATCTTCATGGTTTCTATTGCCACAGTAAATAGAATCTCTTTTCTGTGATGTTTTCTAATTGACTTTAATCAGCATGTAAAATGTTGTTAATTTTTGCATTTTAATTTTTTAAGTTAGCTATTCAGTTGGTTATTTGATTACATATATTTTGTCTATAGATTCTCTCTGAATATTCTATAATATCATACTAGCCATCATTAACAGACCTTTGTTTTCTTCTAAATAGTGTGTTTCATGCTAAAGGGAACATGTGACCTCACCTGACAAACTGCAAGGGAGGGTGCGAAATGTAGCCTTTGTATAAACTCAGGAAGAGTAAATGAGAATGGCATTTAGTCAAATTCACTTACTGTCTGCCCTTCTGATCACCAAATATATATTTCTCTCTCTCTTTGCAAATAACACACTCACTTAAAATGCTCAGCGTGTCACCCAGTCACTATATTCAGTTCAAAATCCAAGATATCTCTTCTGTGTGACAGCTTTTGATACTAAATAAAATATAATAATATGTGTCACCAGATGTAACATACCATGGTAGGACAAGATCACCACATTAAATACCTCTACGGGGAAGGTATGCAAAATAACGGGAAGGAAGAAAGTATTCAGATCCCCAGAGGGCCACACTTTAAAGGCTTTCATTTTGCTCTCTGGAAAGATTTGCTTTCCCCATGATTTTCCATAGCTCTAGTTTCTGTCATTTTGGAGGCATCTCCTTGGCTTTATCAGAGATGGGTGTTGGAAGCCTGGCTTCCTTGAAGGGTATGCTGAATTTAAAGACTTCTCCCTTTCATGGAAACTATTGGCTAAGCATTGCTTCGCATCTTAAAAAATCAAGGCTTTTTAAGAACCAAAGCTTATTTCTTTCACACGATATTTCTTCAACAGTGCAATAGGCATCATATAAAGTTTCTTTGGATAAGACACCAATTTCACCAACCACATCCATCCTTTTGCTTCATCCTGTTTCTCTTGACGGCAGCTGCCATAAGTCAATCTGGAATGAGTGAAAAGTTTGCAATCCTTTATCTGATTTTGGCCCTTGGTCCCTTTTCTTAACTGAGAAGTTGAGCTTGGAATCATACTCTTAATCTCATATTTTTCACATGTCATTTTGTTCAATTGAAGTTTTTGCTACTGTTGAATTTGTCACCTGCCATTTGGACTGTATTTCAGCAGCTAGTCTGCTGAAGTCTATAAGACCACAAAATTGTCTCTATTCCTTTTCTGTCTGCTGAAGAACTAGCCATTCCTTCACTGAGCTCAACTCTCTCTTATGCTTACCTGTCTTAGGCAGTCATACCCAGTACTGTTTTTCAACTCTTTTTCCTAAAGTTACAATTTCCAAAGAATTATTGTTTGCCTCCCAATTTACTTGAGGTATTACTTTACCTGACATTTTTCAACTGAAAAACAAAGGTCACTGAACTGATGTATTAAGTAGAGATGATTGGGACAAGTGTATTTGGGAGGGGGGAGGGTCATGGTAGGCAAGTACAGCATCATGGAAAGAAGTCAGGAAGCAATTATACTAACTCAGGAAGATCTGATAGTGACTTTAGTAGGAGGTGGCAGGAGGGATGGAACAAGGTCATCAGATTTTCAATATATATATCTACAGCAGAGTCTATTTCATTTGCTGATAGATTTAATGTGAAAAAGAAAGCCCTGTGTAAAGCATGACTAGAGACTTATAGTCAAAAAAATCTATAAAGATGCTTTTGCCATTACCTCATAGTAAGTAAGTATTATAGCAAATATTAGGGGCATAAATATGAATAAGTCCCAGTATCTTTCTTTCCACAATTCATTTTTTATTCAAGGGAATAGTCATACAACTAGATAATCACAACACAGTGTACTGTGGGTAAGTATAATTATATGATTATGAAATGATTGTTCCGGGAGTACATAGGAGAGAGTAGATTACTTTACCTGGTGGGAAGGGGGGTAAGATTTTGCAAGGGAAGTGAAAGGGAGTTGATTCTTCAACAAGGACCAAGAAAGCTTATAGGATTAAAATTTTAAATACCTTTTAAATGAGACATTTTATTTTTTACCACACAGATATCAATTGCCCATATGAGTAGTTGTATAACAGATATAAGTACAATCACTCAGTTCAGTTCAGTCGCTCAGTTGTGTCTGACTCTTTGTGACACCATGAATTGCAGCACGCCAGGCCTCCCTATCCATCACCAACTCCCGGAGTTTACCCAAACTCACATCCATCGAGTCAGTGATGCCATCCAGCCATCTCATCCTCTGTCGTCCCCTTCTCCTCCTGCCCCCAATCCCTCCCAGCATCACAGTCTTTTCCAATCACTATCTGGTAGCAAATATCAGCATTGGAATCTTACTAACATATTGTTTTCTCATTGGTTGCAAATTTTAAACCATCTGTTCATGTTAATCTGCAGTTTGGGATCAGCTGAGACTCAGTTTGGCTATTAACTAACTCTATGAAACTTCTTAAGGAAATTAACCTCTATAAGGTCTTCTGTTCAGTACAAATCAAGGTGTGGACTCCAGTATTGCTCAAATCACTTTATATGGTGATTTAATGGAAAAAAATAAAAGATAAGTTGAAAATACAGTTATTCGTAGGTAAAAGTTATTCATTGATAACTTTTAGTATTTTAAAGATCAGATTGAATTAAAAACTACCAAAATTTCCTAAATCAATAAGCAGATCATGTCATATATTTCATTTCCTTGGACAGATTTCAATAGGATAAAATGAATATCTCCCAAGTTAAAATCTACATGCTTCATGAAAAATCATCACATTTAGACTTACTATATTACTGTGGTTAAATTATAATAAAATCAAAATTTGAATAATTTTAAACTACTTTGATATTCCTAAAGTTGTGTTCATTTGTTGCCGAAGAATACATGACACTTCCTTACATTGCACCCTAAAGAAGCTCAATGGTAAATCGTATTTATTTAAGATGTTCATATGAAAAATGATTGAAGGGTATAGATGAAATCTTAGGTATATCTCACCCTGAAAGTTTTGAGTGGCTTTGCTGTGTGAGGTCATCCATTATAAAAATCAACACTGAAATGATCTGATTTGAAAGTATCATAAAGCTCAAAGGCTAATCTATATTTGGAAAATTCTAGTGATGTTTTGCGGGGAAGGCAATGGCACCCCACCTCAGTACTCTTGCCTGGAAAATCCAATGGACGGAGTAGCCTGGTGGGCTGCAGTCCATGGGGTCGCTAACAGTCGGACAGACTGAGCGACTTCACTTTCACTTTTCTCTTTCATGCATTGGAGAAGGAAATGGCAACCCACTCCAGTATTCTTGCCTGGAGAATCCCAGGGATGGGGGAGCCTGGTGGGCTGCCGTCTATGGGGTCACACAGAGTCGGACACGACTGAAGTGACTTAGCAGCAGCAGCAGTGATGTTTTGAAAACAACTGAATGACTCATCTAATGAGTGATGTGGTGTGGCTTCCTTGGAATTCTAAGCATTTGAACATCTTCTAACCTAACTCCTTCCTCCCCCATCTTTCTGCTCTTTTTGTATTTTTGTTTCCAGTGAATGGACAAGAATAAAAAATTTTTTGCACCCCACCTTTTAACTTTCATATTCCCATACTCTTTTAGATCTCTGCTAAAACTGAAACTCCAGTACTTTGGCCACCTCATGCGAAGAGTTGACTCATTGGAAAAGACTCTGATGCTGGGAGGGAATGGGGGCAGGAGGAGAAGGGGACAACAGAGGATGAGATGGCTGGATGGCATCACTGACTCGATGGACGTGAGTCTGAGTGAACTCCGGGAGTTAGTGATGACAGGGAGGCCTGGCGTGCTGCGATTAATGGGGTCTCAAAGAGTTGGACATGACTGAGCGATTGAACTGACTGAACTGAACCCTATTTGAGCTGAATGACTGCCACTGTGGGTATAAATCTATAGTTCTGAAAACTCTTCATTTAGAACTTGAGGTGGATATGGATGGGCATTAGGGAATTAAGAAATCATGGATTCACATCTTGATCATGATCTCAGAGGGAAATCATTTCATTTCACCAGTACTCAATTTCCCTATTTCATTTGAAATTCCATATTTAACTCTTGTGTTATGCTGTCAAGTTTGACTCTTTGTGACCTCATGGATGGTAGCTCACCAGGCTCCTCTGACCAGGGGATTCTCCAGGCAAGAATACTGGAGTGGGTTGCAAGCCTTCCTCCAGGGGATCTTTCCAACCCAAGGAATCATCCAAAGTTTCCCACACTGCAGTCAGATTCTTTACCATGTGAACCTCCATATATATAAAATAGGGCAATTACTTATTTGTGGTATAATTAATTTATATAAAATATTGTTAACTGAGCCAAGCCAGAGAGGGTTCTCTAATAAAATAAAATTTATTTAAATTAATATATGTTCTGCTCTAATTACAAAGCAGTTCTCTGTTTCCTTTTTTCTCCTTCAGGTTTCTGAAATGTATTAATCCATTTTTTAAATTATATTCGTCCTAGAATAACCCATTTTGCCAGACACTTTCCCAATAATTTTTAAACTCGTGTTTATTTTAGAAGTAATGTAATACATGTGTTTCTGATTCATTTGACTTAATCTATCCAAATATTGTTGTCTATGAATGTACTAATGGAGAAGGAGCCTCTTTTATTGGATGTTTGAAGTACTTTAAAGAAACAACAATTTGCCAACTTAAAAGTTTGATGTTCTTGGTATCTATGAAATTCATTTCACTAAATTTATTCAAGCACTTAGTTCAAGAATCCTCACTAAAATAAGAGCCACAAACTTCACTAAACCAAGATCTTTCATTCCTTTTCTTCCCAAACCATATGGCCCTAGTGTCTAGAGATTCATAATCTAATCTAACAAATTTCTTTAGATTCAAATCTGTCTGTTTCAATAATAAAAAGAAACCCAATGCATTACTAATAAGAGACTCAAATTGAAAATAATAGCTGACTATGAGTAGAAATGAAATGCTTTTATTTTTACATGCTGCTGTCTCTTATACACATCTAGATGTGTATAAGAGACAGGTCTAGAGATTCATAATCTAATCTAACAAATTTCTTTAGATTCAAATCTGTCTGTTTCAATAATAAAAAGAAACCCAATGCATTACTAATAAGAGACTCAAACTGAAAATAATAGCTGACTATGAGTAGAAATGAAATGCTTTTATTTTTACATGCCAGTGACTATTACTCAATTAATGTACAAATAACAAGGAGAAAATCTGCCTTTTCAAAATAAGTGCTGTCAACTTTCTCATACTTTCCTTGATCTGTCCACTGACTACAAACAATATTGTCCTTTTCTTTATTTTGTTCTCTGAAGGACTCTTTCCTCCAAGTATGTATGTATTCAGTTCAGTTGTGTCTGACTCTTCGCGACCCCATGAACTGCAGCACGCCAGGCCTCCCTGTCCATCACCAACTCCCAGAATCCACCCAAACCCATGTCCATTGAGTCGGTGATGCCATCCAGCCATCTCATCCTCTGTTGTCCCCTTCTCCTCCTGCCTGCAATCTTTCCCAACCTCAGGGGTTCTTCAAATGAGTCAGCTCGTCTCATGAGGTGGCCAGAGTATTGGAGTTTCAGCTTCAACATCAGTCCTTCCAATGAACACCCAGGACTGATCTCCTTTAGGATGGACTGGTTGGATCTCCTTGTAGTCCAACGGACTCTCAAGAGTCTTCTCCAGCACCACAGTTCAAAAGCATCACTTCTTCGGCTCTCAGCTTTCTTTATAGTCCAGCTCACACGTCCATACATTTGAATGCATGTATTCAAATAATAAAAAGAAACCCAACAAAGATGGCAACAATTCCTTTATTAGGATCAGGCTAATATAATGTCAGAGCTCAGAGACAAACTATCTTTACAAATTGATTAAGAGAAGTTTATTTTTTCTTTCCAAGAACTTCAGTGTCTCTTTTTCTTTTGGTAAGTAGAGATGAGAATGCATAGCTAAGCTTTTTAAAAAACTGATAAAACTGAAATATATTCCCACTTCCTTTATAAAGTAGATCTTATTTATTTCTAGGTATTGATAAGCTACCGTATTGTTAGCCGAGTCCTTTAAACCATGTGTCTAATAAGGATTCAATTTAATAATAGTTTAAGGAAATGTTAAATTGGTGCTGTACTTCTGTGCTACAGACAGATCCTCACACACCATTTTCAACATTTCTCTAGATTTTCAGCCCAACTACGAATTCTTGAAGTCAAAATATTTCTATTTTATATTTTTGTTTTATTGATTATGTCTCCAAGATATTCTTTATTTAGTAGCTTTCTTCTTTAAAACTCTCCAATATTGATCAAAATTAATATATTTCTTATTTAAAAATGTGAAATAACAGCTGACAATCTGGACTGAAACAACAAGTTTATGTGATTAATAGTAGATTTTTGGACAATAATTGAATACTTAAACACTGGGGAGAATGACAAAAGGTGACAAAGAACACATACAAACACATACAAGCTATCTTTTTTGAAGAAAGTTCTTGGAAGCTGCTATAAAATCTTCTAATTATATTTCATTGGCCAGAATGTCATCATCACATGGCCACATCAAGTTCCTGTGAATAATTAGGAATATAGTCTGAGTATCATGTGCCCAGCTATTTTATTTTTAAACATAGAGAAAATTCAAAACAGATATTAAAAGCAATGTGTCCTCTTGCCACATGATCCAAGTTTGGTTTTGAAGTTTTCTTTCTAAAAAGTTTCCTACTCAGTTAGTATAAGGCAATGCAGGAAAAGTAGTTTGTTGTCTTAAGAACTTAATTCTTCACAGTATGCTAAATATCTGTTCAAACAAATGGAGAACACAAATACTTAGTAATGTTTAAAATGGATGAAATATATTCTCTTTCTTATTATCTATGAATATTATCAGTTTTTACGTTTTTTTAAAAGAAAAAAATGCATGACAAATATTTCCTTGAAATTTGCTATCTTCTCTCTTTAGTCTTTTGTTCTACTCTTCCTAAACATTTTTCCTGTATTTCTCTCTTATTTTTGATTTTCATCCACTTTTCTTTTCCTTTAACATCATATTTTTTAAAATATTTATCATTAAAAGCCTACGTTTATCTGCAAGCAAAATAACATGGTAGAAAATAATATTTACTTTCTGACATATGTATTTGTCTGTTTATAAAATCAGCAAAATATCTATTTAGCAAAAAATGGTTTGCTTTACTTGCTATGGAGAATAAGGGAGTTAACAGTATAAAGTATGTTAATATTTTGGAGAGCTGGGGTTACATATACAAACATAATGAACAATGTAAATACCTAAGTATTTCCATGCTAAATTTGAGGATAAGGATTAAAAGTTCCTCGTGCATTTTTGGGTAAGAACACTCAAAAGGAATACATGAAATCTCCAAAAAGTAGAATTTTAAAGTGTCCTTTGAAGGAGGTTTAGGCAGTTGAAGAAAAACTGGGGCATTTTTTCAGATAAGAATGACATGAACAAATAAATGCAGGAGTAAGAAGGCAAATACCAGGTTGCTGAAGGCTCTATTTATACTGAACAAGAGGGTTGGGAGTAAAAGAAAGTAGTGTCATAGATGCCATGTATAAAAAGCTTTAAATATGTGAAGGGTTTATTATTCTTTCCACGATAAAGTCAATTCTTACATGACTTTAAAATTTTAGATTGGCATTTGATTTACAGGAAAGTTGTGCAACTTCCCAAGGAGCTACATCCAATTTCCTCTATCATTAATATTTTATAATACTATGTGACATATATCAAGATTATTGAGCAAATATTGATAGATTATTATTAACTAAAGTCTACTTAGATTTTCTTAGTTTTTACCTGAAGTTTTCTGTTTCAGAAATCTTTCCAGGATACCATATTTTATTGAGTCACTGTGTCTGTTTAGACTCTTCTAAGGTATGATGATTTCTCAAAATTTCCTTGCTTTTTTATTGAAGTGCACTTACTATACAATATTATGTTACATAGGTACAATATAGTGGTTGACAGTTTTTAAAGGTTATGCTCTATGCATAGTTATTATACTATATTGGCTATATTCCCTGTGCAGTACAGTATATCTTTGTAGTTTGTTTTACACCTGACAGTTTGTAATTTTCACTCCCCTACCCCTGTATTGCACTTCCCCTCAACCTTCTTCCCTCTGGTAGCCATTAGTTTTTTCTCTATATCTGTGTCTGCGTCTTTCTTTTGTTGTTATATTCACTAGTTTGCTGTATTTTTAGAGACAATATATAAGTGATACCATATAGCATTTGGCTTTCTCTGTTTGACTTACTTCATTTAGTATAATATCTTCCAAGTCCATCCATGTTATTGCAAATGGAAATTTTTTGGGCTGAGTAGTATTCCACTTAAGTATATATCTGTCATATCATTTACAAACATCTTCTCATATTCAGTGGATTTTTTTTTTTTTTTTTTTGGCTAGTGTAGTCTGAAGTCAGGGAGCCTGCTTTTCCAGCTCTGTTCTTTCTTAAGATTATTTTGGCTATTCTAGGGTCTTTTATGTTTTTATATAAAATTTCAAATTACTTGTTCTAATTCTGTGGAGAACACCATTGGTAATTTGATAGAGATCATGTTAAATCTGTAGATTGGCTTGGGTGGTTGTTGTTCACTAGCTAAGTCAGGTTCAACTCTTTGTGACCCATGGACAAAAGTACGCCGGGCTTCCCTGTCCTTCAATATCTCCCAGAGTTTGCTCAAACTCTTGTCCATTGAGTCAGTGATGCCATCCAACAATAGCATCCTCTGTCACCCCCTTATCCTCTTACCCTCAGTCTTTTCCAGAATCAAGGTCTTTTCCAACAAGTCATCTCTTCTCATCAGGTGGCCAGAGTGCTGAAGCTTCAGAATCAGTCCTTCCAATGGATATTCAGATTGATATCCTTTAGAATTTGTTTGTTCTCCTTGCTGTCTTAGTATGGTCACTTTAACGATATTGATTCTTCCAATCCAAGAATACAGTATATCTTTCTGTTGTGTCATCTTTAATTTCTCTCATCAGTGTCTTATACTTTTCTGAGTATAGGTGTTTTGCCTCCTTCAGTTCAGTTCAGTCGCTCAGTCATGTCTGACTCTTTGTGACCCCATGAATCACAGCACACCAGGCCTCCCTGTCCATCACCAACTCCCGGAGTTCACTCAGACTCATGTCCATCGAATCCGTGATGCCACCCAGCCATCTCATCCTCTGTCGTCCCCTTCTCCTCCTGCCCCCAATCCCTCCCAGCATCAAGGTCTTTTCCAATGAGTCAACTCTTCACATGAGGTGGCCAAAGTACTGGAGTTTCAGCTTTAGCATCATTCCCTCCAAAGAAATCCCAGGGTTTATCTCCTTCAGAATGGACTGGTTGGATCTCCTTGCAGTCCAAGGGACTCTCAAGAGTCTTCTCCAACACCACAGTTCAAAAGCATCAATTCTTCGGCGCTCAACTTTCTTCACAGTCCAACTCTCACATCCACACATGACTACTGGAAAAAACACAGCCTTGACTAGATGGATCTTTGTTGGCAAAGTAATGTCTCTGCTTTTGAATATGCTATCTAGGTTGGTCCTCCTTAGGTAGTTTTATATCTAGATATTTTATTCATTTTGATGCAATGGTAAATGGAATTGTTACCCTAATTTCTATTTTTATTTTCCTTGTTTTTGATGACCTTGACGATTTTTAGAAGTACTAGCAAAATATTTTTAGAATGTCTTTCAATTATTGTCAGGTATTCTTCTTGTGCTTAAATTAAAATTACTAGATTTTAACCAAAACCTCACAGAAGTAAATGCTTTTCTCATCATATAAAGGATACAATCAACATGATGTATCACCACTGATGTTACCTTTGATTACCTACTTGACTGAGGTAGTATTTTTTCAGGTTTTTTTCCACTATGAAGTCATTCCCTTCTCACTTTCTGTTTCCGCTGCTTTATAAGCAAGTCACTTTCTGCAGCCCATACCTAAGAAGTAAGGAGTCAAGTTCCACCTCTTTGAGAATAGAATATATAAATTATTTGGTATTCTTCTCTATGGAAAATGCATCTATTTTCCCCATTTATTTTTTACTTGATTATTATGGAATCATAGATTACTATATTATACTTTGGGTTATAGCTCAATATAATTGTATTTATTTTGTTGCTCATATGTTCCAGCTTAGAATTAGTCATTTTTCAGGGACTCATGGTTCTTTTTTATTGGAGAATGGTATTAGAACAGCCTGTAAATTCTGTGTGTGCTTATTGTTATTGGGATGTCATTGCTTCTGGTCTCTCTCAGCTGGTAGAGCAGGAAATATATGTGAGTATATATGTTACCTACTAATCTACTTTATATTATAATCTACTAATACTAATTGTATCTACTAATAATTATCTAGTATCCATCTATGGATATATACTTACATAAATATATAATACATATAGTCAGGCAGTTCAATTGCTCAGTGGTGTCTGACTCTTTGTGACCCCATGAATCGCAGCGCACCAGGCCTCCCTGTCCATCACCATCTCCTGGAGTTCACTCAAACTCATGTCCATCGACTTGGTGATGCCATCCAGCCATCTCATCCTCTGTTTCCCCTTTTTCCCCCTCCCTCCAATCCCTCCCAGCATCAGAATCTTTTCCATGAGGTGGCCAAAGTCCTGGAGTTTCAGCTTTAGCATCATTCCTTGCAAAGAACACCCAGGGATGTTCTCCTTTAGAATGGACTGGTTGGATCTCCTTGCCGTCCAAGGGACTCTCAAGAGTCTTCTCCAACACCACAGTTCAAAAGCATCAATTCTTTGGTGCTCAGCCTTCTTCATAGTCCAACTCTCACATTCATACATGACTACTGGAAAAACCATAGCCTTGACTAGATGAATCTTTGTTGGCAAAGTAATGTCTCTGCTTTTGAATATGCTATCTAGGTTGGTCATAACTTTTCTTCCAAGGAGTAAGCGTCTTTTAGTTTCATGGCTGCAGTCACCATCTGCAGTGAGTTTGGAGCCCCCAGAAATAAAGTCTGACACTGTTTCCACTGTTTCCCCATCTATTTCCCATGAAGTGATGGGACCAGATGCCATGATCTTCGTTTTCTGAATGTTGAGCTTTAAACCAACTTTTTCGCTCTTCTCCTTCACTTTCATGAAGAGGTTTTTTAGCTCCTCCTCACTTTCTGCCGTAAGGGTGGTGTCATCAGCATATCTGAAGTTATTGATATTTCTCCCGGCAATCTTGGTTCCAGCCTGTGTTTCTTCCATTCCAGCGTTTCTCATGATGTTAAATAAGCAATCCTGTGGCCACTGCTGAGTTTTCCAATTGTGCTGGCATACTGAGTGTAGCACTTTCACAGCATCATCTTCCAGGATCTGAAACAGCTCAACTGGAATTCCATCACCTCCACTAGCTTTGTTCTTAGTGATGCTTTCTAAGGCCCACTTGACTTCACATTCCAAGATGTCTGGCTCTAGATTAGTGATCACATCCTCATGATTATCTGGGTCGTGAAGATCTTTTCTGTACAGTTCTTCTGTGTATTCTTGCCACCTCTTCTTAATATCTTCTGCTTCTGTTAGGTCCATACCATTTCTATCCTTTATCGAGCCCATCTTTGCATGAAATGTTCCCTTGGTATCTCCAATTCTCTTGAAGAGATCTCTAGTCTTTCCCATTCTGTTGTTTTCCTCTATCTCTTTGCATTGATTGCTGAAGAAGGCTTTCTTATCTCTTCTTGCTATTCTTTGGAACTCTGCATTCAGATGCTTATATCTTTTCTT
>SJYX01023142.1:529012-539863 GCA_006410675.1 Oreotragus oreotragus
TGTACAGTTCTTCTGTGTATTCTTGCCACCTCTTCTTAATATCTTCTGCTTCTGTTAGGTCCATACCATCTCTGTCTTTTATTGAGCCCATCTTTGCATGAAATGTTCCCTTGGTATCTCTAATTTTCTTGAAGAGATCTCTAGTCTTTCCCATTCTATTCTTTTTCTCTATTTCTTTGCATTGATCGCTGAGGAAGGCTTTCTTATCCCTTCTTGCTATTCTTTGGAACTCTGAATTCAGATGCTTATATCTTTCCTTTTCTCCTTTGCTTTTTGCTTCTCTTTTCACAGCTATTTGTAAGGCCTCCCCAGACAGCCATTTTGCTTTTTTGCATTACTTTTCCATGGGATGGTCTTGATCCCTGTCTCCTGTACAATGTCACGAACCTCATTCCATAGTTCATCAGGCACTCTATCTATCAGATCTAGTCCCTTAAATCTATCTCTCACTTCCACTGTATAATCATAAGGGATTTAATTTAGGTGTTATATATATATATAGTGTGTATATATATATATACACACACACACACACATAATATATATATATGTATGAAGGTAAAACAGAAAACATTCTGAGAAGCCTATACTGATATATTCAACTCTAGTTCATTACCACATGGGACACTGTAGCCTCTTCCCCTTGCTTATCTGTAATCACCTACTCCAATAGTGAGAAATCTGGCTCCCATCATCTAGAATCCAGTTATTTATTCAAATTCCAGTATACATGTATGTCAGATTAGAATTATTAACTCATACTCCCATGAAAAACATGCCATCAGCTAAACTGCAGAGCTCAGAGCTTAGGGACAGTTGCTTTTGCATTTACACTTATAGTCTTCCCTCATTTCCTACCATCCTAAGTGAGTTTATTTCACACCTTTATAAGTTAAGACTCCTCTGTCTCAATCTGCATTTCTTCCTGGAATCCCTCAGCCTCCTAGTTATTATTTTTTAAATTTCCATATGTTAAGTTATACATGAGTTTTGGCAAATGCCTAGTGTCCCATGGCCCCTTTACATTTTCTTACATAATGGTTTTGCCAATTCCTAAAGATAATTTTTACAAAGTTATGTTAGGTAATTTGCTGTGTGATGCAGGGAGCTCAACCCAGTGCTCTATGATCTATGATCCATCTATGTATATAGTTATATAAATATATAATGTACTATATAAGTACATATATATATATACACACAATATATGTTTGAAGGTAAAAGAGAAAACATTCTGGTAAGCAACCTAGAGAGGTGGCATAGGGTGGCAGGTGGAAGGGATGGTCTAGAGGAGGAGACATATGTATACCTATGGCTGGTTTATATTGTTGTATGGCAGAAATCAGCACAATATTTAAAGCAATTATCCTCCAATTAAAATTTTTAAAAATAAGTAAATTGGAAAAATTTTTAAAAATATTTATGAGACCAGAATACTAATTTTTTAGACTTTTATGCCTACATACCATAGGAAAATTGTTTCACCATTCTTAGAGATTAATGATTTTACAATGTATTTCTGTATAATTGTTTGTCTTTATCAGATTTCCCATGTCATTTAAATTTTTTCAAAATATTCTGTGTAATATATGTTACTTAACTTCATTAGGAAGCATTAGCTTTTGCATGCCCAAACTAAATAGAATACTATACTGCTATAATATTGATCATCATTATATGTGAACACTTTTACTCAGCCATTGAAAACAAGGCAAAGATTGTAAAATGGATGCAGAATAAAGGATCCTAGTTAGTATTATCAAATATTACATTAAATTTAATTGAAAATGTTCACAGAATTTCTTCCTAGTTCACAGTTTTCTTCCTAGTTTCTTAGTATTTGAAATTTCTTGCAATTTGAGAATCTCTGTGTTAACAATAAGACAGGAGATATATGCATCCTCCTCCCACACATTCCTTGCCTATCAAATAAGGTTGTAGGAACTGGGCTGGCTTTTCTACTGTGAAAGCCATGTAGCTTTATTGAATGCAAGGAATTTAAGGAAGGGTCCAGGATGCTGATTTCTACTAAAAAGGCGATGTATTTAGCCAATAAGCCCCAATAATTTATCTTAAGTGTCTCAACTATCTTTGAAATGTTTCAGGTTGTCCACTATTACACTGAAGTTGTTAACAAAATCTTTTAAAAGCCAATTATAAATCCTACATTTTTTTTCATTCAGCATATATAGTCCTTCCCCTTCCTTTCCCTAGACGTACACACACACATAAACCCACACATGCACAACCAGCACCTTTAGAGATAGTATTTACAAATTTGCTTTGGCACTAAATTAAGCTATTTGGCCCAGGAAAACATATAGGTCACTAATGCATTACCATGCTGCCATGCTTTATTTTCTACATTCTTGGTACAAGGGAAAAAGGAAAAAGCAGGCCCTAAGTGTTGTGTATAAATGTGACAATGATTTTCCCTTTCTGAGGTAAGGATGGGGTGGGGCACAGAGGAATATCACACACACAAAGTTTGAGAGCGTGGCAGGTGAACAGGGCGTAATTGCATGTTGAAAATCCTCCACCTCTCTTCCAAGTAAGAACCTGTATATAATAGCAGCACAGTGGTAGATGTGCCGGAGAACACAGGGTTGCATCTACTGCACCAGAGACCAAAGTGTCATTGCTTGAAGAGCTATTGTTTGCCATTGGAAAACAAATAGCCAAGCATGCAAACTAGGAAGCTGTTCTGACCTTCTACGCTCTGTCCCCAGGGAGGCCATTTTTTTAAAAAAGAGAAACCATTGATTTTTTGCATCAGACAGATACATATCACAACTAGTAGTAAATTGCCCACGATTCCCTGTATTATGTTCCCCAGGGAGTCTTCTGTAAGGGGAAACCAATGATTTCAACTTTTCAGGTATGAAGTTGCCCTTAAATTATCTCCTTTATAATCTTAGTACATACTGTGTCGATAACGGGAAAACAAAAAAGAACATAGTTCAAGCACATAAAGAATGGATATTTGCTAAAAAGGAAAGAACAAGAAAATCTACGTGGATGCATTTAAGACTAGTTTTGTACACAACTCAACATTATTTTTCTCAATAAATATAGGAATGCTTTTTGTTCTGTGAATACACACATTTGTAGTGAGATGGGATTAACTTCGTGTTGGATTCTCTAAGCCTCAAACAGATTTGGAATGTTAAAAAAAAATCCAAAAATGATTTTACTTCCATTTCTCCTGCAGTTAACCTGGTTCTCAAATACCTCCGTCTTAGAATAACTCTTATTCAGACTAACTCTTTTAAAACATGTTAATACGAACAATTCAATGGGGGTAGAAGGAAAAAATGCAAGTCACTCCAAAGGCACTTTTATCTTTATTTTTTACCTCATTGTTTTGAAAAATGATGCTTTGCAAGGGCCAGTCTAACATGTAACAAATGTAGAATTTTATTATTGCAAGAGTCCAGAAAAATGTGTAATAAAATAGAATCTAAACAACATTAATACCCTTTGAACTTCCATATAATTTGACAACTCTTCAAGCACTGTGCCCCTATCCTACCTATTTCTGTGTACTCCTATGAACTCTTTCACTGGATATCTCCTATTTTCAGCTGTTTTCTCTTTTGCTCACATGATGGTTTTCAGACACAATGCATGTTAACTGTGGCCTGTCAACAACCATAGCATTAAGAGATCACTGCATTAAGGTTATATCTGCAAAAGCCCAACAGTTATTTTAGATTGATTTGTTTTAGGGATAGTGGCATGACTCAGTAGTGGACAGACATATGACATTCTTAATGAACTGTCCTGACTCAAATGGGGTTGTGAATGGGGTCAGCAAATGTATGAAGCTAATTAGTAGAAAATGTATCTAAGAGAAATCAGGGTGCAGAAATCAAAAGATGGGGAAATAGATGCTTGGCAGACAAACGAATCCTCCTCTACAAGTTCTGATATTTTGAGAAATAGAAGGTGTTGAGGGTTGATATAAATATGAATTCTTCTGTGCTTATTTAAAAATCATTTTTTCCATCAACTACTGATTTCACAGTATGAAATGGAAGCGAGTGTTCTAAGGAGAAAAGAGCTGACTCCAATTGGTAGTATAAGAAATAATCACTAATTTCATTTTTGCCATTGAACTGGGTCAAATACTTTACTGAGTAGTCAAAAGAAGAGGTGGATCAGGCCATTCATTTCTAGGTCTCTTTCACCTCTTTGATCCATGAATACTGTCAATGACCTAGTACAATATACGTCTGAAGGAGTTTAAACCAGATGGGTGGCCTCGTACTAACAAAAAGAATGACATCATGTTATTTTAATAGTTGAGGAAGAAAGACTTATTGTATTTGGGAGGATTCCAGAGTTCATGTGCTGTCCCAAGGGCTTGAGTTTTTATTCATATTTTCCCTGTAATTTTTTGTAATTTCAAATACCACCTAAAATAGACACTACAAGATTGCATTTTCATTTTAGCTTCCCTAGCTGTTGCATACCTAAAGAAAAATAAATAAAAACTCTGAGAGGCAGCCAACTCAAATATTGCACACCTGGCTCCCATTTGTTATAAGATTATCACTGAAAACAAAGATTCTTGACTTTTACAGCCCTCAATCCTGTGGCCTTCTCAGCAATACTCCCCAGTCTAACTTGCTAGAAACTGAACCAAGAACAAAAGAAACCCCTAAAAAGATTCATGTTATGATCTCCATATTAACATCTCCCTCTCCTGGCCCCTGAACTCAATGACAGCATTTAAAACAAAGTATAGAAAGGAAATAAGACAGCAAAAATCATGTTGGGTTCCTTCCATCCTCCCACCCACATGTAAGGATAAAACTAAAATACAACAAAAACATTTTCCTTTGGCAGAGTGTGGCTTTTCTTTTGAAGATAACAAGTCCCCATAAAAGAAAAAAAAAAATTCTCGAGTACTTTCCGTTTTAAAAATGTTTAAGTTTCTTAAATATGCAATTGGATTAGAAATCATGAAGAAAACACAATAGAACAGACTGCCAGAAGGGCCTCCTGCTGCCTAGGTGTGTCTGCATTCAAACATTCCATTTTGTTCCAGCTCCAAATTGTAATTTCTAATTACAGTAGCGTTGCCAGGTTCATTGGGTCTACGCGAAAAGGAAACACAGAGACTGGAATTGTCAATGTAGAGTTCCATTCAAAAAGACTTGAGGGTTATTAAGACCGATGTTCTGGCTCCAAGTTTGGCTGCTCCTCAAGTATCCCAGATATTGAACAGTTTGCCATCTTTCTTTTCTTTTCTTAAAGATCTAGATGCATATATTTGAATAATAACCTTGTCTCATTTAAAAGTATCTACATATCTGAAAATCTTAACTGAAAGGAAATTGCATGTTACACTTAATGCTCAACTATATCTTTTTAATGCCCAACTACTATGTCTTTTCAATGTCCAATAAAATTAATCTTATTGTATATGGAGAACAACAATGTCCTTTTATGAATATATGTTTGGGTCTTACTTGTTTGATTGAAAATACCATCACCCCATGGGGACAAACCTTTCGGTGATTTGTCAGGGGTACCCAAGTCAGATATAGGATACTAATTTTCTTTTCTCTCAGGGATTTTAGATACACTGTGCCTGAGTCCCCTTACCTTACTATAGGCAAGAATTGTTGTTAACGATTATGAATAGTTTAATTATGACACAAGGAGAGCTGAGTGAATAGTGGACCTAAGAATTCCAAGTAGACATGGTAAGACAGTGGGAAATATGGACAAATTTCAGCACAGTGCAACAGAGGAACTGGAAACAAAGATGAAAAGATATAGAGATGTCTGCTATGGGAGTTTGCCATGGAGGAGAAGCTGAAGGTTAATGTGAACAGATATGATGCACCGTGATTATTAGATCTGGGTTAGCATGGATAAGCATGTGGGGGAGTGGACTTTCAAGAACAGAGGTTGGTAGTTCAGTGTGGGAGTAGTGGTAAAAGATGAAAAGTTCAGCCAAGGTCAGAATGAAAGTTGAAGATCTTGTGAATTTAAGTATATACTCAGTTCAATTCAGTTGCTCAGTCATGTCTGACTCTTTGTGACCCCATGAACTGCAGCACTCCAGGCCCCTGTCCATCGCCAACTCCCAGAGTCCACCCAAACCCATGTCCATTGAGTCAGTGATGCCATCCAACCATCTCATCCTCTGTTGTCCCCTTCTCCTCCTGCCCCTAATACCTCCTAGCATCAGAGTCTTTTCCAATGAGTCAGCTCTTTGCATCAGGTGGCCAAAGTATTGGAGTTTCAGCTTCAGCATCAGTCCTTCCAATGAACACCCAGGACTGATCTCCTTGAGGATTGACTGGTTGGATCTCCTTGCAGTCCAAGGGACTCTCAAGAGCCTTCTCAAACAGTAGAAGACAAAAACTCAGTAACAAATCCTGGACAAAACGAGGTAGGGATAGAATAATTCCTATGCCTATGGATAGACTTCAGTTCAATAGCTCAGTTGTATCCAACTCTTTGTGACCCCATGGACTACACCGCACCAGGCTCCCCTGTCCATCACACAACTCACCAGAGCTTGCTCAAACTCATGTCCATCCAGTTGGTGATACCATCCAACCATCTCATCCTCTGTCATCCCCTTCTCCTCCTTCCTTCAATCTTTCCCAGCATCAGGGTATTTTCCAATGAGTTAGTTTTTTGGATCAGGTGGCCAAAGTGTTGGAGTTTCAACTTCAACATCAGTCTTTCCAATGAATATTCAGGATAGATTTCCTTTAGGAATGACTGGTTAGAATAATGCAGTTATAGATGGAATAATTCCTATCAATTATTATCCCACTTTTCCAACCCCTCAACATAGTACCTGTCCTGGTTGATACAGTTTTTTAATCTTCTTGCAACAATAATAAGTTGAATTACTCTGCAAGATTCAAGAAGACAGTCTTGAAACCAGAGATAGTAACTCTTGGTCAGTTATCATTTGTGAAATCCAAAGTAAAAATATTTCCAAGGAAAACTCTATCTTTGAAAGGTCTTTATATTGTGGCTTTAATAGTGTTTGAAAATATGAAGCCAAAGTAAGGAAAACACTCTTAAATAAGTGAATTTGTAATTTATTTTAAAATTCTTATACGGGTGTTGCTAAAAGTAAAATAAAATATATAATCTCATTCACTACTTAACTGGTGTAAAATATCTGGATGACAACTTGCTATCATGCTCAGTTTTTTAAAATATTGAGACTATTAATTCTTAAAAATTAATGATCATTAAAGAAAACTTTAAAAATGTTTTATGTGAATATTTGCTACACTATAATTTATAGTAGTGTCAAGTTGTTGCAAATGACCAGCATTCAGTAATTAGATATCAAGAATGATTTATTCATGTTATAGATTATTCAGTTCAGTTCAGTTGCTCAGTTGTGTCCGACTCTTTGCGACACCATGAATCGCAGCACACCAGGCCTCCCTGTTCATCACCATCTCCCGGAGTTCACTCAGACTCACGTCTATTGAGTCAGTGATGCCATCCAGCCATCTCATCCTCGGTGGTCCCCTTCTCCTCCTGCCCCCAATCCCTCCCAGCATCAGAGTCTTTTCCAATGAGTCAACTCTTTTCATGAGGTGGCCAAAGGACTGGAGTTTAAAAAAAAAATTTTTTTTAAACAGAAGATAGAGAAAAACCACTCAGGTAACCAAAATTATCTAGTAAATGTATTCACTTATTTCTAGAGCACATAGTTACTGAGTACCTTTCACTCAGTATACAAACTCCTGCTCTCATGGAGTTGTCATTCTAGTAGTAGGTAGGAGATTAAAAACAGAGTAACTTGATTTATAGATGCATAGTTAGATACACAGATAATACAGATGTATATTAAGTTATATTAAGTGTGTGTAACATGTAACACAATCTCTTGAACTTCCGTAATAGATAAAATATGGTAGACTATAAAACTGCTTACTCGAAGTAATGTTGTGTCTGCTAAGTTGCTTCCATCATGTCCTACTCTGTGCGACCCTATGGACTGTAAGCTGCCAGGGGGATTTTCCAGGCAAGAATACTGAAGTAGGGGCTCTTTCTGACCCAGGGATTGAACCTGAGCCTCTTGCATTGGCAGGGGGTTCTTTACCACCAGTGCCACCTGGGAAGCCCCATTTCCTTCTCCAGGGGATCTTCTCAACCCAGGTATCAAACCCTGGTCTTCTGCATTGAAGGTGGATCAGGGAAGCCTGGAAAGCCCCGTGTAATGTTACAAGAGTTAAGTAAATATTTACAAAGTGCCTTCAATAGCAAATGTACAATAAATGTTACAATATGTGACTTTTATTATCATTCCTCCTTTTCTATACATAGGTGAACTTTGTGAACTGAATCTGCCAGTCTTTAACTGTGATAATGCAAACTTGATGAATCTCTCCTTTTCAGTAAGATAACTTTCAAACTTAGTCTTGTTAAAAGTTCTAAAATCATCCTTATAACTTATGGTTTTATGCTTCCTGACTGAGTCAGAAGCTGCAATAAAAACTAATTAAAAAGAAAATTGAAATAGATGAGCTTAATATTTGATTATTATTAAACTTGGTGCATCATTTTAAGATAAGTCAATATGTGAATGGTAGGTGAAAAAATAGGGAGAGAGACTATAAGAAGAGTTCTCAGAAAGATTGGCTATAAAGAGAAAGAAAGAGATGGGGAATAGACCAAAGATATGAATTCTAGGAAGTCTGCTTGTCTACTGCCTTGTTGAGTTTTTAAAGATGGAATATGGCAGCAAATTTCGCTAATTATGACCACCAACAATTTTCTTCCTTTCTTTGTGTTCCCATCTCTCATGCCTTTCATGGACAGGCAGAATGTAGCTTCCAACACCTTGAATTTGGGGTAGCCTTGTAACTTGCTTTGACCAATAGATGTGATGGAAGTGACAATCTAGAATTTTAACCAGCTTTAAGAGACTTGTAGCTTCCACTTTCACCCTCTTGGAATTGTTGGAAGGAAACATCTTTCCTTCCTCTCTTACGGTTTTGTTAGCTGGTCTAATAACAAAAGCAACATAAGACAGACTAAAAGGAGAAAAAAGAAATCAAATTACAGATGTATGGGAGTCCTGCAAATACATGAGAATCCAAGGCAGTCAGGTAATTGAGGCTTATATACCACCCTGAGCTAAGAAAAAGGGACTAGGGATCCGAAAAGGAGGTAGGTTAAGGGGATTCAAATGAAAGGGAGTCAATTCACAGGAAGATGAGAAAAGCAAATGTTTGGCAAATAAATGTCTACCAAGCCATGCAGATAAGTCTAATATAAAAAGTTATCTTCAGTAATAACTCTCATCCTGATCCAGGCCCCCTGCATGAATATTTATAGGCACTTAAGGGAGATGTAAAAAACTTTTTCTGGGTCTGGTGGGTCATAATTACCTTTAGTTCAAAACAATCCACATGCCAAAGAGATACATATTAGGTTGGCATATCCTGTTTCTCCAAAGGCTACCCAGGTGACTCAGTGGTAAAAAAATAAAAATAAGAAAACCTGCCTGCAAATGCAGGAGATGCAAGAGATGTGGGTTTGATCCCTGGGTGGGGAAGATCTCCTGAAGGAGGGAATGACAACCTACTGCAGTATTCTTGCCTGGAGAATCCCCTGGACAGAGAAGCCTGGCGGGCTACAGTCCATGAGGTTGCAAAGAGTTGGACACGACTGAAGCATTTGAGCACACATGCATGTATGCATCCCACTTCCCTCAGGATCAAGGGTCCCTATACAGAAGCTCAGGTTTGCTGATGCAGAGAAAGGTTTAATCAGTCCCTAGCTGTTGTAGCCAAATATAGAAATGATGAAAGCAATATCAGCTTTTTTTTCCCCAAACCAACTGAGCTCTCAATTGAAAATGGTAATAAGAATAGCCCTGATTTTAACCACATAGAGCAGAGACTAGCTGTTCACATGTATCCTGGCTAAATTTTGAAATTGAGAGTAGCTAAAGTTTTAGAAAGCATCACTACGAGCAAAGCTAATGAAGGTGATGGAATTCCAGTTGAGCTATTTAAAATCCTGGAAGATGATGCTGTGAGAGTGCTACACTCAATATGCCAGCACATTTGGAAAACTCAGTCGTGGCCACGGGACTGGAATAGGTCAGTTTTCATTCCAATCCCAAAGAAAGGCAATGCCAAAGAATGCTCAAACTACCGCACAATTGCACTCATCTCACATACTAGTAAAGTAATGCTCAAAATTCTCCAAGCCAGGCTTCAGCAATACATGAATCGTGAACTTACAAATGTTCAAGCTGGTTTTACAAAAAGCAGAGGAACCAGAGATCAAGTTGCCAACATCCGCTGGATCATGGAAAAAGCAAGAGAGTTCCAGAAAAACATCTATTTCTGCTTTATTGACTCTGCCCAAAGCCTCTGACTGTGTGAATCATGATAAACAGTGTAAAATTCTGAAAGAGATGGGAATACCAGACTACCTGACCTGCCTCTTGAGAAATCTGTATGCAGGTCAGGAAGCAACAGTTAGAACTGGACATGGAACAAAAGACTGGTTCCAAATAGGAAAAGGAGTATGTCAAGGCTGTATATTGTCACCCCGCTTGTTTTAACTTATATGTAGAGTACATCATGAGAAATGCTGGGCTGGAAGAAGCACAGGCTGGAATCAAGATTGCTGGGAGAAATATCAATAACCTCAGGTATGCAGATGACACCACCCTTATGGCAGAAAGTGAAGAGGAACTAATAGGCCTCTTGATGAAAGTGAAAGTAGAGAGTGAAAAAGTTGGCTTAAAGCTCAACATTCAGAAAACGAAGATCATGGCATCTGGTCCCATCACTTCATGGGAAATAGATGGGGAAACAGTGGAAACAGTGTCAGACT
>SJYX01023142.1:540339-569641 GCA_006410675.1 Oreotragus oreotragus
AGTATATTCAAAAGCAGAGACATTGCTTTGCCGACTAAGGTCCGTCTAGTCAAGGCTATGGTTTTTCCTGTGGTCATGTATGGATGTGAGAGTTGGACTGGGAAGAAGGCTGAGCACTGAAGAATTGATGCTTTTTTGAACTGTGGTGTTGGAGAAGACTCTTGAGAGTCCCTTGGACTGCAAGGAGATCCAACCAGTCCATTCTAAAGGAGATCAGCTCTGGGATTTCTTTGGCAGGAATGATGCTAAAGCTGAAACTCCAATACTTTGGCCACCTCGTGCGAAGATTTGACTCATTGGAAAAGACTCTGATGCTGGGAGGGATTGAGGGCAGGAGGAGAAGGGGACGACCGAGGATGAGATGGCTGGATGGCATCACTGACTCAATGGATGTGAGTCTGAGTGAACTCCGGGAGTTGGTGATGGACAGGGAGGCCTGGTGTGCCACAGTTCATGGGGTCGCAAAAAGTTGGACACGACTGAGTGAACTAAATGGAACTGAAAGTGTTATTGTTTTAAATGATCTTTTGAGATAATTTATACAGCACTGCTGTTTTAAGCAATCTTTGTAGATAGTTTATACAACATTGTTGTCCTCCAATCACTGAGTTGTGTCTGACTCTTTGCAACTCAATGAACTGTAGCACACCAGGCTTCCCTGTCCTTTACGATTTCCCTGACTTTGGTCAAATTCATGTCCATTGAGTCAGTGATGCCATTTAACCCTCTCATCCTCTGGCACCCTTTTCTCAGCATCAGGATCTTTTCTAATGCGTCAGCTTTTCACATTAGGTGGCCAAAGTACTGGAGCTTCAGTTTCAGCATCCGTCCTTCCAATGAATTTTCAGGGTTGATTTCCTTTAGGATTGACTGGCTTGATCTCCTTCCTGTCCAAGAGACTTCCAGGAGTCTTGTGTAGCACAATTCAAAAGCATCAGTTCTTTGGTGCCCAGCATCCTTTTGGTTCAACTCTTGCATCCATACATTACTACTGGAAAAACCATAGCTTTGACTATATATACATTTGTTGGTAAAGTAATGTCTCTGCTTTTTAATGTGCTATCTAGTTTTGTCATAGCTTTTCTTACAAGGAGCAAGCATCTCCTAATTTCATGGCTACGATCACCATCCAGTTATTTTGGAGCCTAAGAAAATAAAATCTATCACTGATTCTACTTTTTCCTCTTCTATTTGCCATGACATGATAGAAATAAATGTCATGATGTTAGTTTTTTAAGTGTTGAGTTTTAAGACAGCTTTTTACACTCTCTTCTTTCACCCTCATTCAGACACTCTTTAGCTCTTCTCTTTCTGCCATTAGAGTGGTATTATCTGCAGATATGAGGTGGTTGATATTTCTCTGAAAATCTTGATTCCAGCTTGTGATTCATCCAGCCCCACATTTTGCCTGGTGTACTCTGCATAGAAGTTAAATAAACAGGATGACAATATACAGCCTTGAAGCTCTTCCCAATTTGGAACCAGTCAGTTGTTCCATGTCCGGCTCTGACTATTGCATCTTTATCCTCATATAGATTTCTCAGGAGACAGGTAAGGTGGTCTGGTATTCCTGTCTCTTTAAGAATTTTCCAGTTTGTTGTGATCCACACAGTCAAAGGCTTTAGTGTAATAAATGAAACAGAAGTAGATTTGCTGAGGGTTCAGGGTGGAGGAGAACTCCCTTGCTTTCTCTATGATGCAACAAATGTTAGTAATTTGATCTCTGATTATTAAGCCTTTTCTAAATCCAGCTTGTACATCTGGAAGTTCTTGGTTTACATGCTGTTGAAGCCTGGCTTGAAGGATTTTGAGCATAAACTTGCTAGCTTGTGAAATGAGCAAATTATCTGATAGGCTGAACAGTCTTTGGCATTGCCCTCCTTTGGGATTGGAATGACCTTTTCCCGTCCGGTGGCCACTGCTGAGGTATTCAAATTTCTGATATATTGAGTGTAACTCTTTATAGCATCATCTTTTAAGTTTTTAAATAGCTCAGCTAGAATTCCATCATCTCCACTAGCTTTGTTTGTAATAATGCTTCATAAGGCCCACTCTTGACTTCACACTCTAAGATGTCTGGCTGTAGGTGAGTGACCACACCATCGTGGTTATCCTGATCATTAAGACCTTTTTTTTTTGTTCTTTGTGAATACACAGTTATTCTGTGTATTCTTGCCACCTCTTCTTAATCTCTTCTGCTTCTGTTAGGTTCTTACAGTTTCTGTCCTTTATCATGCCCATCACTGTATGGAATGTTTTCTTGATATCTCCAGTTTTCTTGAAGAGATCTCAGGTCTTTCCCATTCTGTTGTTTCCCTCTATTTCGTTGCCTTGTTCACTTAAGAAGGCCTTCTTAGCTCTGCTTTCTATTCTCTACATTCAGTTTGGGTGTCTTTCCCTTTCTTCTTTGACTTTTGCTTCTCTTCTTTCTTCAGCTAGTTGTTAAACCTCCTCAGAAAACCATTTTGTCTTCTTTCATTTCTTTTTCTTTGGGATGGTTTTGATCACTGCCTCTCATACAGCATTACAAACCTCTGTGCATAGTTCTTCAGGCACTCTGTCTATCAGATCTAATCCCTTGAATCTATTTATCATCTCCACTGTATAATCACGAGGGTCATAGCAAATGAATGGCCTAGTGGCTTTCCCCACTTTCTTTAAGTCTGAATTTTTCAATAAGAAGCTCATGATCTTAGCCACAGTCAGCTCCAGCTCTTATTTTTGCTGACTATATAGAGATTCTCCATCTTCAGCTACAAAGAATATAAGCAATATGATTTCTGTATTGACAATTATTTGGTGATATCCATGCATAGATAGAATCATCTTGTGGGTTGTGAGAAAAGGGTGTTTGTTATGACCAGCATGTTCTCTTGAGAAATCTGTTAGTCATTGCCTTATTTCATTCTGTACTCCAAGGCCAACCTTGCCTGTTACTCCAGGTATCTCTTGACTTCCTACTTTTGCATTCCAATCCCCTATGATGAAAATGACATCTGTGTGTGTGTGTTCTAAAAAGTCTTGTAGGTCTTCATAGAACCGTTCAATTTCAGCTTCTTTGGCCTCAGTGGTTGGGACGTAGACTTGGATTACTGTGATGTTGAATGGTTTCCCTTAGAAACAAACCAAGATAATTATGTTGTTTTTGTGATTGCACCCAAGTACCGGATTTCAGACTCTTTGGTTGATTATGAGGGTTAGTCCATTTCTTCAATGGGATTCTTGCCCACAGTGAGTAGATATAATGGTCAAGAATGAACATCAACATCTTTGGAATCAGTGAACTAAAATGTACAGGAATGGGTAAATTACACAGCATAAAACTCTCCATTTAAGTATACAATTCATTGGTTTTTAGTATACTTAGAGATAAGTGCAACTATCATCACGTAATTTTTAAAAATTTGAATAACCTCAAAAATAAAACCTCATAGGTTTTATCTGTCATCCCCTGATCCTTCATCTCTCTTTGCTGCTGCTAAGTCGCTTCAGTCATGTCTGACTCTGCGACCCCATAGATGGCAGCCCATGGCTTTCTCCGACTCTTGCCTAGAAAATCCCATGGATGGAGGAGCCTGGTGGGCTGCAGTCCATGGAGTTGCCAAGAGTTGGACACGACTGAGTGGCTTCACTTTCACTTTTTACTTTCCTACATTGGAGAAGGAAATGGCAACCCACTCCAGTGTTCTTGCCTGGAGAATCCCAGGGACGGGGGAGCCTGGTGTGTGCTGCCGTCTATGGGGTCGCACAGAGTCGGACACGACTGAAGCGACTCAGCAGCAGCAGCAGTTCTGGAGTGGCTTGCCACTGCCTTCTCTGCTCTCTCTAGCTCTAAGCAATCTGTTTTCTGCATCCTAAATTTCCCTGCTCCAGAGATTCATATCAATGAAATGCTATGAGACGTGGACTTTTGTGTGTGGCTAGCTTCCCAGATGGTGTAGTGGTAAAGAATCTGCCTGCCAAAACAGGAATTACAAGAGATGTGGGTTAGATCCCTGGGTCAGGAAAATCCCATGGGGTAGGAAATCCAACCCACTCCAGTATTCTTGCCTAGGTAATCCCATGGACAGGTAAGTCTGGTGGGCTATAGTCCGTGGGGTCGCAAAGGATTTTGTTGCTTCCACTTTCTGATGGTATCTCTTGAATAATGCTGCTATAAGCATTCTTTTTAAAAATTTGTGTGTGTTTTTTTAAAATTTTCTTTGTACATTTGTATGGGAGTAGAGGATCATAGAGTAACAATAAGTTTAATCATTTGGGCAAGTGTCAGTCTCTTTTCCAAAGCAACTGCACTCTTTTACATTTACCAGCAGTGTATGAGAGTTAGAGTGTCCTCACATTGTCACCACTATTTTCTACTGTCTTCTTTATTATAACCATGCTGGTAGGTGTGAAGTAGTATCAGCTTGCGACTTTGATTTGCATTTTGCTAATAGTGACGTTGAGCATCAATTTATGTGCTTATTCAGCACTTATTTCTTCTTTAGGTGTATAACTAGCTTTCCAGATATTGTTCCAATTTTAATTGGATTGTTTATTTTTCTTATTGCATTGTAAGGATTCATTGTATATTCTAGACACAGGTCCTTTATCATATACATGATTGGCAAATATTTTATCTCATTTAATTGGTTTTCTTTTAATCTTTCTGATGGTATCTCTTGAAGCACAAAAGTTTTTAATTTTGCTAAGTCCTGTCTTACTTATTTTTGTTGCAGCTGCCCATAATTTTGATATCATTTGTAAGAATCCTTTGTAAAATCTAAAGTCATAAAGATTTGCCCCTATGTTTTCTCTTAAAGTGAAGTCGCTCAGTCGTGTCCAACTCTTTGCAACCCCATGGACTGTAGCCTACCAGGCTCCTTTGTCCATGGGATTTTCCAGGCAATAGTACTGGAGTGGATTGCCATTTCCTTCTCCAGAGGATCTTCCCGACCCAGGGATGGAACCTAGGTCTCCCGCATTATAGACAGACACTTTACCGTCTGAGCCACCAGGGAAGTCCTTTTCTCTTAAAAGTCCTATACAATTAGCTCTTATATTTAGATATTTGATCCATTTTGAGTCAATTTTTGTATATAGTATAAGAAAATGGTCTAATTTTATTTTTTCGATGTGACTATCCCAGGATTACATGTTGAAAAGACTCTTCCTTCTTTAATTTAGTGGTTGTGCATCCTTGTCAAAAATCCATTTACCGTGGGATTCCTTCTGGAGTCTCATTCTAGTCCATTGATCTGTATACCTATTTTTGTATACAGATGACAAGTACCATGACAAGTACATGGTACTTGTTTTGATGATTATGGCCTCTAGAAAGTTTTGAAATTAGAAAGCCCAAGTTCCCCTATGTTGTTGTTGTTTTGGGGATTGTTTTGTCAAGTTTGGATCCCTCCCACTTCATACAAATTTTAGAATGAGCTTACCAGTTTCTACAATAAAGTCAGCTGAGACTCCAGTATGGATGGCATAGAATCTATAGATCAGTTTGAGGAATATTGGCACGTTAATGTTAAGTCTTTTGACTGACGAACATAAAGTTAAAAAAAAAAAAAACTTCGGATTAAAAAAAATTTCTTAAAATGATGTTTTGTAGTTTGAGAATATATGCTTTTTTTTTATTCCTACATATTTTTATTCTTTTTGATGTTACTGTGAGTACACTTCTAATCATCTGCAAAACAAATTAACAAAACAAGTGTTTGGAAGGCAATTAGGTTTTGCATATTGATCGTAGAGCCTGCAACCTGAGGATACTGATTTTACTTGTCTATTTTAATACTTTTGAGAGGATTCCTTAGGATTTGCTGTATATAAGATCATGTCACCTATAAGCAGAGTTATACTTCTAATTTAGATCACTTTTGTTTCTTTTCTTGTCTAATTATTCTGAATGGAACCTCCAGTACAATATTGAATAGAAATGAAGACAGACATTGTCTTCTTCCTAAACTTAGGAGAAAATCGTCCATTCTTTCATCATCAAGTATGAAGTTAGATAATGTTTTTGTAAACCAGTTGTAAAATCTCTGCCTTTTGATTACATTGTTTAATATATTTGCATTTAATGTTATACTATAGAGTTCAGTTCAGTCTCTCAGTCGTGTCCAACTCTTTGCAACCCCATGGACTGCAGCACACCAGGCTTCCCTGTCCATCACCAACTCCTGCCGCTTACTCAAACTCATGTCCATCACGTTGGTGATGCCATCCAACCACCTCATCCTCTGTTGTATCCTTCTTCTCCCATCTTCAATCTTTCCCAGGATCCAGGTCTTTTCCAATGAGTTGGCTATTCACATCAGGTGGCCAATATTGGAGTTTCAGCTTTAGCATCATTCCTTCCAAAGAAATCCAGGGCTGATCTTCAGAATGGACTGGTTGGATCTCCTTGCAGTCCAAGGGACTCTCAAGAGTCTTCTCCAACACCACAGTTCAAAAGCATCAATTTTTTGGTGCTCAGCCTCCTTCACAGTCCAACACTCACATCCATACATGACCACAGAAAAAACCACAGCCTTGACTAGACGGACCTTAGTCAGCAAAGTAACGTCTCTGCTTTTTAATATGCTCTCTAGGTTGGTCAAAACTTTTCTTCCAAGAAGCAAGCATCTTTTAATTTCATGGCTGCAGTCACCATCTGCAGTGATTTTGGAGCCCCAAAAAATAAAGTCTCTCGCTGTTTCCATTGTTTCCCCATCTATTTGCCATGAAGTGATGGGACCGGGTGCCATGATCTTCATTTTCTGAATGTTGAGTTTTAAGCCAACTGTTTCACTCTCCTCTTTCACTTTCATCAAAAGGCTCTTTAGATCTTCTTTGTTTTCTGCCATAAGGGTGGTGTCATCTGTATATCTGAGGTTATTGATATTTCTCCTGGCAACTTTGATTCCAACTTGTGCTTCATCCAGCCTGGAATTTCACATGATGTACTCTGCATATAAGTTAAATAAGCTGGGTGACAGTATACAACATAGACATACTCCTTTTCCGATTTGGAGCCAGTCTGTTGTTCCATGTCCAGTTCTAACTATTGCTTCTTGACCTGCATACAGATTTCTCAGGAGGTAGGTCAGGTGCTCTGGTATTCCCATCTCTTTAAGAATTTTGCACAGTCTGTTGTGATCCACACAGTCAAGGCTTTGGTGTAGTCAATAAAGCAGATATAGATGTTTTTCTGGAACTCTCTTGCTTTTTTGATGATCCAAAGGATGTTGGTAATTTGATATCTGGTTCTTCTGCCCTTTTTAAATCCAGCATGAATAGAATTTCATGATTCATGTACCGTTGAAGCCTGGCTGGGAGAATTTTGAGCATTACTTTGCTAACACATGAGATGAGTGCAGTTGTGCTGTAGTTTGAACATTCATTGGCAATGCCTTTCTTTGTGATTGGATTGAAAACTGACCTTTTCCAATCCTGGGCCACTGCTCAGTTTTCCAGATTGCTGGCATATTGAGTGCAGCACTTTCATAGCATCATCTTTTAGGATTTAAAATAGCTCAACTGGAATTCTTTCACCTTCACTATTTTTGTTCACAGTGATGCTTCCTAAGGCCCACTTGACTTGCATTCCAGGATGTCTGGCTCTAGGTGAGTGATTATACTATCGTGGTTATCTGGGTCATGAAGAACTTTTTTGTACAATTCTTCTGTGTATTCTTGCCACCTCTTCTTAATATCTTCTGCTTCTGTTGGTCCATACCATTTTTTGTCCTTTATTGTGCTCATCTTTACATGAAATGTTCCCTTGGCGTCTCTAATTTTCTTGACGAGATCCCTAGTCTTCCCCATATTATTGTATTCCTCTATTTCTTCACATTGATCACTGAGGAAGACTTTATCTCTCCTTGCTATTCATTTGAACTCTGCGTTCAAATGGTATATCATTCCTTTTCTCCTTTGCCTTTAGCTTCTCTTTTCTCAACTTTTTGGATTTATGCAAATTTATGCTGGATAAAGTCAGACAGAGAAATACAAATATGTGTAATATTACTTACATGTAAAATCTAAAAAATGCAACAAATCAGTGAATGTAACAAAAGATAAGCAGACTCACAAATACAGAGAACAAATTAGTGCTTATCAGTGAGGAGGAGGAGGAGGGGAGGGGGAAAGGAGGGGTAGGTAGGTCAAAACTATTATGTATAAAGTAAATTAAGCTACAAGGATATCTTTTATAACACTTTAAATTCTTTCCCATATATTTTGTCTTTTATTTTGTCCCTCTAGTTTCCTGTTACTACTTTCTTTTGCATTAAATAAATATCTTCTAATGTATTTTAATTTTGTTAATGGCTCTTTACCATATATTTTGAGGTTTTGTTTGTGCTTTTTCTGGTTACTCTAGGCTTTATTATGTATGTTTCAGATTATCAGAATTGACTTCAGCGTTATGCTAGTGTGAATCTAGTGACATATAAAAGCATTACCCCAATACAGCTCCTATTACCTTTTTTCCATTTTTAATGTACTGTTATTTTTGTGCATATTGTATCTACTAATGATACAAACCCAACAATGCATTGTTTCACTATTACTTTACTGTCTCTAGCCATTTCCTTAGCCATTTAAAGCTTTGCTACCCCTGTTTTATTTGTGCTATTATTGGCAAATGCACTCTGTCTGTTACAGTGAAATATGCTATAGGCTCAGCATTATATTATATACATATTATTTCGTATCATTGCTTTTTAAAATCAGTTGTAAGAATAAAAGAGAAAAATGTGGTTATTTTTTGATAATTACTGTTACCACTGTTCTTTATTTTTTCCATGTAGGACTTCCCTGGTGGCTCAGAGGTTAAAGCGTCTGCCTCCAATGCGGGAGACCTGGGTTCAATCCCTGGGTCGGGAAGATCCCCTGGAGAAGGAAATGGCAACCCACTCCAGTATTCTTGCTTGGAGAATCCCATGGATGGAGGAGCTTGGTGGGCTGCAGTCCACGGGGTCACAAAGAGTCGGACACGACTGAGTGACTTTACTTACTTGCTTACTTTAGACTAAAATTACCATGACTAGAGATTAACTGGCAAAAGGGAGCCCTCGCATCATGTTGGCACTCACTGCGTGACGTAGCCTCAGAAACAAGCACCTGGGAAAGGGTGAGAAATGCTTAAGTCCTACTGTTCCTGTAAGGAAAGTCTCCCGGTAGGGAGCTGTGAGGAAAGGAGATGTACATGTGTCTCTGTAGCAGTCTGTTTCTTTTCTTTCTTTCTTCCTCCCTCCCTTTCTTTCTTTATATTTTTATTGCATTGCAGTTTATGTACAATGGTATATAAATTTCAGGTGTATGACAGAGTGAGTCAGAATTTTTGAAGCGTATATTCTATAGTTATAAAATATTGGCTAATTCTTGTGTTATAAACTATATCCTTGTAGCTTAATTTATTTTATACATAATAGTTTATACCTCTTAGTCACCTATCCTTACCCCTACCTTCCCCCTCCCCTCCTCCTCCTCCCCCTTATGTACAATGGTATATAAATTTCAGGTGTATGACAGAGTGAGTCAGAATTTTTGAAGCGTATATTCTATAGTTATAAAATATTGGCTAATTCTTGTGTTATAAACTATATCCTTGTAGCTTAATTTATTTTATACATAATAGTTTATACCTCTTAGTCACCTGTCCTTACCCCTACCTTCCCCCTCCCCTCCTCCTCCTCCCCACTAAGCACTAGTGTGTTCTATGTATCTGTGAGTCTTCTTATTTTTTGTTATATTCACTGATTTGCTGTATTTTTTTTTTTAGATTTCACAATAAGTAATATCATAAAATATTTGTATTTCTCTGACTTATTTTACTTAGTATTCCTCCATATCCATCATGTTGTTGCAAAAACAGAAATATCATTTTACTTTTATGGTTGTGTCGTATTCCATCATATATATTACATCTTCTTTACCCATTCACCTGTTGATGGACACTTAAGTTGCTTCCATATCTTGGGAATTTTAAATAATGCTTCTATGAATGTTGGGGTGCATGCACATTTCCAAACACTAATTTGGAAATTTTTTGTGTGTTTTTGGATATATATACTCAAGAATAGAATTGTTGGGTCACGTGATAGTTCTCTACCATATCAACAACCTCAAATATTCAGATGATATCACTTTAATGGCAGAAAGCAAACAGGAACTAAAAAGCCTCCAGATGAGGGCGAAAGAGGAGAATGAAAAAGCTGACTTAGAGTTCAACATAAAAAAAAAACAACAAAACAACTAAGATTGTGGCATCCAGTCCCATCACTTCATGGCAAATAGATAGGGAAAAGTGGAAACAGTGACAAATTTTTTTCTTGGGCTCCAAAATCACTGTGGATGGTGACTGCAGCTGTGGAATTGGAAGACACTTGTTTCTTGGAAGGAAAGCTGTGACAAACCTACACTGTACTAAAAAGCAGAGACATTACTTAGCCAATAAAGGTCCATATAGTCAAAGCTATGAATTTCCCAGCAGTCATGTGCACATGGGAGAGTTGGACCATAAAGAAGGCTGAGCATCAAAGAACTGATGTTTTTGAATTGTGCTACAGAAGACTCTTAAGGGTCCCTTGGACAGGAAGGAGATCAAACCAGTCAATCCTGAAGGAAATCAACTCTGAAAACTCACTGGAAGGAATGATGCTAAAGCTGAAGCTCCAATACTTTGGCTACCTGATATGAAGAGCTGACTCATTTGAAACGACCCTGATGCTGGGAAAGATTGAAGGCAGGAGGAGAAGGGGACAGAGGATGAGATGGTTGGATGGCATCACCGACTCGATGGACATGAATCTGAGCAAACTCTGGGAAACAGTGAAGGATAGGGAAGGCTGGTGTGCTGCATTCTATGAGGTCTCTAAGAGTTGGACACGGCTTAACAACTGAACAACCACATGGTAGTTCTATTTTTAACTTTTTGAGAAAGCTCCTTTTTATTTTCCACAGTGGCTGCACCAACTTACGTTCCCACCAACAGTGTATAAGGGTTTCATTTTCTTCACATTCTTGCCAACATTTGTTATTTGTGTGTTCTTTTTGTGATAGCTGTTCTAACAGGTGTGAGTTAATATCTAATGGTGGTTTTATTTTGTGTTTCACTGATGATTGACAGTGTTGAGCAACTTTTCATGTACATGTTGGCCATCTGCATGTTGCTTCTGGTAAAATGTCTATTCAGATATTTTGCCCATTTTTAATTAGATTGCTTCTTTGTTTGATGTTTAGTTGTATGAGATGTTTATATATTTTGAATATGAACACTTTATTAGTCATATCATCTGCAGATATTTTCTCCCATTCAGTAGGTTGTCATTTTGTTTTATCAATGGCTTCCTTTGATGTTCAAAAAGTTTTAATTTAATTCAGTCTCATTGGTTTGTTTTTGCTTTTATTTTCTTTGTTTTTAGGAGAATAAGCCACAAAATGCAATGCTATGATTTATGTTACACTTTTGTGCCTCTATTTTCCTGTTGGAATTTTCTGGTTTCTAATTTGCATCTTTAATCCATTTTGAATTTGTTTTTATAAATGACTTTACAAAATGTTCTAAATTTATTGCTTTGCATGTAATTGTCTACTTTTTCCAGCACTTCTTATTGAAGAGACTGTCTTTTCTTCATTATATATTCTTGTCTTCTTTTTTCTGGATTAGTAGGGCATAAGTGTGTGGGTTTACTTCTGGGCATTCTGTCCTGTTCCACTGATACACGTGTCTGTTTTTGTGCCAGTAACATACTGTTCTGATTACTGTAGTTTGGAGTTTAGTCTGCTGTCGGAAAGCACAATTCCTCTAAGTCTTTTCTTCTTTCTTAAGATTGTTTTGCCTATTTTGGGGTTTTGTGTGTGTTTCCATACAAACTGTAAAATTATTTTTTTCTCGTTCTGTTAAAAATTGCACTTCATGTTTTGATAGAGGTTATATTGAATCTGTAGATGGCTTTGGTTTGTATGGTACTTTTAATGATAATAATTTTTCCCCTTCAAGAACATGGTATATCCTTCCACTTGTTTCTTTCCTCTTTAATTTCTTTTATGACTGTCTTACAGTTTTCTCAGTACAAGTCTTTTGCTTTCTTAGGTTTATTCCTAGTTATTTATTTTCTTTAATGCAATTGTAAAGAAGATTGTTTCCTTAATTTATTTCCAATAGTTCTCTTAGTGTATAGAAATGCAGCAAATTTATGTATATTAAGTTTATATCCTGAAGCTTTACTGAATTCACTGATGATCTTGAACAGCTTTTTGGATGTGTTTTAAAGATTTTCTCTGTACAATATTATGTCATCCACAAACAGTTACAGTCTTACTTCTTCCTTTCTAATGTTAATTTCCTTTATTTTTTTCTTGTCTAATTGCTGTGGCTAGAACTTCCAATACTGTTTTCAATTAAACTGGCAAGAATGGGGATTCTTACCTTGGTCCTGATCTTAGAGTAAACATTTTAAGCTTTTCCTCATTGACTATGTTGTTAGCTGTGTGCTTGTCATAGGTGGCCTGTATGATATTAAGGTATATTTCCTTTATTCACACTTTCTCAAGAGTTTTTTTTTTTAAATAATAAATGGATGTTGAACTTTGTCAAAAGCTTTTCCCTCATCTATTGTGATAATCATATGATTTTATGCTTCAATTTGTTAATGTGATGTATCACATGGATTGATCTGAAGCTATTAAAAATCTCTTGCATCATTAGAATAAATCCCACTTGTTCATTGTGTATGATCTTTTTAATATATTATTAGATTTGGCTTGCTAATATGTTGTTGAGGATTTTGCATCTATGTTCCTTGGTGATATTGGCCTATAATTTTCTCTTTTGGGATCTCTCTATCTGATTTTGGTATTAGAGTGAAGCTGAACTCATAGAATTAGTTCAGCAGCATTCCTTCCTCTGCAGCTTTTTGAAATAGTTTGAGAAGGATGGGTGTTAACTCTTCTATTAATGTTTGGTACAGTTTACTTGTGAAGCCATCTGGCCCTAGACTTGTTTGTTGGGAGTCTATCTGTGGCAGTCTTGGTTCAAATATTCACCTTCCTTACTGATTTTTTATAGGTTTTCTTGAATATACATTTGTTTATCCACTGTTTGCCTTTAGGATCATTTCCAGAGAATTCATCTAATTGTGTCATTTTTATAACCTTTATCAGCTTAACTGTAGAGTGGGTAGGTAAAACTCATGCTGTCATGGCAGAAGTCATTACCCTTTTGTTTTAAACCATTACATTTTGAGATGGTTTACAGAAACCTGATAGGTATTAAACACAGGGAAGCGACAAGATTTGAGGAATAAATTGGCGATATAGGCACAGCAAGTGGCAGTGAGACTGCAGAGACTGGGTATGTTTTGATATCCAAAGCAGAATTGAGAAATTAAGTTATGATGTGTAGGTGAATATACCTTTTTTATTTTTTTCTGGGAAAAAATACTAGGAAGTTTTGTAGCATAGGCTTTAAAGAATAGATATATTTTTCCTATTCTTTTGAAGTAGGTCCATTGAGAAGGAAAGTGGAAAAGGTGAGTGAGGTTATTTTCTCTGACTAGTGAATGAGTATTGAAGACTATAAAACTTAGACACTTAGTTTATGGTACTTGTAGTCATATTCACAGTTATGTTATGTCCTTCAAAGCAGAGGTATAGGAACCAATTTGGGTTATTTATCCAAGGTAATATAAGTCTATGAATAAGAGAATTTAAGATATGAAATTTAAAGCCTGACTTAAATCATGATGCCTTGGATATACTTCTGAAATAAAAGTGAGTGTTTATGAATAGGAAGAAAGTTGAGTCACTGCACTCAAGGTTCCAATGAGTTCAAAAGCAATAGGAGAAGAATGTGAACAAGTGATCTTAAATAAGAGAAGTTTGTTGGAGATTTGTTCATTTCATTTGATGAAAACAATGGGTTTGATCGCAAGAGTGTGTAGGTGAGAGTGTGAGAGTTAAGTCGTTAAGTCATTGGAAAGGTAAAGGTCAAAGGAATGAGAAATTTTTAAGTGTGTAACATACATCGAAAATTTTAAAATGATGGTTACAATTTGGGAATAGAAATAAAATCAATAGCCTATCTTACAATATGTTAAATGAATAAGGAGAAGGGCTAGAGTAGAAGCAAATAGCAGCAATGGGGAGGGATTTGAATTTTTAGTGGCATGTGTTACAAAATAATTCTAACTGTTCATTGTTATGGAATTAGTTTAGTAGATTAAGATTTTTTTTCAGGCATTAAAATAATATATTTCTGTGTTTTTAACATAGAGAACTTCCTAATACCATGTCAGAGCAGCATAAACAGTAGAATTTAATTTTTATAAAGTTATGAATCAAATCAGAATAATAGATAAGATTGATAGTGATAATCTCTGAGCAGTAAGATTGGCTGTTTTTTTTTTCTTTCACTTAAGTAAATATATTGTTTACATTATGAACACATAGTATTTTGAAGTTCAACAAAGAAATAAACCAATTTTTAATTTCAAAAACAAAGTATAATTAACGCTAATCTTTCATCAAATTATTTTATCCATAGGAAATGCAAGTTATAATTATAAATCATCTATATTCTGTGCTTAGTTGCTAAGTCATGTCTGACTCTTTGCAACCTCATGGACTTGCCAGGCTCCTCTGTCCATGGGGATTCTCCAGGCAAGAATACTTGAGTGGGTTGCCATACCCTCTTTCAGGTGATCTTCCCAACCCAGGGATCAAACCCAGGCTTCCCACCTTTCAGGCAGATTCTTTACTATCTGAGCCACCAGAGAAGCCCCGAATCCTCTATATCACTTTATGTAGATGTATAATAAGAAAATAGAAAAAAGAGTTTCAGGAAGCTTACATGCCACAGGTACAAGAAAATTCAAAGGAATATTACTCAAACATTCACAAATTTGAACAATTTTTTAACATGAACCTTGCTTTTGGGAGGACTTGAACATGTAAATATAGAGATTTTTTACTTCTCCCTATTTTACAGCTAAAATGTATCCTCAAATGATAGATAGTAAACTTCCTAAAAAGCATGAAAAAATTAATTGAATAAAAGTAATTAGGTTTTTTTTAATCTGTCAATGAATAGAGAAGAAACTAATAACCTAAAAATAGATGTATTCTAAATTCAGGTACAGAAAATTTAGTTATATACTCAAGAGATTACACAGAAATGAGATTACAAGTTCTAATAATCCTGAAAACTAGGAATGATATGTATAGATAAATGAGTTTCCAGAAAAGAGAAGTTTAGATTGGGGAACCTAGGGCAGAACAATATAGTCAAGTAAGTAAATTTAGAAAATGTTCTTATACGTTATTGCTCATCTTTATTTCAAGTACTGGGAGGAAGAAGAAGGGCTTGCTAGTCACAGGATGTCAAACTTTGACTATTTTTATCTGAACTTTCAGACATAAGGATAATATGTGTCATCCCTCTGCATTCCAAAATGAGGTGGTAGACTACCAATGCGTGTAATTAAGGTGGCCAAAAACAGGTCTACAAATTCCTCGAGCCTTTTACTCTTCTCTTTGACACTTTCATTGCAGTCTTTCAATTCACTTCTTGTGGCTACTATTGTCTTTAAGTTTCGGAAGTTAACTAGTTGTGTGTTTATTCAGCTGTATTCTGGAGTCCTTGAAAGAACATTACATTTTTATTTTGGAAGATTGTACCCATTTTAGTAAACTCTCTGCTATCCATCTTCATATTCCATTCCCCATGGTGCAGCACCCTGGGAATCTAGTTCTTTATGCAGTCTCTCGATAGTACATGTTAGCTAGGTCTTATATTTCCTTTAGGATTTGGTCCCTTTCCTCTTCTCCCGTCTTAGCACATCCCTTGCGGGGTTATACAATGACCTATCCTAGTTATTAGCCTAGGGGCCAGGAATATATGTAGATGGAGATCCTGAAGCAAGTCACATGTTGCCTTGGTCAGGAGAAGTGTCTAAGAGGAGGATGCATTAGCCTTAAAAAAGACTAGTGAGCCAGTTCTTCTGGTTCAGGAGGTTCAGGAAAATATGAGGATTCACCACTTTTCCAATCTGTCCACCTAGATGTCTTCCTCTAATATCTCGTTTCCAGTTGATAGCCGTGTTCTTGGTATAGCATATCGATCCAGCTTCAGAATTTGACTTTCTCTAGAATTCTGCTACTCTTACCACTAAGCCCTAGGCTGGCCTTCTGTGTCCTTCAACTGCAGGAAACTAGGCTTTTTATATGCTGCCAAAGAGGTTGCCCGCTTTCACAGTAAGCTTTTAATTGACAAATAATAAACTTAACATTTCATTATGTTGAATATTTCTTATGGACGTTCATGAACATTAATTGTCCCCAGATGAGCCAATACATTTCATGTTCCTCATATTTACCATTTCTCCCATATTTTCCCAATATTTGTCCTGTTGTACTCATGAGTATAATTCTTTCTGGCACTGCTGCTGCTGCTAAGTCGCATCAGTCATGTCCGACTTTGTGTGACCCCATAGATGGCATCCCACCAGGCTCCCCCACCCCTGGGATTTTCCAGGCAAGAACACTGGAGTGGGTTGCCATTTCCTTCTCCAACGCATGAAAGTGAAAAGTGACAGTGAAGTCACTCAGTCATGTCCAACTCTTTGCGACCCCATGGACTGCAGCCCACCAGGCTCCTCTGTCCATGGGATTCTCCAGGCAAGAGTACTGGAGTGGGGTGCCATTGCCTTCTCTGCTCTCTGGCACTATATCATCCCTATTCTTCACTTAAGAAAGCTGTGGCCATGCCATTGCTACTTTCTACCAGGGGCTATGTGTACTTTACATATTATCAGTGGTTTTTAGTCCAAAACCTTACCATGGCATATGCTCCATTGGATCCTGAGGACATAAAAGCACATTTCAGGATCAACCTCTGTCAGGGAAAGGAGGAGAAAGAATTGGGTAGATGGAGAAGTTGAGTTGGTTGCAAACACATTTCTGGGGAATTTTGAAGCTTAGCTGACCCTTCAGAATTGTCCACAGTTGGTACAAGGCCAGACATTTATACTTCTGTGTAGATCTATTATTTCCAGGGGGCAAGAACTTTGGTGGGTCACCTCTCTCCATTTTATTGCTGATAAATTGGGCAGTTTACTAAGAAGGCTGATACAGAAGGCCATCAGCTGGCTACATTTCCAGAAGATAGGAAAACATGTCCTTTATTCCTGAAGAGAGATCTGAATGCCACATTAGAGCATTCACTGTGTGTGTACTCAGCCATGTCCGACTCTTGCAACCCCGTGGACCTCGTGTAGCCTACCAGGCTAGTCTATCCATGGAATTCCCAGGCGAGAATACCAGAGTGGGTTGCCATTGCCTTCTCCAGGGGACCTTCCTGACTCCGGGATGAAACCCACGTCTCTGATGTCTCCTGCACTGGCAGGCAGGTCCTTTACCACTGCGCTGCCTTCACAAGGTGCCTCTTAGTTACTCATCCAAATTGTGCATATATCATAGTTGGGGGAGGATATTAAAAGAGGGCTGTTTAGGAAGCTGTGGGTGTTTATACCTCACCTACTTCTCCTCTGATTACTCTTTTCCTACCACTTTCTTATGGGGTAATTTTTCTACTTAAAAACCTAGGAAAGTGTTAGTCACTCAGTCACGTCTGACTCTTTGTGACCCCATGGACTGTAGCCCACCAGGCTTCTCTGTCCATGGAATTCTCCAGGCAAGAATACTAGAGTAGGTTTCCATGCCCTTCTCTCCAGAGGATCTTCTCGACCTAGGGATCAAACCTGGATTTAACTGATCTACATAAAGAACTTGCTGTGTATCTCCTGGACTTCTGAGGATACTTAAACTGGTATCTGACTCATATTAGCTAGCTGCTTCTATGAAGCATAAAGTAGTCAGTGATTTGGGGTCACTATGGCAATACATAGAGTCTCTATTATAATCCAGTCTCAAACCAAAAGCTGTTTCTCAAAAGATGGAGGATTATTTGCAGAGGGTGACATAGCATTGCTCCCAAACCCTAAAAGTCAACACTGTTAACTATAAGAGACTTCTCTTGCTCTGGGTCCATGCAAAATTGGCAGCCTTTCAGATAACTTGACATATGAGTGGAATTAATCCACCAAGTGAAATATGTATTTCCTTTAAAATTTTAAAAAATCCCAGCAGGTGATAGGCCTCTTGCTTAGTGGAACAAAGAGTAGGCTTCTCTCTACTATGGAAAGACCACAGTAAGTAATCACCAAGACACCGAGATCATAGGCCCCTGAATCTTTGTGTAATTTATTCCAGACCCCCTTGTATGCATGTATCATACCACATTGCTTTCTCCTTTTCACCAGTTGCAATCAGCACAATGTCATCAGTATAATGCACAGTGTAATGTCCTATGGATTGGAGAGGTGACTAGGGATCCTATAGGCTGGATATTGATATAAGACTAAAGATGAGAAATATCAGTAACCTCAGATATGCAGATAACACCACCCTTATAGCAGAAAGTGAAGAGGAACTAAAAAGCCTCTTGATAAAAGTGAAAGTGGAGAGTAAAAAAGTTGGCTTAAAGTTCAACATTCAGGAAACAAAGATCATGGCATCCAATCCCATCACTTCATGGGAAATAGATTGGGAAACAGTGGAAACAGTTTCAGACTTTATTTTCTTGGGCTCCAAAATCACTGCAGATGGTGACTGCAGCCGTGAAATTAAAAGACGCTTACTCCTTGGAAGAAAAGTTATGACCAACCTAGATAGCATATTCAAAAGCAGAGACATTATTTTGCCAACTAAGGTCCATCTAGTCAAGGCTACGGTTTTCCCTGTGGACAGGTATGGGTGTGAGAGTTGGACTGTGAAGAAGGCTGAGCACTTAAGGATTGATGCTTTTGAAGTGTGGTGTTGGAGACGACTCTTGAGAGTCCCTTGGACTGCAAGGAGATCCAACCAATCCATTCTGAAGGAGATCAGCCCTGGGATTTCTTTGGAAGGACTGATGCTGAAGCTGAAACTCCCGTTCTTTGGCCACCTCATGCGAAGAGTTGACTCATTGGAAAAGACTCTGATGCTGGGAGGGATTGAGGGCAGGAGGAGAAGAGGATGACAGAGGATGAGGTGGCTGGATGGCATCACTGACTCGATGGACGTGAATCTGAGTGAACTCCGGGAGATGGTGATGGACAGGGAGGCCTGGTGTGCTGCGATTCACATGGTCGCAAAGAGTCGGACACGACTGAGCAAGTGAACTGAACTGAAGATGATGTAGCCCTGAAGTAAAAAAAAAAAAAAAAAGTGTATTGATGATCCTGTCAGCTGAAAGCAAGCTACTTCTAATAAGTGACATAGCATGCACAGCAGAGGTATAGAAAAACATCATTCACTAAATCAGGCATCAAAAGATAAGTTGAGTTGCTCCAGCAATAAAATCATACTTAAAAAGCAGTTGTAATTGGAGTTACCATATGATCAGGTGTAATATAGTCCACTGTGTGTGTGTGTGTGTGTGTGNGCAAGCTACTTCTAATAAGTGACATAGCATGCACAGCAGAGGTATAGAAAAACATCATTCACTAAATCAGGCATCAAAAGATAAGTTGAGTTGCTCCAGCAATAAAATCATACTTAAAAAGCAGTTGTAATTGGAGTTACCATATGATCAGGTGTAATATAGTCCACTGTGTGTGTGTGTGTGTGTGTGTGTGTGTGTGCATGCCTGCTAAGTTGCTTCAGTCATGTCCATCTGTGCATGCCTATAGACTGTAGCCCACCGGGTTCATCTGTCTGTGGGATTCTCCAGGCAAGAATACTGGAGTGGGTTGCCATTTCCTTCTCCAGGGGATCTTCCCGACATAGGGATTGAAACCGTGTCTCATGTATCTCCTGCATTGGCAGGTGACTTCTTTACCACCTGCACCAACTGGGAAGCCCATAGTCCACTATAATTCCCTAAATTCCATCTTATATGCACCCGTCACATAGGTGAGTTGAAGGGTATATATTAAGAATCACTATCATTGTACCTTCATCTCCCTGATTTTGGCACCAATCTTGGTGGTATCGAATCCTTTATTACTGCTTTCAGTTGACTATTTTGGTTCAGTTCAGTTCAGTCACTCAATTGTGTCTGAGTCTTTGTGATTCCATGGACTGCAGCACATGAGGCTTCCCTGTCCATCACCACCTCCTAGGGCTTGCTTAAACTCATGTCCATTGAGTCAGTGATACCATCCAACCATCTCATCCTCTATTGTCCCCTTCTCCTTCTGCCTTCCATCTTTCCCAGCATCAGGGTCTTTTCGAATGAGTCAGTTCTTCCCATCAGATGGTCAGAGTACTGGAGTTTCAGCTTCAGCATCAGTCCTCCAATGAATATTCAGGACTGATTCACTCTCGGATTGGGGAATTTTGAAGCTTAGCTGACCCTTCAGAATTGTCCACAGTTGGTACAAGGCCAGACATTTATACTCCTGTGTAGATCTATTATTTCCAGGGGGCATGAACTTTGGTGAGTCACCTCTCTCCAATTTATTGCTGATAAATTGGGCAATTTACTAAGAAGGCTGATACAGAAGGCTGTCAGCTGGCTACGGTTCCAGAAGATAGGAAAACATGTCCTTTATTCCTGAAAAGAGATCTGAGTGTCACATTAGAGCATTCACTGTGTGTGTACTCAGCCATGTCCGACTCTTGCAACCCCATGGACCTCGTATAGCCTACCAGGCTAGTCTATCCATGGAATTCCCAGGCGAGAATACCGGAGTGGGTTGCCATTGCCTTCTCCAGGGGACCTTCCCAACCCAGGGATGAAACCCATGTCTCTGATGTCTTCTGCACTGGCAGCCAGGTCCTTTACCACTGCGCTGCCTTCACAAGGTGCCTCTTAGTTACTCATCCAAATTGTGCATATATCATAGTTGGGGGAGGATATTAAAAGAGGGCTGTTTAGGAAGCTGTGGGCGTTTATACCTCACCTACTTCTCCTCTGATTACTCTTTTCCTACCACTTTCTTATGGGGTAATTTTTCTACTTAAAAACCTAGGAAAGTGTTAGTCACTCAGTCATGTCTGATTCTTTGTGACCCCATGGACTGTAGCCCACCAGGCTCCTCTGTCCATGGAATTCTCCAGGCAAGAATACTAGAGTAGGTTTCCATGCCCTTCTCTCCAGGGGATCTTCTCGACCTAGGGATCAAACCTGGGTTTAACTGGTCTACATAAAGAACTTGCTGTGTATCTCCTGGACTTCTGAGGATACTTAAACTGGTGTCTGATTCATATTAGCTAGCTGCTTCTATGAAGCATAAAGCAGTCAGTGATTTGGGGTCACTGTGGCAATACATAGAGTCTCTATTATAATCCAGTCTCAAACCAAAAGCTGTTTCTCAAAAGATGGAGGCTTATTTGCAGAAGGTGACATAGCATTGCTCCCAAACCCTAAAAGTCTGTATATTAGCTAGCTGCTTCTATGAAGCATAAAGCAGTCAGTGATTTGGGGTCACTATGGCAATACATAGAGTCTCTATTATAATCCAGTCTCAAACCAAAAGCTGTTTCTCAAAAGATGGAGGCTTATTTGCAGAAGGTGACATAGCATTGCTCCCAAACCCTAAAAGTCAACACTGTTAACTATAAGAGACTTCTCTTGCTCTGGGTCCATGCAAAATTGGCAGCCTTTCAGATAACTTGACATATGAGTGGAATTAATCCACCAAGTGAAATATGTATTTCCTTTAAAATTTTAAAAAATCCAAGCAGGTGATAGGCCTTTTGCTTAGTGGAACAAAGAGTAGGCTGCTCTCTACTGTGGAAAGACTAGAGTAAGTAATCACCAAGACACTGATATCGCAGGCCCCTGAATCTTTGTGTAATTTATTCCAGACCCCCTTGTATGATGTATCATACCATATTGCTTTCTCCTTTTCACCAGTTGCAATCAGCACAATGTCATCAGTATAATGCACAGTGTAATGTCCTTGCTGCGATTCACGGGGTTGCAAAGAGTCGGACACGACTGAGCAACTGAACTGAACTGAACTGAACTGAAAATGATGTAGCCCTGAAGTAAAAAAAAAAAAAATTAAAAAGTGTATTGATGATCCTGTCAGCTGAAAGCAAGCTACTTCTAATAAGTGACATAGCATACACAGCAGAGGTATAGAAAAACATCTTTCACTAAATCAGTCGTCAAAAGATAAGTTGAGTTGCTCCAGCAATAAAATCATACTTAAAAAGCAGTTGTAATTGGAGTTACCATATGATCAGGTGTAATATAGTCCACTGTGTGTGTGTGCATGCCTGCTAAGTTGCTTCAGTCATGTCCAACTGTGCATCCCTATAGACTGTAGCCCACTGGATTCATCTGTCCATGGGATTCTCCAGGCAAGAATACTGGAGTGGGTTGCCACTTACTTCTCCAGGGGATCTTCCTGACATAGGGATTGAAACCGTGTCTCATGTATCTCCTGCATTGGCAGGTGACTTTTTTACCACCTGCACCAACTAGGAAGCCCATAGTCCAGTATAATTCCCTAAATTCCATTTTATATGCACCCGTCAAATAGGTGAGTTGAAGGGTATATATTAAGAATCACTATCATTGCACCTTCAGCTCCTTGATTTTGGGACCGATCTTGGTGGCATCGAATCTGTTATTACTACTTTTAGTTGACTATTTTGGTTCAGTTCAGTTCAGTCACTCAACTGTGTCTGAGTCTTTGTGATCCCATGGACTGCAGCACACCAGGCTTCCCTGTCCATCACCAACTCCTAGGGCTTGCTTAAACTCATGTCCATTGAGTCAGTGATGCCATCCAACCATCTCATCCCTTCTCCTTCTGCCTTCCATCTTTCCCAGCATCAGGGTCTTTTCCAGTGAGTCAGTTCTTCCCATCAGGTGGCCAGAGTACTGGAGTTTCAGCTTCAGCATCAGTCCTCCAATGAATATTCAGGACTGATTCACTCTCGGATGGACTGGTTGGAACTCCTTGTAGTCCAAGGGACTCTCAAGAGTTCTCCATTACCTCAGTTCAAAAGCATCAATTTTTTGGTGCTCAGCTTTCCTTATGGTCCAACTCTCACATCCATACATGACCACAGGAAAAACCATACCTTTGACGAGACAGACTTTGTTGGCAAAGTAATGTCTCTGTTTTTTAATATTCTATCTAGTTTGGTCATAAATTTTCTCCATTACCTCAGTTCAAAAGCATCAATTTTTTGGTGCTCAGCTTTCCTTATGGTCCAACTCTCACATCCATACATGACCACAGGAAAAACCATACCTTTGACGAGACAGACTTTGTTGGCAAAGTAATGTCTCTGTTTTTTAATATTCTATCTAGTTTGGTCATAAATTTTCTTGCAAGATGCAAGTAGAGACAATTCTAGTTAATGACTTTTACTTAGCCTTTACTATTATAATAGCACGATCTCCATAGGTGAGGGAACAAATGTGAGATTCCACCTGTTGCTGAATATCTTTATTCCACTTGTTCATTCTGAAAGTGAGAAAACAAAGTTGGAGTTGAGAGCTTCCAGGCCCACTTTGAGGTGAACTTCACCACTGTAAGTTTCTGTAATTAGTGTCGATATAGAGCCAGAGTTCTGTAACCCTGGAAAAGTCTTTTTATTTCCTCTTTTTCAAAGCATAGCCACATTATAAGTTCTGTTCAGTTCAGTCGCTCAGTCGTGTCCGACTCTTTGCGACCCCATGAATTGCAACACACCAGGCCTCCCTGTTCATCACCACCTCCCGGAGTTCACTTAGACTCATGTCCATCGAGTCTGTGATGCCATCCAGCCATCTCATCCTCAGTCGTCCCCTTCTCCTCCTGCCCCCAATCCCTCCCAGCATCAGAGTCTTTTCCAATGAGTCAACTCTTCTCATGAGGTGACCAAAGTACTGCAGTTTCAGCTTTAGCATCATTCCTTCAAAAGAAATCCCAGGGTTGATCTCCTTTGGAATGGACTGGTTGGATCTCCTTGCAGTCCAAGGGACTCTCAAGAGTCTTCTCCAACACCACAGTTCAAAAGCATCAATTCTTCGGCGCTCAGCTTTCTTCATAGTCCAACTTTCACATCCATACATGACCATAGGAAAAACCATAGCCTTGACTAGATGGACCTTAGTCGGCAAAGTAATGTCTCTGCTTTTGAATATACTATCTAGGTTGGTCATAACTTTTCTTCCAAGGANGCGAAGAGCTGACTCATTGGAAAAGACCCTGATGCTGGGAGGGATTGGGGGCGGGAGGAGAAGGGGATGACCGAGGATGAGATGGCTGGATGGCATCATGGACTTGATGGACGTGAGTCTGAGTGAACTCCGGGAGATGGTGATGGACAGGGAGGCCTGGCGTGCTGCGATTCATGGGGTCACAAAGAGTCAGACATGACTGAGCGACTGAACTGAACTGAACTGAGTAAATCCTTCCCTAACAATAATTACTTTAAATGTATTAATAGATTAAATTCTCCAATCAAAAGACAGAAGGTGGTTGAATAGATTAACTGCTGCTGCTTCAGTCGTGTCCAACTCTGTGCGACCCCATAGATGGCAGCCCACTAGGCTCCCCCGTCCCTGGGATTCTCCAGGCAAGAACACTGGAGCAGGTTGCCATTTCCTTCTCCAATGCATGAAAGTGAAAAGTGAAAGTGAAGTTGCTCAGTCATGTCTGACTCTTAGTGACCCCATAGACTGCACCCTACCAGGCTCCTCCATCCATGGGATTTTCCAGGAAAAAGTACTGGAGTGGGGTGCCATTGCCTTCTCTGAATGGATTAACTAGCAAGACCTAAATCTATGCTGCCTACAAGGGATTCATTTCAGTTTCAAGGACACACATAGATTCAAAGTGAAGGGATGGAGAAAGATTTTCATGCAAATGTAAACTGAAAGAGAGCAGGGATAGCTATACTTATATCAGACAAAATAGACTTTAAGTGTATAAAAAGAAACAAAGAAGCTCACTATATTATAATAAAGGGATAAATTCATCAAGAAAATAAAACACTGTAAAGTGTTCATTCTAATTGTAAATTGCAATGTTTATATAGATTGTAAATATATGTACATATAATATTAGAGCACCTAAATTTATTAAGCAAATATTAACAGATCTGAAGGCAGAAATAAACAGCAACACAATAATACTGGAGGACTTCAGTCCCCCACTTTCAACAATTTATAGATCATCCGGACAGAAAATCAATAAGGACATATTGGATTTGAATTACACTTAGACCACTGTTAGTGGAAATGTAAAATGACACAACATCTATAGAAAAAAATATGAAGATGCCTCACAAAAATTAAAATAGAATTACCATACGACACAATAATTCAAATTTGTAGTATATATTCAAAAGAATTTAAAGTAGGATCTGGAAGAGATGTATGCAGGTCATGAGGCAACAATTAGAACCTTGCATTGAACAACTGACTGATTCAAAATTGGGAAAGCAGTACAAGGCCATATATTGTCACTCTATTTAACTTATATTCAGAGCACATCATGAGAAATGCTGGGCTGGATGAATCATAAGCTGGAATCAAGATTGCTGGGAGAAATATCAATAACCTCAGATATGCAGATGATACCACTCTAATGGCAGAAAGTGAACAGGGAAAAAGAACCTCTTGATGAGGGTGAAAGAGGAGAGGTGAAAACAGGCTTAAAGCTCAATATTCAAAAAATGAAGACCATGGTGTCCGGTCCCATCACTTCAGGGCAAATGGAGAAAACATAGAAACAGTGACAGACTTTATATTCGTGGGCTCCAAAATCACTGTGGATAGTGACTACAGCCAGGAAACAAGAAGATGCTTGCTTCTTGGAAGGAAAAATGACAAACCTAGAGAGTGTATTAAAAAGCAAAGACATTACTTTGCCAACAAAGGTTCACGGTCAAAGCTATGGTTTCTCCAGTAGTCATGAATAGATGTGAGAATTGTACAATAAATGAGGCTGATTGCTGAAGAATTGATGCTTTTGAATTGTGGTGCTGGAGAAGTCTCTTGAGAGTCCCTTGGACAGCAAGGAGATCAAATCAGTCAATTCTAAAGGAAATCAGCCCTGGATATTCATTGGAAGCACTGATGCTGAAGCTACAATCTTTTGGAACCTGATGCAAAGAGATAACTCGTTTGAAAAGATACTGATGTAGGGAAAGATTGAAGGCAAAAGTAGACAAGGGTGGCTGAGGGTGAGATGGTTAGATAGCATCACTGACTCAGTGGACATGAACTTGAGTAAACTCCAGGAGATAGTGGAGGATAGGGAAGCCTGATGTGCTGCAGTCCATGGGGTTGCGAAGAATTGGACACGACTGAGCAACTGAACAATGGCAACAACTGGAAAAGATGTTTGTACACCCATGTCTTTCTGGCATTGTTCACAATAGCCAAGAAGTGGAAGCAACCTAAACATCTATTGATCAATAAATTGATTAGGAAAATATTATATATATATATACTTTGATGGACTATAATTTAGCCTTTAAAAAGAGGGAAAATTTGACACAAGCTGAACCATGAATGAACCTTGAGGACATTATGTTGACTGAAATAAGCCCTGTCTCTTATACACATCTGAATTTTCCACAGTTTATTGTGATCCACACAGTCAAAGGCTTTGGCATAGTCAATAAAGCAGAAATAGATGTTTTTCTGGAACTCTCTTGCTTTTTCCATGATCCAGCGGATGTTGGCAATTTGATCTCTGGTTCCTCTGCCTTTTCTAAAACCAGCTTGAACATCAGGGAGTTCACGGTTCATGTATTGCTGAAGCCTGGCTTGGAGAATTTTGAGCATTACTTTACTAGCATGTGAGATGAGTGCAATTGTGCAGTAGTTTGAACATTCTTTTGCATCAGATATCTTTGTGAAAATAAAAAGTTGACAGTATTAAAATTTGGTTGTGTAGCTATGTCTTCTCCAAGAGTACTTAGCCTCTTTAATCCAACTTTGAGCTTATAAACTGACGAAATTTGCAATTCGTGAAAAAGCTTTGATTCTCTTGTGTTGTGACTGAAGTCAAATTCCTGTTCATTAGACCCACTGGTTTTCCAATTAGAAAAATCAACTAAGATTTTAGTAAACTGATGATCTATTTCAATTTTAGGGATGCTATGATCCATTAGCCAACACCAGAGTTCTCTAATTATACTTGGCTCTTCTTCGAAATATGGTGAATATAATTATCTTATACCTGGTGATTAAATGCTGATCCTTTACCCCAGCTATCACATCCATACATGACTACGGAAAAAAACGCAAACTTTGATACAGACCTTTGTTGGCAATGTGATGTCTCTGCTTTTTTGTATTCTGTCTAGGTTTGTCATAGCTTTCCTTCAAAGGACAAGCATCTTTTAATTTCATGGCTGTAGTTAAATCACCAACTAAGGTGATGCTGGAGTCCAAGAAAATAAAATCTGTCACTGCTTCCACTTTTCCCCCATCTCTTTGTCATATAGAGATGGAAAGAATGCCAGGACCTTAGAATTTTAATGTTGAGTTTCAAGCCAGCATTTTCAATGTCCTCTTTGACCCTCATCAAGACACTATATAGTTCCTCTTCACTTTCTACCATTAGAGTGATATCATCTGCATATCTGAGGTTGTTGATGTTTCTCCTGGCAATCTTGATTCTAGACTGTGATTCATTCATCCTGGCATTTTGCATGATGAACTCTGCATATAAGTTAAATGAGTAGAGTGACAATATGGAGCCTTATTATACTCCCTTCCCATTTTGATCCAGACAGTTGTTCCATGTCTAGTTCTAACTGTTGTTTCTTGAGGTTTCTTAAGAGATAGGTAAGGTGATCTGGTATTCCCATCTCTTTAAGAATAAACCACAGTTTGTTGTGATCCACACAGTCAAAGGCTTTAGCGTAGTCAATGAAGCAGAAGTAGATGTTTTTCTGGAACTCTTCTTGCTTTCTTCATTTTCCAAGGAAGGTTGGCAATATGATCTCTGGTTCCCCTCCCTTTTCTATACTCAGCATTTACATCTGAAATTCTTGGTTCACATACTGCTGAAGTCTAGCTTGAAGGATTTTGAGTGTAATTTTGCTAGCGGGTGAAATGAGTGCAACTGTATGGTAGTTTAAACATTCTTTGGTATTATGCTTCTTTGGAATTGGTATGAAAACTGAACTTGCCAGTCTTGTGGCCACTGCTGAGCTTTCTAAATTTGCTGGCATATTTAGTACAACACTTTAATAGCATCATCTTTTAGGACTTTAAATAGCTCAGTTGGAATTCTGTCACCTCCACTAACTTTGCTTATAGTAATGCTTCCTGAGCCCACTTGACTTCACACTCCAGGATGTCCAGTTGTAAGGAAATGACCACACCATTGTGGTGATCCAGGTCATTGAGACCTTTCTTTTATAGTTCTTCTGTTATTATTGCCACCTCTTCTTAATCTCTTCTTCCATTAGGTCCTTTATCATGCCAGTCCTTGCATGAAATGTTCCCTTGACGTCTCCAGTTTTCTTGAAGAGATCTCACTCTTTCCCATTCTATTATTTTCTTCTGCTTCTTTGCATTGTTCATTTAAGAAGTCCTTCTTATATGTCCTTGTTCTTCTCTGGATCTCTGTATCCAGAGAGTTTCTCTTTCTCCCTTGCCTTTCATTTCTCTTCTTTCCTCAGCTATTAATAAGCCTCCTCAGACAACCATGTTGCCTTCTTGCCTTCTTTTTCTTGGGGCTGATTTTGGTCACCACTTCCTGTTCAGTGTTAGGAACCGCCTTCCCTAGTTCTTCAAGCACTCAGTGTACCAGATCTAATCCCTTGCATCTATTCATCACTTCCACTGTATCATCTCAAGGGATTTGATTTAGGTCAAACCTGAATGACCTAGTGATTTCTATTTTTTCTTCAACTTAAGCCTGAATTTTTCAATAAGGAGTTCATGATCTGAGCCACAGTCAGCTCCAGGTCTTTTTTTTTTTCTTTCTTTTTTTTTGCTGTCTGTATAGAGCTTCTCCATCTTCAATTGCAAAGAATATAATCAATCTGATTTTGATATTGACCATCTGTTGATGTCCATATGTAGAGTCGTCTCTCATGTTTTCAAAAAACATGTTTACTGTGACCAGCATGTTCTCTTGACAAAACTCTGTTAGCCTTTGCCCTGCTTCATTTTGTACTCCAAGGCCAAACTTGTCTGTTATTCCAATTATCTCTTTTTTTTTCTTTAATTTAATTTTATTTTACTTTACAGTACTCTGCTGGTTTTGGCATACATTGACATGAATCCACCACGGGTGTACACGAACTCCCAAACATGAACCCCCCTCCCTCCTCCCACCCCTCATCATCCCTCCAGATCATCCCCATACAC